>RHGG01000001.1:600000-1141244 GCA_005281575.1 Taphrina deformans
AAGCTCACCTCTGGACACAGGCTATGAACAATGATAAATTACTGCTTGGCAATTAGCGCCTGCGCTTTGTAATAGTCTTTCTAATGTACATATGCTTCCCTTGGTGATGAACAGTACTTAGCAGGCGCAATTAGATTGCTCCTCGTGGGCACCAGAAATGTCGACGTTGTCGTTCCCTGTGACTCTTGCAGTCTTGGCTTGCTTCTCAAGTATTTGTTCTGTCAGTGTTAGAAAGACTTGATCGACACCCGTGCCGTCTTTCGCAGAGACTTCATAGTATCCATCGGCGGATACTCTTTGTACAACTTTCTCGCCGTCTTCACGACTGACTAGTCGACCGGGACGATCAGTCTTGTTACCCACAACAAAAGCGACCACGCCTGCCTCTTCTCGAGAACTCATATGTGTGTCGAGTTCTTGAAACCATTTCGGAATTTGATCGAATGAAGCTCGATTACTCACATCATAGACGACGAGAACTCCTTGACAGCCTCTGTAGTAACCTACCCAATCAGTCCTCCACTTGAGACATAACCACTCTAGTAGTAGAAGAAGAGTCGTACTTGAAGTCAGTGTCCGAAATCGTTCTTGACCTGCAGTGTCCCATATCGTCAGCTTCACTCTTTGACCCTTGACGGTCAACGTCTTTGTCTTGCTATAATCACATCAGACGAGACAGAGACGGACTGAGGCGTGGTACAAGTCAACACCAATGGTCGCTTGACTGTCTTCTGGTTCCCAGACATCATTGATGAATCGCAATAAGAGTGAGGACTTTCCGGCGCTTGAGTTTCCGATGAGCAACAACTTGAGGGTTTCGACATCGCTCATGATGCGCTAGATGCGCTACAATATTCCAACTACTTGACAATCAATATTAATCAGGTCATTCCGTGCATTGCAAGTATGAAGCGAATTGCGTATTGTCTTTCTTTGTGGAGTAACCTCGATGAGCTCAGTGCGAGTCTTTGGTGGTGGCGGCGCTGGAAAGCCGAAACGTCTCTGGCAAACCACACTACAAGGTCACCTGGGCAGTGCACAGGATTTGACAGAATATCATGATTTAGAATGCCATTTTAGAGTGCTACAGAAACGCAAAAATAACTAGCTCTTTATGCATTCTCGTGCTGAACCTCTATTTATACAGATTCAAGCACAGGTGGCTCGCCAGATCGATCAACTTTGGTGGTGGTGTCCTCTGCTCCTCCGTGCAGAGACAGAAGAGCCTGCACATCAAGAGCTGGTCGCTTGAGGATCTTGGCCTTGTGTGTGTATACGTTTGCAAGTGGGTAGATTCCTTGGGTGGATTTTTCGATTTCTCGTCCAATGACCTCTGGGATCAACTTGGCAACCAGATCCTTGAGAGAGCATGATGAAGCCTCTTTCTGGATGACCTCGAACATCTTCTGACGGATCTGTCGGATCTGAGCACTCTGAGCGTATGAGGTCTTCTTGATCTGATTTGGTCTGCGACGAGTGGTGGCCATGACGAACAATCGAACGAGGTATCCATCAGTGGTTCGAACATCGTAGTGGGCCTCGATGAGGGATTGCCATTTTCGTACCAGCGAGCGGAGCTTGTCTTGTGTGAAGGACATGCCGTGGAAGTTGGTCAGACAGGATCGACCCTGAACCTCATCGACTCTGAGCTTGATCTTTCGGAAAGCGTGTTCCTCGTCCTTCTGAAGATCTCCGAGCGAAGTCTCAATGATACGTCCCTTGAGCGCATCATTGGCGTTCTTGAGACCAGATGATCGGTTGGTAAGGGTCTTGCCTACAGCCTTGTTTTCGAACATAGAAGGAGCCTTAACATCGAACCAGTCTTTCCTGGTGAATGGGTCAACGACCTTTCTCTTGATACCCTTCTTTCCCTTCGACAATCTCTTGTTCTTTCCGACAGCCATGATGGAGTGATTCGATGAGTGTGGTGTTGGAGATGTGAAGCGCTGACTTTCACTTAAAGGACGGCGTGTTTTCGAAAAGAGACGACTGCTCCCGATCACAAAATTTCAGCTCTGCACGTGTTGGGACCGACGAATTGACCGCGCATATTCCTTCGAGCTCCTCTTGTGATCTTTGATCCCTGTGGCTCAGTTAGGATAAACGTCCCGCTTGGCAGCCTGTGCCTCAAAGATGCTTCCGAGGAATGGAATTCTGATCAGTAGTGATCTGACAATGATGTCTCCAATGGGCCACTTTTGCACTTGACTTCTCTCGCTCCTGAGCTTACGATCATGGATCAATGCGTCTGCTGAGGGTATCTATGAAGAGCTTGCAGAATAAACTCATATAGCAAGCCGCTTGGCATGGGTCCTCGAATTACGCCATGGAGGAATGATGCGGAATGGTACGACATAAAGGCGTCTTTCTTTCCTCGAGATCAGTCTTCCAAGGACACCAGAGCAGAAGCAGTAGGGCGAGTGAAGGCTTGGTCTGTCAGAGGCCGGGTCCCTCATGCAGTTACTTCCACGGCTATGCTCACTTCCTCTTTGTTGAGGGACCAAGCTGCTCAACTTAGCACACTCGAATCACGGATGCTGCTAGCCATGGCACTTACACGTTTTGTAAATGGTTTGTTAGACCCTGCACAACAAGCTGTATTTGCCATATCAATGAGTTCCCTCGCAAAGTCTATAGCTCTTCCCGAAGCATTTGTCGAAATTAGGCATAGTGCTACACATGACTCTCTACCATCATTGCCAGTCCTTCGAAATGCGTTGTTGAGAGCGCTCGATTGGCTTTGGCATCATTACTGGAACTCATTGCCGCCCGACAAGACCTCGACAAGAGTTTTAGAGGATGCCGCTATGCTTCGTGTGCAGCTTGGCAGTCTACTCCGTAGGTGGAGAAGATTGCGCAAGAACGAGCCAGCTCGTCCTATCAAGACTGGAGATGCTGATCCGCTTAACAGACAGTCTATTGCGTTGTTGAAAGAACTCAAGAATACAAAAGCGGGACCGATCGCAGCTGAACAGCTGTCCGAAGCTTTGCTTGAACCTAAGAATCTTCTTTCAACGACTTCAGGTGGTTTGGTTTTGTGGCAGCCTCTGCTCGAAACAGCAATTGACCATTTTCCGGACATCCTTACGAAACTCATCCTCTATGGAATATCGATCTTAGGTGCTGACCATACTTCCAAGTATATACCAGATTTACACTTGCTTGGTGAAGTAGTGCCACAAGAACAGCTAGTGCAACTTCCCAATATTGACGGGTCTTACACACGACTTCAAAATTGGGTCCTTTGTTTGATCGAGCTGGATAGCTTGCAAGCAAGGTCTTCTATTGATACGAAACGAATTTCGGAAGCCTTGGCTTTACAGCTGGATTCGTATACTCTGCACATCATGGAGGACATAAAAGACCGACAAGGGTTTGAAAGTATAGGCAATTTATTGGTCATTCGACGGAAACAAGGCTCAGAAGAAATTGTTGCTAAGCATTCTCACACCATAGAAACTCACATTGAACTTGCACATGCAAAGCAGCAACAGAAACAGCCAGTGACTGGGACTGATGATACAGAATCGTCTCGTTGGCACAAGTCCACCATGGTAGACAGACCCATTGGCTATCTCAAATCCTGAAACATGGACTAAGCTTCTCCAATAATGGTGATCACTACTGCACGTAAAATGAGCACTGTTTGATCGATCTAGCTCATCCAGTGTTTCTTCTGCAGTGAGTTATGCTCTCTTCTGTACGTTCAGCTCACGAGAGGTAGACCTGGCAGGTCCAGTCATTCCCTAATTATAATTGCGCAGTCAGGGGCCCTGGAAACCCTTAGCATCACCTGTACAATTCGTGTGCATAGCAGGACCTTCGAATTCATCTGATATTCCGCGCACATCCCGGAAAATGACTTTTGGTTTGTAGTACTCAATCGATCAACCTGGAAATATTGAAAGCTAAAGAGCTTCGTGTGACATTATACACTTCTCTCAACACAGATCCGGGAGGAACCAAGAAAATATCGCCATGGAAAGATGCATTGTATGCAATACCTTAGGAGTATCAAAGGAATAGTAATTAGCAACTTCCGTGGCACTTGTGTAGAGATGTGGGGTAAGCCTTGCGAAAATCTTGGTAGATCTGCACGGAGCTCCAGAAATCTCGTCATGCCAGGTTATACTTCACAAGTCATCTCAAGCGGTACAGCAAGATAGATGTCATATCATGCATCAAGAAATAGTAACATTGCATGCGATGAAAGTTATCCCTATCAAGAGGGAATGTTCATCGGCCGCCCTTCAATCGAATTGATTGCAGGAAAATATGCAAAGTGATGCTAGTGATTATGGATCTGACCAAGACTTTGATGAAGTCGCCAACACGCATGAGGACGAACAGATTCTGTCGCAGGTTTTGGAGGAGCCAGTGAGGAAGCGCCTGAAGCTAGATGAGACTCAAAGAGCCGACCTTGCGGCCTTCAAGAAGCAAGAGATCGACATTGACACCCTGCGTAAACGCTTGGCTGGCCCATCCGTGGCCAAACCCGGACAAGATGGTGTTGACCAGGACAAGGTAAATCAGATCATATACAAAGCCAGTGAAGGTAGCAAATACTTCAACAATGAGAAGAAAAAGGATACGGAATTGACTGACAAAATTGCTCGTACGCAAGCCAAGGCACGCGCAATACTTGAACGCACCCAGGAGCTTGCTGCCGATGAGCGTCGCATAGATGAGAAGATAGCAAGCATCGAGGCGAGTATTGACCTTTCACAATACATCATGCATATCGATTGCGATGCATTCTATGCAAGTGTGGAGGAACTAGACCGACCTGAGCTCAAAGACGTACCAATGGGGGTTGGAATCGGAGTCCTGACTACAGCTAACTACGCAGCTCGGAAATTTGGTGTTCGAAGTGCCATGCCTACTTACATTGCGAAGAAACTCTGTCCAGAGCTGGTTTGCGTGCCCCTCAACTTCGAGAAGTATATCCAAAAGGCACAAGAGATTCGTGCTATTTTAGCAAAAGCTGATCCAGATTATCAAGCCGCTTCTCTCGATGAAGCATATCTGAACATGACCAAGTATATCGACAGTGTCAATCTCAGCCCTGATCAGGCTGTGGAGGAACTGCGAGATGAGATACATCGTGAGACTGGGTTGACAGTTTCCGCTGGGATAGCTGCAAATAATAGATTGGCTAAGATTGGGTCTAATCAAAACAAGCCTAATGGTCAATTTCGCTTGCCTAATGACAGGAGAGCGATACTTGAGTTCATGTCCGAATTGCCGGTACGCAAAGTCAATGGCATTGGCAAAGTCTTTGAGCGACAACTAGAAGCCGTAGGTGTCAAGAAGTGCAAGGATATCTATACTTACCGTGCTCTGTTGTCAAAACTTTTTGGACAAAAGAGCTTTGACTTTCTACTGGGTGTCTATTTAGGTACAGGCAGCACGAATATTAAGCCTCCAGAGGATCATGAAAGAAAAAGCATTGGTACAGAGACTACCTTTCGACAGCTTTCTGATCCAACCGATTTGAAAGAGAAGTTGCAACACATCGCTGAGGAGCTTCAGAAGGATTGCGAGCGAGCAAATTGGGCAGGTCGAACCTTGCACCTCAAAATTAAGAAGCATACATACGAGGTATACACTCGGCAGAGGTCACTTCCGCGCTCAGTCTATCTGTCAAAAGATCTTTTTGAATTCGCCCTTCCATTGCTCGAAAAGGAGTTACCATTGAATCTGAGATTGATGGGTCTTCGTCTAACTCAGCTTACGCACATAAATAAGAAGCCAGTGTCCAATTTTTTCGAAGGCTTCGGTTTCGACACTAGTAAATTTACCTCTGATGATACTAACATCAGAAATGCATTATTCACCACCGAGGATGAGGAATTTCTCGAAGGTGACACGATTGACCACAACGCATCGCATCAGTCTGAGCCTTGGGTCCCTGGAAGCGATTCGGTTTTCAAGCAGCTCAAGAAGCATGAGAAACAGGACAACAGAGCCGTTGAAAAAGATGTTGAAGCAGCGGGAGCCGATCAAGCGCAATGTCCTATATGTAGTCGAAGAATCACTGGCTCGGACGAAGCAATCTCGATTCACATCGACTCTTGCTTAAATAGTCGTGCAATACGTGATGCTTTGCAAGAGGATCGTGCCGACAAGAATAAGCAGGGGCATAATAGTCTACGCAGATCCGGCTTCTTGAGGCCCGAAACCACAGGCAAATCATCACCTTTAAAGTCTTGGCTGTCTTCCAAGCAATAATCCAGTTTTAGCACAGAGACATTACATCCAGCACAGCAGAGGCGCAAGCGATGGCACTTTTGTATCAAGCATTTTGCATATCTCATTCTATTTTACACATCTTGAGTCTACCCATACACCCCACACATGATTTACCCTTGACTGTTGCCCTTGCCATTCCCTTCTAAATTTGTTCAAATCTTGCATAGTTCTGTTCGTCTCGCCACAGTATCCTTGGTGGTCTTTGCAACTCTCCAAGGTAAAATATCGTTCTCAGCAACTGATGCAGAGACGAGACGCAATCTTGTTTTTCATTCCAGGCAACCCTGGCATCACTTCCTACTATACCACTTTCTTGACTCGCTTGAGAGCTTCGTGTCCAGGACTGGACATCATCGCCTCGAATCACATCGGTTTCGATGCTGGGGACATTCGCAAGGCAAGTGATTTCATTGACTTGAATGCACAGATTGCGCACAAAGTACAGCTACTGGATGAAATATCATCAAATCTGACACCGGACGAACGGCATAGAAAGGTTCCGGTGTTTGTGGCAGGTCATTCCGTGGGGGGCTATATGGCGATCAAAGTCCTGGAAGCAAGACCGGACATTGTGGATCGAGTGTACTTCTTGTTTCCCACCGTCAACAACATTGCTGCCTCACCTCAAGGTGTCATGGCCACTGCAGCACTCAAAATTCCCGGCTTGATCACTCTGGCCACACTGTTTGCTTGGTTACTCTGCACCGTGGTACCAAGGTCATTCAAGTACGCTGCAGTGAGATGGTTCACTGGGTTTCCTGAGGACGCAGTCAGAGTGACTGCCGATGAAGTACTTACCGCTACCGGTGTCCACACAGCCTTGACCTTGGCTCGATCAGAAATGGCAGAAATAGGTGCCCCAGATGCTGCGTTCTGGGAGAAATATGCAACGCGATGTAGTGCTTACTGGGCTACTACTGACAGGTGGGTTTCGGACACACACAGGACGGTGCTACTTGGTATAGCAAAGGGACTAGAGAATTATACTTGTAAAGCCGCACCGCATGCCTTTTGCATTAGACATGGTGATTTGGTCGCCGATCAGGTTGCTAAGTGGCTAGATCGAGATGTGAATGGGAAAATAGAAGCAGTAGAGAAAAAGGGAACGAATTAGTTCAATAAGTGACATGTAAGTAAACTAATGCAGATATAGAGGATCGCTAAACGCCGTTGAAGATGCACTGCGCTCTAGACCGATAATTCTTCCGTCGGTGAGGAACCATATGCCACAGTCTCGTAGAGCTTTCCACGCACTCCGAAGACACCCCAATTGTTCTGAATGACATCCCGGGGATCAAGGTCAGACACGTCCCATTTGCGGCTGGCAAAGTCGTTCTTCCCAGGTCGCAGCAGGAGATCGTGCTCGTTCTTGCATGTTTCTGCAATGAACCTAATATCCCTCTTCATATCTTCCTCTGAATAACCCGTGACGAATATACCGCACTTCGATTCCAGAATGGCAGGCATTGTCGAAGCCCATTGTCCCTTTGTCATGGGGTGTCCTAGCCCCGGGCAAGGGAGGAAGAAAACGTCGAGATATGGATCAAACGGTGCAAAGGTTTGTGATTCATGAAGTGTGTGATAAAGTGATTGATGCGTAGTGAATGTCAGACGAGGGTGATAATATTCCGTGAGTCCTCCATCGACCGTGCGAATGACGTTTCGTCCTTTGGGTACTGTGGCTTCTGGCCCGATGAAGTGAATGTGGAAAGAAATATCAGGGAAGATATATGGTAGACCTTGCATCCACACATCTCCTGGTAATGTCGATTCTGCTCTGGCACCTAAGACAAAAATTCGGAAAGGCCGTCCTTCAGCCAAAAGATTTTCGCTCGTCGCTCCAGCAGAGACAGGTGGATGTAATGTCGCTCTGAGTGCGGAAATGCTTCGTAAACCCTCTTTGGTTAGTCTTTTCCGATAGGGGGAACCTTGATGCAGCACCGAGGCGACCGTCATGGGATAAGTGAGAAGCTTTGATACATGACGAATGCTTCGTTCTGAATTGACAGCATTGAAGTGTCTTGTATACAGGAAACTGTCCCAACTTGTCATATTGATGCCTTCCTCAACGTCTTGTCTACCTGGAAACACAAATTCATCAAGTGCCCTGCCGCTTCTCAGGTCATGCTCATCCTCGTTCGTCTGCCGAAGAATAGGAACAAAGTTGTCGTGTTTTGTATCTGCCTGGTACTCCTCCAAACTATGATGGGTGGGCCAGCCAGACTTGGGACAGTCATAATTTATTGACTTTCCTGTTGGACTTTTACCTATCCTCTTTATATTTTCTGCCCGTTGACGAAGAGATGCTATCGGTGATGTTGAAAGTGGGTGAAAGAGATTGTCCTGTGTAAGGACTATAGGCGTCGGGGTTATTGGCTCAATTTTGGGCGTCTTCTTGAAACTGAAGCCGAACAAGGACCTCCGGCATCTGCGAAATTCTCCTCGAGTACAATGCACTGACGTGAAGCTGGACCGCAACATGAAGCGTAGCTAGCAGGAGCGGGAGCCAGTGTCAAAGTGAAACGAGCGACATATAAAGTAGCTTCACTGCCCTTGAATGGATGCCATCATCAACCAAATTCTGGAGAGACGCAACTTTTGTGGAGGAGCTCTTTGGAAGGCAATTGCGCCAAGCTGGCGAGTGTGAGACTCAAGTTCCCTCCGCGGCCTGCGTAATTGACCCCAGTTACAAGCTGTACATCATACAACACCAACCACCACAACCACAAAATCTAGGGCTTTGCAACGGCACGCATCTTTGCACCTTATTTCAACATAGTGTAGCAGAAGAAGTTGGCAAGTTCGACTTGCGGTTTCCATTCCACTACCCTGATGCAATGCGATATTCGGATAAGATCGCCTACGTATCCGATTGCGACTGAGCTTGTGGTCGCGCACGGTTCAGACGAGACTATACTAACACTTAAAACCAAGATCAAAGATGGACTTCAGAATCCAGCTTTACTTGAGTCTGTACAAAAATTGATCTATGCCGGACATGTCCTTGAGGATAACAAGACTCTTGAACAGCACAACGTAAAGTGACCTCATAAAGAACCTTTACTCTAGTACTAAAAGGCGTATAGATTCCGAATAATGCAACGTTTCACTTGGTAACACCTCCTAACATAAATCCAACAAATCTTCCACTACAATTGACAAGCGAGCGAGCACACGATGATGACACCTTTACGAACTCTACAACTATTCCAGCGGGTCTACACGGCACACCAGCACAGGACGAGGTCAATTCCCAAGATGCATTTCGAGATATTCCTTCCGAAGGCACGACATCAAGCACAGGAGTGCTTGATGCGGCCACAAGGACAGAAGTCCCTGCAGCGCCAATACCAGCATCAGTAGCGTCACCTACCCTATCCGAGCAATTTTCGGCAAGTCGAACAGAAGACACTCGGACATCTTCGATCAATGTTCAGGGGTTGGCCGCCTCAGCACACCACTTTGTGGAACAACAGAGCGATGTTCAAAGGACAAGTCTGCGATATGAATTGTGCTATCTTGGAGGCTTTCCATATCTAGTCAAGTCTACCGAGCGACGTCCCAGGCATGCTCGCCGCTCACGTCCATCCACCTTGCCAGGGGCCTCGTCTACACAGCATCAATCTGGAGTGGTTGGTACAAGTGGCGTTGGAAACCGACCTCGACCGGAAACAACCGCCGTTAGACAACATCATGTCGATCTTCCCGCCACTGCAGCAATTCCGGTACGAACTGCTGACGGACGACGAGCGCTGATCTTGAGCCCTGAGGGTGTTCGTGTCATGGCAGCACAAGGTGTGAATGTCGAAACGGCAGCAACAAACCGGGCGGTCCTCGGTGTCAGCTCAACAGCAATTCGCCACTTCATGTCGAGTAATATGCCCCACGCATGGCTAGCGCTCAAGCTTGCGTTCATTGTTGGCATGCTTAGCACGAATAGCACATGGACACGATTTCTAATACTCAATATAGTTGCCATTGTTATCTTTCTCTGGCAATCTGGCATCTTCGGTCGTGCCTTCTTGGGACGTACGAACGGCTTGAACAACGCCCCCGTGATTGACGGCCGAGCTGAGAGGCCACGAGCTGATGTGCCTGCTCAAGCAGCTGCTGCACCAAGAAACGAGCCAGGCTCTGATTTGTCTGCAGTGCACGCTGAGACAGTACCAAGTGCTGGACACGTCGTGGCCGGGACTGGATCGAGGAATCAAAATGTTGCTTCGCCTGGTCGAACGTGGTTTCAATCCTTTGCTAATGCCTTCATTTCCAGCATTATGCCTGGCACATCACCTCGAGACACGGGACTTCTACGAGCACCAGAAGATGGCATAGCACGAGCTAACATGGAAGAGCAAATGCCTCGTAGGCAGGAAACACCTGTCGAACAACTTAATACTGATCAGGTTGGAAACACCCGAAGTGCCGCATCGGATTTACAACCCGGACATTCGTCTTCTCGCACTGAATCAGATCCTGTACAGTCAACAGAAAGCATACCTACGAGAAGCGAAGAGGGAGAGCGAGTCGAATCGGAGCATGTCGATGGCACGACTGATATGCATGAGAATATGATGCGAGATTGGTAGCTCATGAATGAGCTTGTGTGGCGTGCTCTTGGTATATGGCTGATTGTCTCCATAGCATTCGCGTAAGCAATGAGCTTCAAGCTTGCATCTCTAGAGTGCAATGCATAGTATCTCTGGTTAATGAAATCTTTCGAAATGTTCTTGAGAAACTTCTCAGCGGCCACGGTGTCTGGTGCGGAAACATTGGGACCATTCATGGACCGAAGGGAGCGATCGCCAGCCACAAGCCGATCCTTAAATTCCCCACATCTCTTGTTGTTACCGCGAACTTTATTGTTTGAATGTTACACGGACGAATGGTACTGAAACGAGCAACTCTACCTGAAGTTTGTGTTTCGTTCTTGTATCGTGTGCAGTATGAAGATTGAGTGAGCACGCGCGACGAAGACATAACTTGTAAAAAGCGTCGAAACTTTCTGTATCATATCGGCAGTATGTCCGACGTACCAACCACCGCGCTCGAGAAATTACAGCACGAAGAGATTCTTGAACTTGAGAGCCAGATCCGCTCACTAAACACAAAGATATCGGCGGCCGTCGATCACGCCGCCGACCTGCAGGACGAGATCAGGACGATGAGGGCGCGTCAGAGGGAGGAGAATGAAGCGCGGGAATCATTGGCAAACGAATCCTCGCTCCGTCGCATGAGCACTTACTTTTCCGGCCGTCGTCCGTCTGTGGCAACCACCACCACCGCTGCTGCCCGTTCGAATTCCATGTCGCCCAGCAGACGTCTCAATCGATCAGAGGACGAGGACTTGGTGGCCCAATTACAGCGGGAACGTGTTCAGCGCCTGGAGTGTGAGAGTAAATACCGTGCACTACAGGATGAAAGTGAGGCATTGAGTGAATCGCTCTTCGAAGAGGCGAATAAAATGGTCGCAGTCGAGAGACAATTGACGCACAATGCCACAATCAAGTTGCAAGCTATGAAGAATCGGGAGTCGGAGAGTCGCCGTAGGTTGGAGGATCTCGAAAGAGCTATGGAAAGGATAGGCAGGGTCAGAGCAGTGCTGGGCAGTACAGTAACCATAAATTAAACCACTACAGTACATGTCTCAACATGCCTCGCCAAAGAGCTTGATTTAGCCTCGACATTTGCAATGCGTCCTAAAATGGATGAATCGTACTAGTGAAAGCTAAAGCATATCCTTGTTCCACGGCACATGGCAAGCACGATGGTAGCCGTCATTCAGCCAATTACTTTGGGATCTGACAGGAATGTTATGCTATACACGAGGTCCCTCCTCAAGGCTGAGACACTCCTAGCATCCTCACGTTTGAGCACATTCGGAGTGATTGTCGGTACTTCTCCGGCCAGAATTTACAATAGAACACTATGCCAATTCGCTGACATATGCATCATTACGCCGTTTGTGGGACGGTGAAATACTCGACAAGATATTTAGCCCTCTTTGGATATCCAGCCCCGAATTTTATTGATGTATCGACGCACACAATGAATGTGCTTGTGATATCCAAAAGTACACGGCCTTCGACATCTGAAAAGGGAACTCAACAATCGAGAGAGAAATGAACACATGAGCTCTCGTGGCTCAGAAAGTATTGCAAGTGATGATTCGATGCTTGCGATCGATCCTGATCACTATGCTCGTCTCTGGTTTTAGCATAGTAGTACATTGGTGTCTCCATCTGATCGGGCGTCTAAGAACATGGCCACTCACGTCTGACTTTGCCATCGATTCTCTTCTGTGATTCTCTCCTCGGTCTTCTTCCTCATATACTCGTTGACGTTTGTGCATTCGTCCAATGCTTCTTGTAGTAAGTTTGGCAGTTGTTGCCTATTGAACGGGCCTCGAGACTCAAGCATGATTAGTTCTTTGGCTGGGAAGGAGTAACAAGCTACATGGCTTCCAGCATCAGCCGAGTGTACCACAGCAGCTGCCATCATGCAACTCATGGAAAGACCGGCGTCCACACTAGCAAGAATGATACTGTTGATTGTTGCAGCGATGGCCTCCAGGATTTCACTGTCGTTATCTGCCTGTGAAACAACTTGACTCGTGACTTGAATTAAGGACCTTGCGTGTAAGCCTACCAGCAGACAGGGTCGTATAGCGCTTCGGATCAGATTCTCCATATATCGCTCTCGAGTTCCACCCAGTCCTGAGCTGGGCAGTATTTTAATTTCTAGAGTAGCCTCGCCAAGAACTTCATCCCTCAGTCGAACTTCGATCGGTCCATTGACAGACGAGACAACGGCAGTTCCTCCGTTCCGTCGCCATGAAGCCGAGCCGTCAGATTTGCTAAGAACAGATATTTGACCTACATAGTCATCTGCACGACCGCCAGGTTGCAGCAATGATACTGCCATCAGAAAGAATGTTACGAAACTTCAAAAACCAGATCAGGAACGCATTCTGACACAGTCTGATACGCCGCCGATTTCAAAGCAAAACATTCATCAACCTTACAGGCAACAAAAGGCCCAAGCAAAAGATGCCGAACGTCCAAGAATGATATCGATAGGAGGATTTGCATGCACGACAAGCCACCAAAAGTCTCCAGCCAAATTCCCACTCCCTTCGCGCTCGAGGCTTCGTTCAGCTGCAGCTACAGTGTTGTCCTGAGGTAGACAAAGCATCAGACATGTACAGAAGAATTTAGCCTCATCTTCTGGCACACTCGAAACACGGCTCACTGGAGTGGTCTCATCGAAACACAAGTACAATCCAGGTCCAGTTTGTCTCTAGCTAGTACTAGACCAAGGAAACGACTCAACACCTGTTAGACGACGCGCTCCGATGTCATATCTACCAACATCGCGTCGCAGGCGTGAAAGCCTCGCGCATAAAGGCACAGTGGACGGCAAGAACGACGGATTCGAAACTATTTCCATGCATACTCCTCCCAAGGCACGTTCAAGGTTAGTCAGACTAGTTGGTCTACTAGCAGCGGCTTTGTGCGGCCTATACTATCTCTACCCATCGAGCTCTCGTGCAGGATCCTCGCAGCTCGCCTCTTATGGTGCGGAAGACACCACGAGATGCTCAGCTCCCGCAGATCCTTCCAAACCTCTAGTGCAATACGTTTTGATGATTGATGCCGGCTCTACAGGCTCGAGAATTCATGTCTATAAGTTCAACAATTGTGGCAAGGTGCCGGAGCTAGAGAAGGAAGCTGCATTCAAAATGATTCAAGGAGGTCTCTCGGACTATGGTAAAAAGGACGATTGGCAAGGCGCGGCTAACAGTCTCAATGTCCTTATGGATTTGGCTGTCGCAACAGTGCCAGCCGGCCTACAAAGCTGCTCTCCTGTTGCACTGAAGGCGACCGCGGGTTTGCGACTGCTGGGGCCTGAGAAGTCGAACAAGATTCTCGCAACTGTGAGAGCACACCTTGAGACTAAATACCCCTTCCCAGTAGTCAAGAAAGATGGCGTGATCATTATGGATGGAAAGGACGAAGGAGTGTATGCCTGGATAACAACCAACTACCTGCTTGGCAATATCGGCAGTGCTGAGAAGAAACCGACTGCTGCAATCTTCGATCTGGGTGGCGGCTCAACTCAGATAGTCTTTGAGCCGCAATTTGAGATCAATGCGGAGATGTCGGAAGGAGAGCACAAGTACAAGCTGAGTTATGCTGGCCGGGACTTCATCCTCTATCAGCAATCGCACCTCGGGTATGGACTTATGGAGGCACGAAAGTCGATCCACAAAGAAGTGATCAAGAACGTAAACAATTACGACGAACCTATACCCAACCCTTGCATTCCTCCTGGCGTTACCAAGAAACTCGCAATGGAGATCGATGGCAAAGAGCGACAAGTGACAATGGTTGGTCCCAACCAAAACGGTGCTGCAAAATGTCGTCACTTGGCAGAGACGATTCTCAACAAGGAGGGGCTATGTGATAGCTCGCCATGCTCTTTCAACGGTATCTATCAGCCGCCACTAGCGAAAACTTTCGAGAATGGGGAAGCTTTTATCTTTTCGTACTTCTATGATCGGCTCACTCCTTTGGGGATTCCGTCTTCGTTCAGCCTAGCTGAAGTGAATGCCTTGACGGAAAAGGTATGTGCAGGCCCTGATTCATGGTCGTCGCACTTCTCCGCGATCGATGGTGCCATGGACGAGCTCCTCGATCGAGCTGAGTATTGCTTGGATCTGTCATTCATTACGGCTCTTCTGCATCATGGGTATGAGATGCCACTAGAACGAAGACTCCGTACTGCCAAGAAGCTTCAAAACAATGAGCTGGGTTGGTGCTTGGGTGCCTCGTTGCCACTGCTTGATGCAGGTGCTAGTGGCTGGGAGTGTAGATTACAGGAGATATAAGAACATTTAGGATGCTGAACCTCAATCCTTGTGAGAGCAGCTAGTTGTAGATGATGTCTAGGTCCCACAGCCCTGCCTGGATCCCCCACGCAGTCGTACCGCCAGCTCCGCGCCGTCTTCAAGGTCCTGCTTTTGACTCGTGCGTGAACCATCCAATAGAACACCTTGTCTGATGAGATTATCCTCACCGGTAATACTACAGATTATCTTCGTCTTTGTAGTCAAGCTCGCAAATAGGCTTTCAAAATCACATCCCTCTACAGTCTCCTTGTTATCCCTGGGTACGGAGTCTAGCAATTCTTTCATTTTATTTACGTGTTTCATGATCCGAGCATTTGAGTAATGCTGTGCTTGCCATATATCAACACGGCCATACAGTCTACCCAGAGCCTCAAATCGTTCATAAGAGAGTTCTGAACCATAAACACGACCTTCAATCAAGCCTTGCACTCGACCAGCCTCGAAACCTTCTGCATAGCCCTCTCGGTAGTACGACTCCTCCAATGAAAGACTTATGTCAAACTCCATATCTTGTATACTGACTCGTATTTGTCCCAATATGCACAATCAACGCACATATTCTTTTCCCAGTATCACTTCCTGAAGAGGAGGTTGTGATGTTGGGATTGCATTCAAGAGATGGACAGAGATTTCTGTCTTCGGATATGCCGAGCACAAATGCATTACTGAAGCACGAGCGTGTGCCGCTGCAGCGCGTGCCACTCGTGCAAGAATCGCGTTCTGAATCCATAGATTGTCATCGGGACGCCTGCGACCTGCTGAGACAACACCAATCACTGTTATCGATCGAGGGCGGTCTCGTCGACATCGAAACAAAAACGAAAGATCATATACCTTACCTGCTTGTCAAAATCATCTTGATCGTCCCAAGCACTTAGCCAGAATGGCTGGAGTCATGGTAGCTCAGCCTACAGATATCATACGTCCGAGCGCAACGATAGCTAAGCGTAAGGAGGTTCTTGGAGAGTCGGACGTAAATCGCGCGAACAAACGTCGTACGATGAATGGCAGGCCGGAGAAATCGAGCTTTGAGGAGGATTTAGAAAGACTTACACAAGAGATCAAGGATGTCGGGGAACACACAGCCGAGAGAGACCAGCATTGGGCAAGGCCACTTCTCCCGGAAACCAATGCTCAGAGAGATTCTATCAGCTTCCAGTCTATCGACATCGAAGAGAGTATGGATACAAATGGTCCCACCTTGCGGCTGTTTGGTGTGACTGAAACGGGTCACAGTGTCCTGGCACACATAACAGGATTTCTCCCTTACTTTTTCGTTCCTGCGCCGAACGGCTTCACTGCAAAGCATCTGCAATCATTCATCAGAGCACTCGAAACCACCGTGGGGCTCGGTGGATGCTTGAGTCAGGAGACTGCCCTCGTCATGAGGGAGTCATTATATGGCTACCAAGGAAATCAAAAATCACCATTCATTAAAATCGTGATGACAGATCCAAAGCATCTCCCAAAATTACGTGGCAGTTTCGAGCGAGGCGACTTTTCTTTCAACGGCATGTTTCCCGGACAAGTAATGACTTTCGAATCGACACTAGCTTATGAACTACGCTTCATGATCGATACTGGTCTCTTCGGTATGTCCTGGATAGAGTTGGCGGCCGGCCAGTATGAGATGGTGCCTGTTTATTCTCGAGTTTCCAACTGTCAAATTGAGCTGAAAGCAAATTGGAAGCGTATGAAAGCACACGAGCCTGTAGGTGATTGGGCGAAGATGGCTCCCTTAAGGATTCTATCTTTCGATATTGAATGCGCAGGTCGCAAGGGTATCTTTCCAGAGGCGGAGATCGACCCAGTTATCCAAATCGCAAATGCTGTCACCAGGTTTGGTGATTCGAAGCCTTTCGTTCGAAATGTCTTCACGATTGATACTTGTGCTCCGATAGTTGGTTGTCAAGTCTTTGAACACGACGACGGCGGCGCTCTTCTGTCTGCATGGGCCAAATTTGTGAGGGACGTGGATCCGGACGTGATCATTGGTTACAATACTGCCAATTTCGATCTTCCATATCTATTAGACCGAGCAAAAGCATTGAAGTGTGCTGATTTTCCATACTTGGGACGGATAAGTCGTTCGCAGTCAGTTGCTAAAGACACTACTTTTTCCAGCAAGGCTTACGGAACTCGAGAATCAAAAGTAATCAACATTGAGGGGCGCCTGCAACTCGATATGTTGCAAGTGATGCAGCGTGATTATAAGTTGAGGTCATATACTCTAAATTCGGTTTCTGCACACTTTCTGAATGATCAAAAGGAAGATATCCATCATTCGATAATCACTGATCTACAGAACGGCAATTCAGAATCTCGTCGACGTTTGGCGGTCTATTGTTTGAAAGATGCGATGTTGCCACAACGCCTTATGGATAAACTGATGACCTTTGTAAATTATACAGAAATGGCTAGAGTCACTGGCATTCCCTTCAACTATCTGTTGAGTCGTGGTCAGCAAATCAAGGTCATTTCGCAGTTGTTCCGAAAGAGTATGTCAGAACAACTTGTCATTCCGAACATCAAATCCGAGAATGCTGATGGCGAGATGTATGAAGGTGCAACAGTCATAGAGCCTGAAAGGGGTTATTATGATGTGCCTATTGCTACCTTGGATTTCAGTTCTTTGTACCCTTCAATTATGCAAGCGCATAATTTGTGTTACACAACCTTGCTTAACGCTAGGATGATTGAAAAACTAAACTTCAAGCTCAATGTAGACTATGTACAGACTCCAAATGGAGACTGCTTTGTGATGCCTCATCACCGTAAAGGACTGTTACCCAACATTTTCACAGATCTGCTTGGAGCTCGAAAAAGGGCAAAGGCCGATCTGAAGAAAGAAACTGATCCATTCCGCCGAGGCGTGCTCGATGGTCGCCAATTGGCACTAAAGGTGTCCGCCAACTCAGTTTATGGCTTCACTGGTGCTACGAATGGAAAACTTCCTTGCTTAGCTATTTCTTCGTCAACGACAGCTTATGGCCGAGAAATGATCGAAAGAACGAAATCCGAGGTTGAGGCTAAGTATACCATCGCTAATGGCTACAAATTTGATGCCAAGGTCATATATGGTGACACGGACTCCGTAATGGTCAAATTCGGACCTGCGGAGGTCAAAGACTGTATGGATCTTGGTAACGAGGCTGCCGATTTTGTCTCTGCAAAGTTCACTAATCCAATCAAACTCGAGTTCGAGAAGGTTTATTATCCGTATTTGCTTATCAACAAAAAGCGATACGCCGGACTTTACTGGACGAAGCCTGACAAGCACGACAAAATGGACTCAAAAGGTATCGAGACAGTTCGAAGGGACAATTGTAGGCTGGTATCGAACCTGATCGAGACCGCCTTGAGGAAAATGCTGATTGACCGTGATCCGGAAGCCGCGACTGCATATGTTAAGAACACAATCTCGGATCTGCTCCAAAACAAGGTTGATCTGTCGAATTTGGTCATTACAAAAGCCTTGTCAAAGGCTGACTATTCCAATAAGCAGCCTCATGTCGAATTGGCGGAGCGAATGAGGAAGAGAGACGCAGGATCTGCCCCTGCGCTAGGTGATCGGGTCGCTTATGTCATTATCCAGGGCGCCAAGAGTGACAAACTGTACGAGAAGACGGAAGATCCCATCTACGTGCTGGAGCACAATTTGCCGATTGATGCAAAGTATTACTTGGACAACCAACTCGCGAAACCACTGATGCGAATATTTGAGCCTATTCTCGGTGACAAAGCCAGCCAATTGCTCAACGGAGACCATACCAGGACGATAACAAAGTCTGCCCCTACATTAGGAGGGCTGATGAAATTTGCAGTGAAGACTGTCACCTGCATGGGTTGCAAGGCTCCTGTCCCGAAAGGATCGAATTCACCAGTCTGTAAGAATTGTACCGCACGTGGGCCAGAACTATGGACCAAACATGTCAATATCATGTCCACCATGGAAATCAGGTTTGCCAGACTATGGACTCAATGTCAGCGGTGTCAAGGGTCTCTGCACCAGGACGTCATTTGTACTAGTAAAGATTGTCCAATTTTCTATATGCGAAAAAAGGCAGGAAAAGACTTAAAGGACGCTGCCACAGACCTTGACAGATTTGCCTCGTTTGATGAAGCAGCATTATTTTAGCGATAGCATGGCATTTCCTGCTCATATAGCTTGTGGGAACTAGATCCACAGAATTGAACATATTTTCATGTCACCCACGTTTCTGAATGCGTCAAAATGTCAAGATGTACTTGTACTCTCGCAGGCTTGACCTGATCATGGTCACCGTCCATGAGAGGCACGGCTCCACTTCTCCGGGGTGTGCGCCATTTGCATCTCGTGAGTAAAAGGTCATGATCAGATCTGTAGCGCACGTCAGCAGAACATATCACCATCTGAGCTGTTAGTAGGTACTCTTGGTAGAGCAATGTAAGAGTAGTGATACGTGGAGTTCCAGTAACTTGTATATCTGATGGGTTCAACCATGTGCCAAATCAACATTCTCTGAAACCAAGAATCAAGTAATATGACGCATTCGCTCAGAGCAATCCCAAGGACAGATGTCAACCTTATTCAATCTGCACAAGTCATTACTTGCTTGAGAGACGCTGCCAAGGAACTGTTAGAAAATGCGATCGATGCCGGTGCCAAGAAAATCTCACTGAAGTTCACAAATTATGGGATGGAAGCATTGGAAGTCACTGATGATGGAACGGGGATAGCTGAAGAAGATTTTGACACACTAGTGGCAAAACATGCAACGAGTAAGCTCCAAAGATTCGACGACCTGGAGAAGATCTCAACGCTTGGGTTTCGTGGCGAGGCGTTGAGTTCGTTATGTGCTTTGAGTACCATGTCAATCACCACATGCACCAAGGCGACTTATCCTCTCGGCCACCATCTAAAGTTCGCTCGGGATGGGACAATCCTGGAAAAGAAGACTGTTTCGGCACAAGTGGGGACGACAGTACGTGTACAGGAGCTATTCTCCTCGCTTCCGGTTAGGCGAAAGGACTTTGAGAAGAATGCAAAGAAGGATTTCATTAGTGCTACCAAATCATTGCAGGCTCATGCGGCCATTCAAGTAGGTGTCAGGGTCGAAGCGATACACTTCAATGGCAAGAACAAGAACCACCTCTTGGGAAGTCACGGGACTACAGGAAGTCATGACTTAAGGAGGAATATCTGTGACGTGAGTTTTCAGATAGAAGTGATCATATTACTGATCGAATCAGATTTTCGGATCACAACTACACAAATTATTGATTCCCATTGAAAAGGAAACCAATTTTCAGAGTACGGATCGGCGCAGACTGGAGATGACAGTGGTCAAGTTCCGCGGCTTCGTGTCTGACATACAGAAAGAGTATGGACAGAGACCAGAAAGACAATTGACATATATCAACTCACGACCATGCCATTTGCCTAAAATCTTGCGTACAATCAATGAAACATGTGCTACATTGGGTTCAAACCGACCTCCGTTTGTACTGCTGGAATTATCGATGCCGCCGGACTCTTACGACGTAAACGTATCACCCGACAAGCGCACCATTTTCCTACACGATGAACAAGTGATCCTGGAGAGTCTTCGCGAGGCCATCATAGAAAAATTCTCGACCGAGTCCCGCTTTATACCTATCTCTCGTCTCATCACTCAGTCATCTCACAGTACGAAAATGACTCAGTCGTCATTGCAAAGTCTCTCGAACTTTTCATCACCTTGGAAGGACGGTTCGCAGGCCCCGGAGCAACCATCATGGGACATTTCGCGCACAAGTTCGCCAGCACCCGAACGGACGATGATAGAAGTTGTTGCAAACAGGAAAGCTGCACGGGCGAACGACGGCCAGGTTGTGGACCGTAGTCAAGTTGATGTGCATAGCGATGATGAGAATAAAGATGATCCAGTCGAAACTTTACAGAAGCAAATTAATACCGATCAGAATGCACAAGATACAAGCATACCCAGCACCTCTAGTTTGATGGACTTCAGTTATGATTCCACCAGCCCAGGGGCCGCTAGAACGCGAGCAGAATCTCTCAAGCGCAAAAGATCGCCGGGACTCTCTAGCGGGTCGGACATAAAAGTACGGCCTACAACATTGTCAATGAGAGAGAGTACGCCGAAAATACCGAGTGACCAGAACTCAGAGAACACGGAACATCAGTCGAAAGATTTCGATATTCTGATGCAGCCTGATGACGACACTACAGTTCCCAACATAGAGCAAAGAACAGAGCTGCCAATAGAAAGAGACACTGCCACAACTGCCACAGAGTCTTCCATCCCAAAAAATACCCCAATTGTACCTTTACAGCGTTTTGTCAAACGACTAAACAATTTCGAGCATTCGAACACAGCACTGCATGTTCACCACCTCCAAACTGTGCTCGATTCGAGCTTGGCCATGGAAGTTCCTGTCTCCGATTCAGCCTCGCAGCTCCATGAAGGACCGGATGATCGGACAAGTACACAGTTGCAGAACGCAGGAATTGATGATACTCCAGAACTAGCAGAACGAATGCTCTCGTTGAGTGTCTCAAAGTCAGACTTTTTCGGTATGACGGTTGTCGGTCAATTCAACCTTGGCTTCATCATCGTTCTCCGACATCAGGAGCTCTTCATCATTGATCAGCATGCTTCCGACGAGAAGAGCAATTATGAAAAGCTCTTGCGCAATACGATCATACAGAGTCAGCGGCTGGCAGTACCTCGCGAACTTGAACTTTCCGCCATCGAGCGCTTGAGCCTGGGCGACCATCTGGAGACGCTGGCCAGGAACGGCTTCGAGATTGCCTCGGAAGAGTGCGATGATGGTGAGGTTCGGTTCATGTTGGAAGCCTTGCCTGTGACCAAAAACATCACATTCGATGAAAAAGATCTCCTTGAGATTCTGCACCTTCTTATGGAAGGATCTCCTGTTGATTCTGTAAGATGTACGAAAGCCAAGCGAATGTTTGCATCTCGAGCTTGTCGCAGCAGTATTATGATAGGTACTGCTCTGAGTCACGATAAAATGCAAGCTGTAGTATGGCACCTTGGTGAGATGGATGCACCCTGGAATTGCCCGCATGGACGCCCTACCATGAGGCACCTATTGAATATCTCTGATATGCCCAAATTCATAGACGGTTACCCATGATGTTATGTGTACACAACTCAGAGCAGATTGACGTGTAAGACTGCAAATTTCTCAGACCTCTGGTTGTCGCCAAGGCAGCAGTTGTACGTGTATCATGGCCTCTCCTTGACTTGTCCCAACGAGTACGAAGCTTCGGCGTTAATACGCTCCACCCATCTCTCGATGAGGTGCTGATTCTCCTCTCTTGTAGCAACAAGCAATTCTTGGGACTTCCGCCACTTCTCTTCCATCATTTGATGTTCGATCTGCTAAACTTAGCAGTGTACAAGAACCGCAGGCTTGTATATTACCTCTACTTGGAGAAGCTCATCCTGTACCGTTCTTATAGCATTGTTCTTTTCTTCACAATTGCGCAGCGCTTCTGCATTGCTATTTTGGAGTTTGAGATTTTCAGTCCTTAATTCCGTGATCCTGAGATCTTAGTGAATCGTCTATGTACATGGATGATCCTACTGTTTATACAGATATCTCTCCTTCTCACGAGAAACCTCTAATTCATCCTGTAATGCGCTGAGCGGAGATGAGGCCGGGAGTCTCCCAACACCCTGCTGGTCATCCCTCAATTTGAGAGCGTTCAAAAAGTTTTCCATACAAGTATGCTAACATGCTATCATATCACGCGTGATGTCCACCAACCGTAGGCAAGATTAGCATGAAGTATGCTTGAGACTTACAGCATTGGTACTCATGCTTGTGCAGTGAGAAGCTACCGCGAGGGCCACGGCCAGCCCGGTGGTGGCGGATCACAATCCACGTGAAAATGCTCGAAAGGGCTTGCGATTGCATGCAATGCGTATGCAAACTCAGATTGTCCATTGCCTTGGTGGAGACATCAAGCTCAGTCAGTGTTTATTTTAGCAGATAAGTGACTGTACGCATTCACTGACATTATTACGAACAGGTTACATCTCGCGCCGCGCTACCAGTGATAGTACACATACGACTGACGTCTCTGTAACAGGTCAATCGAAGCACAATGGGTGGTGGTGACTTGAATATGAAAAAGTCCTGGCATCCAGGACTTATCAAAAACAGAGCGCAAGTCTGGGAAGATCAACATGCGGCGCTCCAAGAGCGTAAGCGAATGGAGGCCTTGAAGAAGGAGATTGAAGAAGAGCGTGCCGCGAACGAACTGCAAAAGCTCAACGAAGCCAATGGTGGTGCAAAGCGACAAGAACGAGTGGAATTCTTGTATGCTGGTCCAGGAGCTGGAGCTGGACTGGCTGAGGACCGCGAGGCATATCTGTTGGGCCGAAAGAGGATAGACGATGTCCTTGGGAAGGATGTCGTGGGTAGTGACCTGCCTCAGAACAAGAGTATGACGACCAAGGCCGCTCCAACTCTGAATCACCGAGATTTGTCCAACAAGGTTGCCTTGGATCCCTTGTTGGCCATCAAGAAACAGGAGGCAGCTCAGTATGAGGCAATGGTAATGAAGAAGAAGGCAGAAATGGAAGCTGATGCAAGAAAACAAGCGAGGAGAGAGGCTCGAAATACACGTTCTGACGGCTTTTCCAGATCGGATCGGCATCCTTCTCGTGAACGTCACAGTGACCGAGCCCATGACAAAAGTCGTCACCATAGACGTGACAGAGAGTCACATAGGAGGCGATCACGAAGTGCTGATCGTCATGAAAGGTACGGCGAAAGTTCAAGATCAAGGAATCACAGTTCCCGACGCGATCGTTATCCAACCTCTGAGCGCCATGGTCGGTCACGACGCTCCTATACCGATTCAGATAGTGATCTGTCCGTTAGTGAAGAACGAAGGAAGGATTCGTCACGCTCTTCTCAGCGTCGCTATAAGGATGAAGACAGACGTGTACATACACATCGCCGTGCTCGGTCTAGGTCACCAAAAGCCAGGTCGCCTCATGAAGAGAGTCTCTCTCGACAATCACAAAACGATTCGGCAGGAGTACAGATCACTAGAACCAAAAAAGAATGCCATGCAGTAGATGAACTTGAAAGGGAAAGACTTCGTGCTGCAAAGCTGGCTGAAATGAGTTCGAGTGCCCGAGACTTGGACGAGGACAGGGCTCGGAGGATGGAACTTTCGAAAGCTAGGGATGAAGAAGCAAGCAGACAGGAATCGGCAGAGAGAAGCAGGGACGCCATGAAGCCGAGCAACTTTGTGAGAGATATGCAGCTGACTGCAGGATTGGTACGCTGACCACCAGCACATATCTGACTCGAAACTTTCCACGCTATCATGGTACAGAAGAACACCTGTAGTGAGGATGAACCTTTGCAGGGCTCATCCACCTGATTGTCTGCATTGTCCCCCTTGTGTGAGTTTGTCCCCAGGCAGCATGCCTCCACGCACGCCACGTCCTGTGTGACAGCTCAAAGATGCAGCTCCAGAATGCAGCTGCACCCATTTTATCTCTCACTCGTGGTGCCCAGGTGGTCTCTATCAATGATCGCCAGCCTGTCAAAACTAGCTGGACACTGGTCTCTGAGCGCATCACGGTGCTGGTAAATCAGGCTCTGAGTACGCACTGCCGGACGGCACTGGCACGGATGGCCAGAGGCACGGAAGGGAGGAGGGAGCTGGGCGAGATTTGGCTGGAAATAAGCCTGAGGGACGCTCAGCGCGCTCGTTTTTAAGATTGGACACAACCGTCGCAGGTGCCACTATTGCCTGATTAGGAAGGATCAGAGGCCGATCTCCATCCTGATTAGTCTGTCGAGGTCGAGGCGCATTCTCAGACTCGCAACTCTTCAGCCTCTTCACTCATTCACTCACTCATTCACTCACTCACACGCTTGCTTCTTTGGGTTCGTGCGAGGTGGAGGGCCATTGTCCTTCTCTTCCCTGCTCCCCCCTTCGTTCTCGAGCCACGCTCCGTCACAGAGAGCTTCAGGTGCATAAGAACGTCTTGCCCACTTCTGCTGCAGTCACACCTTCTCCCCAAACCTACCAAAGTCCGTTCTTTCAACACACTCTTTCATTTGCAAGCATGGTCTCTACTCGTGCCACTCTACTCACACTCGCGTCTGCCGTGGCAGCTCAAGACGCAACCTCAAAATGTCCTGCCGGCTTTGTCGAGGGATTCAATTCTCAGGTGCTTGATATCGTCGCCCAGCCAGCTGATGTCTGGGGACTCATTGGAAACTTTGGGGACCTGAGCTGGGGAGGTGTTGCCCAGACGAACCTGTCAGATCCTTCACAGGATAACGTGCCAGGTGTCTCACGGACATCGGTCCAGCTTGGCTTCTTCATCAACGAGACCTTGCTTGCCTACTCGCCATTCAGCGGCACCTCGTTGACAGCTTCCGAGCTGCACTCGGTCGCACCTTTCTCTGCTCGACCAACACTCAACACGACTGTCTCTGCCTATGCCGATACCTTGGGAGTGTCTCCTCTGTGCGGAGGGGCTGCAACTCGATTGACGTTCGCTGTCAACTACTGCGCTGAACCAGCATTCGCTCCGATCGTGGACACCCTTTTCACCACCGCCCACCATGCTCAGCTCGTCTCTGCACAGACCATTCTAGGTGCCCAGAACTACACAGAGAGTGCTTGTGTGGGCGGTACTGTGGTGGGAACAAACGGCACAGCAAGCACGAACGGTACCAGCGCTACTGACGGTTTATCTACAGGAACTGCTGGAACTGCTGGAACCGCTGGAACGGCTGGAACCACTGGCACCACCGGATCTTCAGGATCTTCAGGAAACACTGGTAGCGACAGCAGGTCTTCAAACATACCAGTCGTGTCAACGCTGCCCATGTCATCGACAAGTTCAGCTTCGATTCTGACTTCTTCCTTCATGGTCGTCTTTGGTCTTGCGTTTGCATCACTGATGCTTTAGAAGCAGAAAGAGCTATAGACACCCAGCCTGCAACCACTTGGTACGCACACCTTCGACATCCTACAGATTAGCTTTCGTGTATGTATAGATACCTAACAAAACGAAGCACTTTTTTGTCTCCACAACGATCTCTTATTTTGCTCGTTGTTTCGTGCCCTGTAGCTATCCCTGCGCAAGATGTGAGTTTATTAGCCCTTGGAAGCTAGCCATGACAGGGACAACTCCAGCCATTCACCTCTGCTCCACAATTTCTTTTTACCTGTTCATGTGGCGCATCTCATGGTTGGAAAACTGTAATGCCATGACGGCCGGCACTTGATTTCTGAAAATGACACGGGTGATGGCACGCCGGGTCAAAAGTGTCTAGTCATGGACAATGTCGTCTACGATCTACTCGTGCCGACGCTGTCATTCGGTAAGGGAAACGGGCATCTCGGATGCGAAGGTCGAGCGGCCCGGGGCTGAGCGTGTACAGGGGCAATCGGGGCGATGACGGGGAGCGTGCTGGCGGTGTCGCGGGCGAGGCCGGTGCCGGGGTACCTGGTGACGACGGGCCTGAACTTTGCCCTGCTCGGGGGCTCGTTCACCGTGCTCCGGAGGGTGGGCCGGACGGTGGTGTCCGGCCGGGAGTCGGATCGTGTGTGGATCGGTGCGGTGTCTGGTGCGGTCACGGGCGGCGTCTTCAGTGCTGCGATGAGGGGCTCGAGGGGCATGGTGGGCGCGGTCCTGCTGTATGGTGGCATGGGCGGACTCGGCGAGGCGGGTGTCGTCGCGATACAGGCTCGCTTCTCTCTACAGGCTCGCTTCTCGCCAGACACGACGACGACGACGACGAAGCGTCCGGGGGTGGACGAGCACGTCAGGGAGAGTGACAAGAGTGTGTGGAGGCGGCTGAAGGAGTCCAGTCCGCTGCGACCCATACCCGACGAAGAGTTTGAGACGATGATGAGCAACAAGATTGCGGACCTGGATGAGCAGATTCGGCTCGTGGACGAAGAGTTGGCGGCCACTCGAGCGCAACTCTCACAGGCACGTCCGCAGCAGTGATGGGGGCTGTCGCACCGTTCCTTTTGTATATTGCTGTTCTCGCACCCACATACCACATATCTAACTATTGTTCTTCATCTCACGCAGCTTGGCCATGACTCCCACATCCCCATCGGCGCCCGTCGCCTTGAGAATGGCTGGATCGGAAAGGCGCATGAATGGATTATAAGACAGCTCGTCCTTGATGGTGAACTTTCCACACGTCTCCTCACCAGTCTCGCAAAACTTGACGAACTTCTTGAGTTCTGCCGAGTCGGGCAGTACCTTTGTGGCAAATTTGGCATTTGCGGCGGTGTACTCGTGGCCGGGGTAGACGAGCGTATCTGAGGGCAACTTTGACAATTTCTTGTTGAGTGCAGTGTTCATCTCCTCAGCGGTGCCCTCGAAGAACCGACCACATCCGGCAATGAAGAGGGTGTCTCCGGTGAAGACGGCCTTGGATCCGTCTTGCTCTGCATAGAAACAGATACTGTCTTGTGTGTGACACGGGGTGTGAATGCTCTTGATTGACAGTTCACCAACTTGGAACACTTCTCCATCTGCTGGTGTGGTCTGGACACAGGCACAGTCCTTGCCAGCAATTACCTTCAGATCTGGATAGTGCGAGAGAATCTCCTTGTTGCCTCCCGCATGGTCGGCGTGATGGTGCGTGGTGATGAGGTACTTTAGATCGATGTCCCCGGCCTTGATAGCCTTCTCCAGCACTGGGAGAACTGATTTTGGTTCTGCTGGGTCCACCACAGCGGCTATCTTTGTCTTGTCATCTCTGATGATGTATGCTACAATAGTCAACGAGGCAACTACATGAGTGAGGAGTGCCGGAATTACCATAATTATTTCCGCTCCCTGCTTCGTGTCAGTCTCGATCAAGCAAGACAATTTAGCTTGACACACCCTTCCACATTGGTATCGATTGAATATGCATCTGTCGTTTTAAGCCTCGATCGAGTGAGCCCAAAAGTTTCTGTTGTATTCTAATCATGAAATGGGCATAAGACTAGTGCTTTCGTTGTGCATCTCAAACTCCGGTCTCTCCACTTTTACTGACGACATCTGGGCGCAGCGCAACGACTTCAATGGTGAGCTCCACACTCTAGAACACCATGACGCCTCACTCTGCAATGCCAAATGCCTGCCACATATCAAGAGTTCCTCTCTAGTCAGGACTGCGCTCAACAGTCAATTCGAATCGACTATGAAGGAATTACCGTACGCTGCAGATGTCGAGGCGCCGCTGAAGCCCGCTCAGCTTGAAGTACTCAAGAAGCAGTTTGAGTCTGAGGGCATCATGGTCGGAGCGCAGACAAAGTTCAACTATGCGTGGGGTCTGATCAAATCGGACAAAAGGAGCGAACAGCTCGACGGGGTCAAGCTCATGACAGACATGTACAAGGATTCACCAGAACGTCGGAGGGAATGTATATACTATCTGGCTCTTGGTCAGTTCAAGCTCGGAAATTACACCGATGCGAGAAAGTACAACAATGTCTTGCTGGAGCACGAGCCCACAAACATGCAAGCAATGAGTCTCAAGAGTCTCATTGATGATCGTGTTGCCAAGGACGGATATATCGGAATTGCAATCGTCGGCAGCGCAATTGCTCTTGGCAGCATTCTCATCGGCAGCCTCGCCAGATCCCGCAAGTAGGACCATGGCCCACTCTTCCCGTGCACCTTTGAATCACGAGTGCTTCCGTCAGCTCGGATTCCCAGAACGACTCTTCAGTATTGACGATATTAAGCTTTTGCATTGGCCACATCTGCGCCACTATCTAAGTCAGTACCTTCCGACACGATTCTCGTAAACCACCAAGCGATCTCAAATTGTACATAGTCTACCACGCATATCAGAGCTTCCACCACGAAACCAGACTTTCTTGTGCAGATCATCTATGTGAAATGCGAAAAAGATTGCAAACGCACGACAAATTAGCCGGATTTATAGTTCTTTTTCATCAACCCAAGGTTTTCGAGTATTTGATATCACTGCAGGGATATGGCAAGCGCCAGTCAAACATGAAGCAATGACTTTTGAGTTATTTCTGTAGATAAGCATACATTCTATCCATATTCAGGCCAAGGACCTACAACGTGTTTTGAAATACGGAGCTGCAGACGGAATGAGGATGATGGCGGGACGTCCTGCCAATTCCAGTGACGGGGGGCAGCTCTGTTACCGGCCGCAAGCGGTCATTTGACGTCCACACGGGATCTGTTGGCTAAAGTGTTCTGCTCTCCCTGCGAAACAGCTCCAGCTAATCACCAGCTAATCACCAGCCGCCTTCAGCTACTCTCCCTACCCGTACCAGCCCTCCCCTCCACCAGCACACCAATCACAGCGCCCAACCCTCGTTCTTAACCCATCCCGGCACGACAACAATAGTGCTGTGCCGACTCGTCCAAAGAAGAAGAGACTCCCAATACAAACAGATGAAGATGATGACCGAGTGCCGGTGCCGTTGGCAGGAGAGGGAATGTCTGCCTGTTGAGAGCGTCGCAGGATTGACCGCAAATGTGTCGCTGTCCGTCTCAGGGTGAGGCAGCAACCGCAGCAGCCTGTCGCTGGCCCCCCCTTCGTTCGCTTCCGCCTTCCCTTTTCCTCTTTCGCTCCCCTGCCTCCCTTCCTCCACTTTCCCTCGTCTCTCGCGCACGCCCTTTCCCTTCCCTTCCTGCCCTTGCCCTCCCTTTCCTTACCATCAAGCTTCCGTCCTCCTCCTCCCTCGTCCCTCACACCATCACTCGATCCCCCAGCACCACCAACCACCGGTTAGTCCAACCCACCACCACCACCATTGTTATCCAGACCCGCTAGTCATCTGGTCCCTGTCGTGTCTGGCCAGCAGAAGACAGATTTCACTACCACGATCGTTTGGCTTCAACGTGATTGTCTGATCCGCGCTCTACCTCTCTTGCGAGGCTCCTTTCGACCACATTGCGAATACTGGAGCAGCACGAATAGATTACCTGGACTCCTTTTGTCTACACTACACTACACTAGACGAGCTCGAGATCATCCCTAGTCACGAGTGTTCTGTAACATCATGAATTCGCAGGCAGATATCCAAGACCGTATCGCGGCAGCTCGCAAGGAAGCCGAAGGCCTGAAGGAGAAGATAAAGCGCAAGAAGGAGCAGCTTGCCGATACAGACTGTAAGTCGGGACCTCCAATACAGTCCTTCTTTTGGCACAGATGTCTCAAAGTGGACCTGTCGGTTGCAGACCATCTTACTGACCGCGTCAATAGTGCGCACCATGTCCCAGTCGATCGACTCGATCCCTAAGATAGGCATGAAGGTCAAGCGAACTCTCAAGGGTCACCTGGCCAAGATATACGCCATGCACTGGGCTACGGATCGACGACATCTTGTCTCTGCCTCACAAGACGGCAAGCTCATCATCTGGGACGCCTACACAACCAACAAGATTCACGCTATCCCTCTGCGGTCCTCATGGGTCATGACGTGCGCTTATGCTCCCTCTGGCAACATGGTCGCTTGCGGTGGTCTCGACAACATCTGCTCAATTTATAATCTCTCTTCCAGGGAAGGTCCGAGCAGGGTCAGCCGCGAGCTCTCCGGGCATGCCGGCTACCTGTCCTGCTGTCGATTCATTAATGATCGAAAGATCTTGACTTCGAGTGGTGATATGACCTGTATGCTCTGGGATGTCGAGAGTGGCACCAAAGTCACTGAATTTACGGATCATCTCGGCGATGTCATGTCACTTTCCATCAATCCCGCCAACCAAAACACGTTCGTCTCCGGCGCTTGTGATTCGTTTGCAAAAGTGTGGGATATCAGGACTGGCAAAGCTGTGCAAACGTTTGCAGGTCACGAGAGCGACATCAACGCTGTTCAATTCTTCCCGAACGGCGATGCCTTTGGGACTGGTTCGGATGATGCTTCTGCACGACTATTTGATCTCCGAGCTGACCGAGAGCTGAACCAATATACTTCGGACAGTATCCTTTGTGGTATCACCAGCATAGCTTTCAGTGCCTCTGGTCGACTCTTGTTTGCCGGGTACGATGACTTCAATTGCAACGTTTGGGACGTGCTGAAGGGTGAGCGAGTCGGAGTTTTACAGGGCCACGACAACAGGGTCTCGTGTTTGGGAGTGTCAAACGACGGTCTGTCACTTTGCACAGGTTCCTGGGATGCATTGCTAAAAGTTTGGGTCTAAGCCCTCCGGGTTGAGTATGCACAGAGTAAATGATGGTCACGATTCAGCGTTGTGATATGAGAGAAAAGGTCACTAGAGTCTTTGTGGTGGCAGGACATGGCTGACCGCCATCTTGAGCTGCGGCCATAGTAGATGGGGACTGATACATTTAGGATGTCTATCAAGAGGCACTGTTCCTGCTCACAACAAGTTCTTGGAACGATTCTAGACGGAAAAAGAATGATCGTGTAGCGGGACGGTAGAGATAGCGAAGCACTATTTAGTAAGTAATATTATTGTTCGAGAGAATCGTCCCAACAAAGGAGGACCACTTCAGAGACATCTGGACACGATTGAATGACTGGAGACGGACCTTCATCTTCACCTTCTTTGCTTTCGTGCCCTTTGTTCTGCCACCAACGCAACCACCACACAGCCTCACTCAATCTACTCCCGCACAATGCAACTTATTCCAGACGCGCCGCCCTCCTGTCAGATGGACATCAATAAGCTATTCTTTTTTGTTGTTGTTCTGCCGGTGAAAGCCCACAGGTCAGAGCGCAGCGCTACCTTTTGATTACAGGACCCACCATAGTACCTCTGTGACCAGACTGAGCGACAGGGTACCAACTTTCGGACTGGCACAGACAGGGCGACACGAATTACATACAGACACACCTACACACCATGACGGACGGCTCGATGCGCTCAATCTTCAAGAACGACTCGTCGATGGGGCGGTACCTGGACGGCGACGACGACAGGTACGACGAGAGTCCCCGGTCGAGCGTGTTTGGGACGACCGACACGGACTCTGGGTCGACGCTGGTGGACGGTCCGGCGCGGGGGGTCGGAACGGGCTACAATACGGGCCCGAAGGGGGTGCGCAGCGACTTTGCGGCCTTTGATTTGGCACAGGCCCAGGCGCGCCATACCAAGGCCTCGAGAGGGGCAGCCATGTACCCCGGTGCAGCACCGTGGACCCAGGAGCGCGACGAGGAGGACGCGAGGGAGAGGTGGGTCGAGGCCCGGTTGAAGCAGCTCAGCAAGGCCCGCTCAGGGGAGTCGGCGATGGAACGGGTCGGGGCGGCGCGGTACCTCGAGGTCCTCGACGCCTGCCCCTCCGTCTGCGTCCTCATCCACCACGACCACGACCACGATGACGACGACCAAGACGAAGATGGGGACGGGCGGGAAGAGGCGGACGAGTGGAGCGAGGCCATGGGCTCCCTCGCCCACAAGTACGCCGGCCTCAAGATGATCAGACTCCCCCACCACGAGGCGGAACTCGACAAGGTCGCCTGTCCCGCCGTCCTCGTCTACCGCGACGGCAACCTCGTCGTCAACGCCATGCGCGTCGTCGACGAGTTGCCGAGCGGCGAGGAGATTACCCGACGGTCAGTCGAGGCCGTCCTGCTCAGGCTCGGCGTCCTCAAGGAGGAGTACAGGCTCGATCGAGAGTGACACAATGGAAAAGCTTTAGACAGACACGGGGGAAATGTCGATGCATGGTTCTGGCGAGAGCGTAGAGACACACTCGAAATTGATTCCCTGCACCCTTCTCGCTCTGTGTGTACAAGCAGATATATAATGAATAAAAAAGTGAATGAAGAGAAATGCTGCTCGATTGTGGAATCATCCATTATTCATTCTTGCACCGTCGGATTGTCCGTGACGGTCGCTTCGTCTGCCAGAACAATTGCATCTCACTCTCGCCCGTCCATCCGTCCTCCATTCTCGTCAACGTTGCACCGAGTCCACGAATCTCTGCATATCAATGAGCAGTTGATCACTCAGAGTGTGTAGATCAATGTGAAATTCTCCTTCTGCAAGATATTAGTCGTACGACACAGGACAATTCAAGATTTAGCAACATACCTTCCAGGTCATTTCGGACGTACATGTCGTCAGTCTTGCCGTCGTTGACAATCTGAACAATCTGCACCAGATCGTCCTCGCCGAGTTTTTGTAAGCCGTCCGCCAGTTTGTCAATGTCCACCTGAAACCGTCAACGTATCATTCAAAGGATGTGAGCAGGATCGACTCACAACGCGTCTCTTCTTTGACTTCTTCTCCGTACCGTCCGCAGATCTCTTGTTCTTTGGTGTCCCCTGGTCGTATTCTGTCTTGGCAGCTACGGGCGCGACTCCCTGCAGTGCTCGTAGGAGGTTTGGCTTCGGGTTCTTGAACGTGAGCTTTTGTGGTTTCTCATAACGGTCACCAGACTGGAAATTCAGATCGTGGGCGATCGTCTGCGATCCACCTCCGTCGGTGTAGTGCAGCGCAATGTGCATCTCGAATTCGCCCCATCCTTCTTCGATAATCTTGAACGGGGGCTTCTTGACGGCTAGAGCTTGTCAGATAATGTCCTTGGCATACGATTGAGCGCCAGGAAATGTGCGTACTTTTATTCGGGTTGGTAAAGGTGGGGTGCAGCTTGAAGATGACCTTTTCGATGAAGGGCGGTGTGATCTCGTTTCCCTGAGCGTCGTCCATCAGCACCTGGCAAGTCCATTCACGCATCGGATAAACACCTTCCACCAAGGGCTTCTCACTGAGTGTCCGGATGGTGGTGACGAACTTGATTGTCTTCTCTATCACTTCCCCCATGTCGCGATTTCCTCCTGGTCCTCAAGAAGATACAACTTTGCGATGATGAACTTGGCAGAATTGATCCCAGCTCAAAGCAATAAACACCGACAAGATCCCGCAACGACAAGCCGGCGAGTTCAAGACAAGTTCGGCTACTTCAGGAGGAGGACCAGGATGGTAAGTGACATTTAGGATTTGCCTGTGAGTGGAGGCTGGTGGTGGTGGAACCTTCAATTGGGAGCTGCTCCTCCAACCACGCGATCACTGCCTGGATCCTGATCAAGGACATCAACACGTAGTGAAAACACCGTTTTGTGCACAGGTCCCAGAGAAGCAAGCTCGTCGTGCTGCACTAGTGATGTGAAGGATCTTGCCATTCTATTGTCCTTTGATATGTCACAAGCCTACGTATGCCCGCCCGGGCACTATCTACAGTTCGCAACTCCCACGCCCAAGCTATAACCGAGAAAACTACAAATCCAAACACACTTTTCCTCCCCGCAATATACATTAAATGTAGGCTTCGAAGATCTTTGTCTTTGTAATCTTCTTCGTGCAGTCAGGTGCGACACATATCGCTCCCTGCTTCTTCGCCGACTTTTTGATGTCCGATCCACACTGCCCGCAATAGACATGACTGCACTTGCTCACCCAGACCTTCCGCCGGATCTCATCTCCCGTGCCGCCCAACTCTGTCCGACAGCCAGGACATATCAGCATGTCTTGCTCGGTGAACGTCCTAGTGAAGGGGTCTTTGAGCGGAGCTGGGGCCTCATACTTTGGTAGGGCCGAAGGTTGGGGAATCTGGAGTCCAGAAAACATCTCGTTGTAAATGGCGTAATTGAGGTCCGGAGCATGGAAATGATTCATGTGAGGGACAAGCGATATGTTACTGCCTGGCAAGAAATTCTCAGGCAGGCCCATCGCGCTTCGCACCGGACCTCCACCGTTTGGGCCATGAATGAAAGCTCTGAATCGTGCCACGCCAGAGCCTATCATTTCAGGCACTAAACCGACAATCCCAGGGACAGATCCAGCCTGACTTCTCGTCTGTGTCTCGCCAGTCATGCCCGATCGAGTCTCGCGCTGTCGTGTCCGACGCTGTGCAGTCTCCAGAAGCCAGTCTCGTCGTCTCTGCCTCCAAGCGGCCGATTCAGTTCCTGCATCATCCGAAGCATTGGTATTTGAAGGGTTGTTGCTCCTATGCATTCCTCGATTCCTGGCTTGCCATTCGAGAGATACAGCATCATCGGCGACAGCAGGTCTCAAGGGAGCAATGTCTGGCAGAGAATCTAGATCGATGATTTCGTGGGAAGGGCGGACATGCGGAGGGGAATTCGTAAGATCGATGATATTGGCGTTTGATGGCATGGGTTGTCGAGCCCGGGGTGGTTGGTTCGAGACGTAGGGATCTGGAAGGACTAGCTCGTTGAAAAAGCCGTCGTGCTGGATATGTCCCGAAAATGGTCCTTGAATTGTGCTCGACCTGGACAAAGCTGGGCTCCTTTGTCCTTCTGGCAATCTTGGCCTGTGACCAAGTGGTTCGCCACTTGAGAGTACCGTCGTTGACGGACTACGTCTGTCATCCGCACTCATGCTACAGACGAAGCAAGTGGATTGTCACGGCAAGTGACGTGATCGACTGCTACCTGTCCCGCCCGGCGCGGCGACCTATGTTCGAGAAGCAAGAGGACTAAAGTAGTGGTGTGTCGTACGGTATCAGTGGAGAATTGGAAGGGCCAGAAGCAGAAGACCGCCTCCAAGACCGCCACTGAGATGCAATTATTCAACACACAAAGACAGCCCCAGAGCCGTTCCCGCCCTTCATGCTCACTCCTTTTCCAGGGTCCTTCATATGAATGAGTCAATGATTCTCATTAGACTATGTGAGTGATATACATTGATTATAGCGTTAGTGTGACCTTCCCCGATTCGCCAGCCAGGACTAGACCACTAGCCCCTTCTTTCCAGGCGGCCTGTCTGAAAGCACCTTCGTGTTGCTTGGCTATGCTCCATGACTTCTGTGCTTTTGTATAGGCCCATATTTTCAGACCATTCTCTCCTGCGCAAGCCAGGAATTGACCACTATAGTCCCAGGTAACACATCTTGTTCCACCGCCAACCTCTAGCTCCGCTGCCACAGTACTTTTTGCAAGGTGCCAGACTTTGACCTTGTCCGCATGTTCTGTGGATACAGCTAGCCAGAAGCCGTTCTCAGAGAAGGCCACAGAGCTTATACTGCCTGCCTCGGGCCCGAAGACAGCCTCAATTTTGCCTGTGAGCATATGGAAAATATATACGTTGCCATCTGCACAACCCAGAGCTACTAGATGTCCATCCGGATGGAAAGCTAAGCATTTCACATCTACCATTGTTAGTGTGATTCAGCACGCATGGAGTGCGTCACTCACCCGCAGCATTCGTAAGTGTAGCATATTCTGTCGTGTTGTCGGAATTCGTCAACGCCCAAGACCCCGAACCAGCCGAAGTTGCAAGGAAGGTCTTTGAAGGATGAATCGCAACGGTCAAATGCTCGGCTGTCACACCAGACGGATTCAACAATTTTGTATCTGCTGGTGTCGATTTCTTTTGTTTCAAAGTTGACAATTGCTCTGCAGTTGTCCAATTTTCTGGCACCTTTCTCTTCTTGCGGCCCGCTGAAAGCTCTTCCATTGTGGCAGTGACTGTATCTTGAAGCTCTTGAGGGACACTGGTACCGGCACCATCTGTACTCATAGCAATGTCTTCGCTATTGGTCTCTCTAAGGTTCTGTGAAAGATTGCTCAGAGCCGAACGAGCTTCATCACGCTCCTGTGTAATTCGAGCGATAACGCGACAAGCAGCATCGTGTTGATAAAGGGCCGTGCTCAACTCCTGCCTTGTTTGATGTAATTGCTGCTTGACTTGATACGTTTCAAGAGCTAACGCATCCCATTCATTCTGAAATATGGACAATAAGGAAGGTATAGATGTCGCTGTTGGTGGTCGTGGTTTAATGACTCGAGAAGTTTTGATTTCGACGATATCGTCCGTGCTCAGCTCTTCGCCGTTGACAGGATCTTTGCCATGTTCGGCTATGTATGTATCTAAGAGACGTTTCTCGAACACACTGCCACTAACACGCGAAAGGACCGGAACCTCGGGAGCCTCTCCGGAAACTAGTATGTGTTAGAGCACAGATCGTGTAAACCAAAATTCACTGACGTGCACAAAACATGGTAAACAAGCTTTACCAGACCGAGACAGACCGAGTATAGAGGCAGCTTAGAGGAGGAAGATGCGAACAACTACCGACAGGCAAGTATACGAAGCCGATGGAGTGTATGATGACAATAATTCGGTGATGGTTTCAACATGAATTATCATGAGCGCTGCATACGGCTTGTGGCTCTGGGCACGTGCTCCTCTGCTTCTCTACCGTAACGACTTGAAACTTGTCGAATGATCAGGATCAGCTACAAGGATTGCATCTCCCTAGAGATTTCACAAGCTAACCGACAACCATTAGCGACTGTACAGACACCTGTTTATGCCATGATTCGTTTTCGCTTACGCTATATAACTATGACTCATGCCTTGCTCACGCTTAAATCATTCGCGAAATAGACCTGCTCAGCGCTAGGATGAGGTGGTTGTCGTTGTTAAGTCACCGAGTGAACACCAGTTAGAGACAGGTATACACGACAGATACTTGCACCAAGTACACTTTGGTGGGTCCTCGTTGTAAAAGTTCTGTTGCCTTAGTATAGTTCATTCAGTTTAGTCACCAACATACCTTGACCAAGAGAGCAAAAACCAGTATTGTCAGGGCGAAACAGATGAGTCTGAGCACATTGTATGCCCACCACCAAGGAGATCTCTGCTGCAGAAAAGTTCTTCTGTCATGCTCCTTGGGGTCTGACCTGATGTTTGTATTGCTCGTACCAATCGATGATAGCTGCACTTCGTTAACCATGTCATAAGGAGTTTTGTTCCGAGCCAATGAATCGGGACTGCGCATCAGTGCTATGCCCAGGAGCATGCCAATTATGAAGCCACCAATGTGAGAGAAGTTATCCACTCCCGGTAGTAAGCCTAGAAAGAATGATATAATCACATCCGCGAGGAGCATCAAGAGCCCTTTCCGTGGAGCTTGAATCTGGCCCCAATGATACAGAAGATCAAGCAGGGATAGACTAATGATGGAAAATATAGCACCAGAAGCACCGGTTGACGTCACACCATCACCGGCAAAGTTGCCTCCGAAGAGGAATCCGCCGATACCAGCAGCAAAGTACACTGGCACCAAGATGTGAGCGCCAAGGTCCATCTCGATTTGTGCGCCCAGACGCAGTTGCACCAATAAATTGAAAACAATATGCACAATTCCAGCGTGAAGGAAGATCGGGACAATGAATCTCCACCACTGATTCGGTGTCGCACCTGCTTTCACACCATTGCCACAAAGCTCAGAGAGTGTACAAGCTGTTAATCCAGAGCTTGTCGTCGCATTCGGACATGGCCACCCGGTCACGATGTCCGTAATATTCGTGATTTCTTTCATACAGGGCACGAAACGTGCTCCCATGTTGATGGAGTTATAGGTCGAGGGACCTATCATAGGGTTGAACGATGGTCTGATGGTTATAGGACTTCCGGTCAGTTTCCAGCCGTGCACGCACTGGCCAATAAACACTGCCACCTGTACCAAACTGACCAGATAACAAAACCACGGTCGCTTCCATTTCGATACTGTCTCGTTCGGGTAGTGTTGCCTGATAACATCATCGTGGTGTGATGCTTCCTCTGTATCTGCAGTTCCGGGTCTAGCATCCAAAGGAGCATATGGGCTTTGGGCTTGTCGACTATCGCTAACATATGCTGCAGGATACTGTTTATACTGCGGACTGGAGTAGGATGTTTCTGTGGCAAAAGAATTGTACTGATATAATCCGGGCCTTTGTGTGTCATGATCCTCGACAGTCTTGGAGTGGCTGTCACTATCGAAAGAGCTCACCGAACGAGCATCAAAGTGCTGCTTTTTCGGAGCGAGGCTACGTCCATGAGACCCCATGGTCCCGTAGTGCTGTGGAGAGTGTATTAGGTCCCTCCTGTATCTTCTGGCCTAGAGCATCTTAAGTTGTACTATGGGAATGGGAGAACAGAGTAGCGCAGAGCAGCAGCCAGAGCAGCACCGCCAAGTATGTCCAAGCTCAATGTATACATCGAATGTGATGAGGCTGAGGAAAGGAGAACCGGGCGCCAAGCACGAAGCCGCAACTGAGCCCAGCACTTGAATTAGCACGGAGTCTCCTTCGCTTTGCTTCGTCCCGAAGAAGAAACTGATTTTCATATCAGGCCGCACGGTTCTTCTCAACGGGAACCTTTACTTAGCCTGGAAGTCCTGCTCGGGTGCGATATCCTTGCTGGGAATTCTTCCCCGTGCCAATCAGTGTCGCCGCACTCGCCACTGACACATTCGAGAGCATTCTCACACTTCCAGGGTTCATTAGCCTCGACAGTACCTGGCGCGGTCGACGCACTACACCAGCATCAACAGCACAGCGGCAAACCCTCAAATGTCTAGCAATGAACCTCTAAACGCAAATCCTGTGGTGCACCATGTGCCAAAAGCTCCTCGACGACAAGTTTCATACAATTCGGATGCGGACACTGATGATGGCGTATACGAACCTATCGACGAGCAAGAGATCTTTGACTTGATTGGCAACATCAATGACCCGGAGCACCCTCTGACCTTGGCTCAATTGGCAGTCGTCAATCTCGATGACATCAAAATCACCGCTGCTCCGAACGGTCTGCAGACGGTTCACGTCGACCTCACACCAACCATCCCTCATTGTTCCATGGCCACTCTTATCGGTCTTTGCGTGCGCGTCAGACTCAACCGCAGCTTGCCAGCGCGTTACAGAGTCGACATCAAGGTGAAGGAAGGCACGCATCAATCTGAAAAGGCCGTCAACCGTCAACTTGCAGACAAGGAGAGGGTGGCAGCGGCTTGCGAGAACGAACAGCTGATGGGCGTGCTCAGTGGCATGATGGAGTCGTGCATCTGAGAAAGGTCGTCCTATCGACCCTCGCTCATACCATGAGCATGCTGAATTACTTTCGAGCGTTGGCGATTTGTGCACAATAACATTCCTGTGCGTAGAGGTATCAGCATGTCTAGGAGATCGTTACTCTATTGCTATTTACAAGTAGAATTACATGACAATGGATGCTTCATGCAGCTTGGTTTCGAGTCCATTCTTCACTGTCCCGATAATCATTGAGTTCGTACCTCCGGCCGTCCTGGTGCGGGTCATATTGATCGCGTTCGAAGCTATGTAGATTTTGTTGTACTTGCAGACGCTCTCGCGCTTTCTCCGAGATTGGAAAGTTCAAGCCATCAAGTTTGTCATTGCTTGCAATCGGTATGAACCACATGATGACAGAATCGCCAAAGACTTGTGACCAATTTTCGCGGTAGGTGAGGTTGAAGATGTTGAATTTGTCTTTCGGAGATTGAGCTTGCAGATAACGACGCTGATCACCTTTGAATCTCGTCTCCTCCATGTGCTCAATCGTGGTATAGTTGCGGAGTATGAGGGAGACATGCCATGCTCCAAAGCCTCCAACGACCAATGCCACTACGCCTGAAACCACGAGTAAGACAACCCAGTTGATTGGCAGAAACTGAGGTTCCGTCTCCTCAGGTTGATTAACAGTGAAGAAATCATGCAGAAAAATGCCAGAGACTGTACACATGATACCACACCACAAGGACACGTAAAGGAGGAATTGCACAAATTGCTTCTGATTTCTGAATCCGATACAAGTCGCCAACCAGGGACAGTGGTGATCCATTTCTGAAAAGTTAGTAACACGATTGACTAGTTCTCTTGGGACTTGCTGAGGACACATCGATTGCAGCTTCTGCAATGATGTGTGCGATCCGGCTTCCGGCATTGACACTTTTGGCAGAATCTCTCTGTGCCATCATCTTTGACGGTGACTGCAGTGAAAGTCACTTGATCAGATCTATACTGCGGAAGGGCATTATAAGATCCATCGAAAGCTTGTGCTTTGTATGTGATAGGAGACCCTGGAGCCGTGAAGGCTGCACTAGTGTAGCTCCAGAAAACCATGCCATAGAGAACGGTAGTAATGACAGCAAGAATTGTGCCGAGTGTGCTGCTGATGCCATACAGGCATATTGTACCGGAGAAGACCACCCAAGCCCTGAGATCTTAGTCAGGCAGAATCAAGACTGTGCAGGCTTACCAGGTGATCAGGGCATAGACTACGGTCAGAGGGACAGCAATAGAGCAATGATAGAAGAATCTGTTCAGCCGCGCACAGATTGCCAATCCTGTTCGCATGCTTTATATTCCCGTCACTGTGCCGGCAGCAGATCACGAAGAAGACAATGAATCAAGAACGACACAATCGCACGAAGGTCAGTGTCAGTGTCTGAGCCTCAGAGAAGTACATGTGCTATAATTAGTCCCAGCTGGCTGCTGTTGTTTCAACAGTCGGACTCGAGCGGCTCCCGAGGTATGTGCAGTAGGTAGCAGTATTATTCAGCGTGCTAGAAACATTTCTACAGCATGGGATGGGGCAGGTGATGCAGTTGCTGTCTACGTCCATCAGCTAGAGTATACGCTCTCTCAGCAGATCCCAGCCTTGGCAAGAGGCAGCTGTCGAGCCACAAGAGGGAGGGGGACCGAGAAGCTGCATTCAGAACTGCCCAACTTAGAAGATCCGTGTAACTCCCGTGCTTCAGCCCACCCAGGTGTAATTTGATGTGATGCACTGTGCAACCACAGAATCCACCAGGGGCTCAAGTCAGGTCATTGACAAGCCTTTCGTTGCATGTCCGATGCAATTGCTTATTATATATCACTTCTGGAATTGCTAGTCAGCTCAGCGATGCTCACCAGATAACTTTTGACCCATAGCGCACATCACTATCTTGCCTGCACACTTACGATAATACGCAATACACAAAGAACTTATCGTAGATAGTCCTTTCTCCCCGATACTCTATGGCTATAGGAGGTCTCCAATATTCACATCTACATTACGAATAGGCATGCTCGAGTGAGACGAAACTGGTTCTTGTTAGTAGCGCTCACTTCGAAGAGTTGAGGCAACGACGTCGTCCGCTTGTCGTTGGTCGAGAATCATTGACGTACCCACAAGTGACCCTATAATGACTACGCCGCGATTGAACAATCAATTCGCAGTCCCGATGCATCGTCATGAACCACGCTTGTCCTCAACTAAAGTTGGAGAAGTCTTCATTGTAGAACAAAGGGCAACTATGCCAAATAATGAAGCACCAAGACAAAATAGACATGACAGATCCACATCTCTGCATCACAACTACGACAGTCTATCAATGCGGAAATCTAATTTTTCACGGGCAAAGTCGGTTGAGGCCACTACACGGAATGCTCAAACCACGAGTAGTTCAGCAGCCTTAAAAGCTGCTCAACTTTCTGCCACAGCACATCAGAAAGGCGAGCACCGTGTCTCTTTGACACGGAATCCACAGCTGGCGGCGCCATCTCCAAAGGCTTCATATATAGCAGCTGCAAGCTTGGCATGGAAGAAGTCGGCAGCCAAGAATCTTCCTGAAAAACAGACTCCAGAAGTTCGCGTAAATGGCAACGCTGAAGTCGGACTTCTCAATCCCTTACCTATAACAAGCGATCCGCCTCGGAAAAGTACAGACTCAACTCGCCCACTACAATCTGAATTCCTATTGCCTGCTCGCTCGGGTGGGCATGCGAAAGCGCAGAAGACAGAATTGATGGTACAGGAGGTAAATCACTATGTTAATGCGGAACAAACACATCAAGGTCCTCTTCTCGCTGCTCGTATAAGCTTTGCACAAGATCGCGAAGCCCATGCAGCACATGAGAGTCCACCATCTCGACCGCCAAGTACTAGACCATCTCCCTTTGGGGGAGAAGATTCTCGCAACAAGTCTCTTGTGAGTCTAGGTCATGACCGACACGATACTCCACCTCCTCCCAAGAGAAGCACAGATTCGTCTACTCGTGCTGCCTTGTTAGCGGCGTCATCAACATGGGCCTCCCATGAACTCGATAATCCACGACCAGTTACACCGATCGTAGAGCCGTATCATTATATCACTCACAAATCGCACACCACGTTGAGGAAGCAGCACAAGGAAGAGTTAAGCAAATTTCTAAAACACGGCAAAGTACAGCCGATGTCTGCGGCAGATCGAAAACGATATGATGGTCTTTGGGCAGCCAACAAAGGAATATGCCTAGAGCATGTACCTGCCTGGAAAGACGAGGTTGCCAACATCGTTGTCCGTGATATTTGGGAGAGGTCATGCTTGCAAGCAGACATTTTGTCTGAGATCTTCGACTTGGTGGACCGCACAGAGAATGGGCGACTCACTCGTGAGGAATTTGTTGTCGGTACGTGGCTGGTGGACCACTCTTTACGCGGACGTCGTCTTCCTCTCAAAAGAGATTTGACAGACGATGTCTTCGACGGCGGATATATGGCAAGACTAGGGATCAAAGTACCAAGGAAGTTGAAGCACGACGAGAAGAAATATCTAAAGGAAAAGCCTGAGAAGGCTGGCAAAGAGAACGTCAAGAATAAAAAGAAGGGATAGAATGCACACACACATTCCTAATGTTTATACACTCTGAAAAGCGTGGTACAGAGTTTGAAGCGAGAGCATAGCGGACTGGCAATTTGGAGTTGGAGGGAAACAAAGGAATGGCTGGAGCATAAGAATCAGATTAAGTATACACGAGTAGACTACTGTAGAAATGATAACTGCGCTCGTGTTGCGCCATTGTTCAAGGAGAAGTCGCCACTTGCCATCGCTTCACCGATAACCACCCGAATTTGTCCACGCTCAGAATTGACAACGAGCTCGATATCCGGAGGAGGAGCCATGTGTCCAATAATCGACACCATCTACGACTATGTACAAGATACTGGCGACTACCAAGGACGCGACGGCATACACATAAGCATGTGACTTTTTCAATGTGCAGAGCTCGACGACAAAAGTAGAGACCGTCGTCAACGTACCACAGTAGCCGTCCTGAAGACCCTGCAACAGGGAGCAAGCGTTGCCCCCGCCGACGTGAAACTGCAACAAGTGAAACACGCCCTCGAGGAACGACCCGACCATGTTGGCGGTAAATGTCCCGAGTGGGAAGGCAGGGTTGATGCCATTCATTGTGCGGGAGAGGTACCATCGTGACAGGGCCCCGACGGGACTGAAGACCATGGCGAACGCTACCGTGCCGCGCCAGTCTCGACGCAAACCCGAGGTGATGATTGTCCCTGCCTGGAAGCCAATCGCCACGATACACAAGAGGCACATGACGGGCCTTGATGTCAATCGCGGGACGGCACGCAAGGGTATCAACGAGTCGGCAAAGATGGCCAGATGATTACCCAATCGGAAAGCTGCCAGGGACGCCGCCATTGTGACCATGACTTGCGTCAGGATGGAGATGATGTTATACCCTTTCGGTCGAGCATACCCATCCGTGTTGGCCAAATCTTCATAGACTTGCAGAATCCACGCAGAGAATGAAGTGGTCGAGCCGCAATAGCCCACAGTGATGCCCAAGTACAAGGCATCGTTCTTCGGTGCCTTCTTGGGGAACAGCCGGTTGTATTCCGTCACGAATCCCATGACTGCACAACCGAGAAACTGAGCCCACACAAGAGGCGGGATCAGGTGTCCACTGTAGTCGTTCAAGGACTGCAGACCGAGTCGGCTTAGTGTGCCGAGTATGGAAAAGATGGTGATCCAAGCCCAATGTACCGCAACATCCAACAGACTGTCAGCTCTACCTTGTTTGACCTTCTCCCCTCCTGTGCCTTCTCGCTGACTTGTGGGAGAGTGTCGATGCTCATCCTCTGAAGGCCGCTCGGGCTGAAATGCAAATTCTCGTGACGCGGCATCATCGTTACCGTGGTTTCTCTCTGCATTCTCGTGATCTCCGCGATCATTCAGTGGGTCTTCCGGTCGTTTGTTGAGTTCGCGCAACAAGGCGTCATCGAATGGCAGACTGTTATTGACCATCAATAAAGTTGCGAATTAGGAGCTTATCACACAGTTATATATGCCATTCACAGCTTGTAGGCATATACCGCTGTCTAGCGTGTGTCCTATGACGTCTCTATACATGTAATCGCTGGTGAAGCGATGTTGACTCGCAAAAGGATCTGTATAGAATTGGACGACTTCATGCCGCATCCACGGCGGTGAATTGACAGTACGGAGAGTCCGTGGTAGTGTGGAAAACGTTGAACCGCGATTCTGCCGGGTCACTTCGTACGAGTTGCTGTTGCGCTGTATAGTCGCTCTTACAGCATTTGACAGGACTCAAATCGTCCTTTGGCCCATCTAGTAGTGTGTCAAGTGGTATTCGAGAATGAATACAATCACCAAGGATTTGCTCGTGTCTCTTGACCCTTCTGTCCCCTTCTACAACAATGGAGACAAGTCGAGCTTTGCATATAAATCCGCACTAGAACGATGGCCAAAGATCATTACACAAGTCATAGATGACATCTACCGTACGGTCAGTGACCTGACGGAAGCCGAGAATGAGAAAGCCACGGAAGGAAAATCAATCATCGAAGCTGTGGCTAAGCTCAAATATGATGAGACACATGACAGGGCGCTGGAGGCATTAGATGACGACGGTGGAAAGGATATACAAGCATATAACGAAGAGCTGAGTACGCTTGAGAAACCATCATGGTTCAATGTTCCCTGGCTCTTTTCCGAATGCTACCTTTACAGACGGATACATATACTATTTACAAAATCGATTCATTGGAAGACATACGATCCGTTCTTCCGCTCAAAGGACTCCACATTCGAATCTTCAGGAGCTGCGGTCGAAGAACTCGCAATCAGATACAAGAAGTTGGTGGAGGACTTTGACAAGCACGCGTACTCGGATATGGAGGATGAAGCAAAGAAGCTCTTGTTCCTCGAGATGAGTCAGATCAGTCTGTGGGGGAATGCCACAGACTTGAGCCTATTGACGGATTTGTCTTATGATGATTTACAAAAATTGCAGGGCGCAGAGGCCATCAAGGCGTCGCAAAAGAATATTCTGGCCAACGATATTGAGCAGGTATGGGACATAGTAAAGGACTTGAAGAAGGGACGAATAGACATCGTCCTCGACAATGCTGGATTCGAACTCTTTGCCGATCTGGTGTATGCTACATACTTGCTCGAGACAAAACACTGCAATCTTATCGTACTACATCCCAAAGACTTTGCTTGGTTCGTCTCGGACGTCACGCCGAAAGATGTCGCTCACTTGTTTGCATCCATGTCTGATGATGAATACTTTCCCGATCTCAAAGACCGTGAGGCGTTGCAATTCATGACGCAAAAATGGATGGAGCACTACATCGAGGGTAGAATCATCATCCGCCCAAACACTTTCTGGACTACGGCGCATCCTTTCACCCGGCTACCCACATTTGCGGCACAACTGTTGGAAGATTTGAAGGAGTCAGATCTCGTTATCTTCAAGGGTGACTTGAATTACCGAAAATTGGTCGGTGATGGTCAATGGCCCGCCACTACTCCATTCAAGATCGCCATTGGTGACTTTGCAAACAAAGGAGTCAGAATCCTGACCTTGAGGACGTGCAAGGCAGACGTCTGTGTGGGTCTGCCGGAAGGACTAGAGGAGGAACTGAACGAAAAGCACGGAAAACTGACTTGGCGAACAAACGGCAAGTTTGCCGTCATTTGTTTCCACGACGGAAACGCGTAGACACGAAATGTACATGTATTTTTCTCGGACAAAGGTGTCTTTCAAGGTCTCAAAATCGCCTTTCCGACTTCCTCGACGTGTAATCCTCCGACCTGTCCCCACTGTCCACTCCCGGGCCTGAACTTTTCATACATGTGGAACCCCTTCTTTGAAAACTCCTCCTCGTGTCCCTTCCAGCTCTGGAGGGACGTCTGCATGGTCTCCTTGACTTCCTGATACCGATCGCCGAATCGGCCCTTCAGGTAGCCCTCATTAGCGGCCTTTTTCGTGTCTCCGACATAGGCCGCCCCGTCCCGCACAGGCACATGGAATCCCAAGACGGAGACGAGGTTGTCCTGCCTACGCGTCGAGGACTCGTCGTCGTTGTTGTTGGAGGCGGGAATCTGGCCGATGGCGCGACCTTTGGAGATGGCGCAGATACTGGCCACCGCGGACCCGAGGGAGAGGCACAGCGTCCATGGGAGGTCGGGGTGCTCAAACTGTGCTGCACAAGAGGCGAAGAGGTCGAGGACCGGCGCCCGATTGATCTTGATCGGGTCGCTGTGCACGTCCGTGTCGTCGCTCTTCTTCAATTCCACGACTGGTTTCCCGTCCTCCTCCGACCCTGATGACGGCTCCCTCTCAGGTCCAGGTCCCTTTTCCTCCTCTTGGTCCCCTGTGCCGCGGTCGTCGCTCCTTGTGGTCGAATCTTCCGTCCTGAACTTTTTATCGACGTGCGTGGTGTCGTCCTCTTTTGTTTCCGCTTTCCTCTTCTCTTGCGTGGTTTCCATCTTCCCTGTCTCTGGTTTGTCCACGAAATCTTCCAGGACCGTTTGATCCGCTGGTTTGCTCCTTGTCGATACCATTTCGGGCTCTAGGCAATCTGAGATTCTCCCGAGAGAGTTATTGGACTGTGGAATTCTTTGTCTACAACTCTATCCATTTCTGACATTTGCGATGGACATTCGCCTCGATGACGGCATAAGTTGCGCCACGAGCCACCGAGTCTGGGGAAAGTGTGGAGAACTTCTTTTCAAGGGGGACGATGCATTGTAAAACTCACACGGGGCATTAACCGAGTATCAGATCTGGATCTTGAAGCAATTCAACAGACCATTAGCATTCGATGAAAGTGGTCGGGACGTTCAGAAGAAAGCAAGACAACTCGATTTCATATGGTTACATACAATTAAGTAAGGCAGGGCCTGTTATTGTTACACTTTCTACATGCATTTGTACAAAAACACCCCGATTCCGGTAAACCATGAAAAGTACTTTCAGATTGCTCTGTCGATGAACTTGCCCAGTAGCATCCGTGTCTTCTTCAGTGTGGACTCTGCATTATCCTCGGCTAGGCCATCCTTGTGTCGCGCAATGTGACTGAGGTGCTGGATGTGCCTACCAATTGCATTGTTGAAAAGTCCATGTCCATGTTGATCTTCGTACAGACTCGAGGTTTCGGCTGAGCTGGTCCTGTTCTGGAGTTTGAAGTCCTCGCGTAGCCTCTCATGCTCAGCACTGGGTATATTGCCATTTGCGGACTCCCCTTGTGACAGATGGCGCTCTGCCATATCCGTGGGGACATAGTTACGGTAAGACGTCAATTGTCTAACCAAGGTTGACTGACGACTCTTGGATTTCCGATAGTGCGTCATTTTGTCTTTGAGCAGGGATCCAGTGTGCGCCAGTACCGCTTTGATCACCTCCCGCTTCAAATGCTCAGCAAGATCCAGATACGACCAGGTCTTGTTCCTATACTCTATTGTTGGCATTTTGAAGACGAAATCGGTGACATCCACGAAGTTCTTTGCCTTCGCACCCTTGAATGATAGTGCTAGGACCACACTTGGAACTTTTACATACACGAGACTCATGTTCTTGCTTGCTCGGTTCATCATAGCAGTGAGATCATCCGAGCTGTTGTTCGTCGCCTTCTTCTTTGAGCCTAGGAGGGACTTTGAGTGCCCTGCAGCGACAGAACGTGGTAGGGACGTCACCGAACTACTACGACTCAAGCGTCGACTACTTTTTGTTTGCGAGTCTTGAGAATAAATTGAAGCAGAATCGGGCTTCGAGCTCAATGTTGATGCTTTGTGGTTGAGATGTGGCAGACTCGTAGAATTGCGCAATCTCTGTATCTTGAACTTGTCGATTATTCTTCGACTGCTTTGAGACGTGGAGTTGTCATCTGCTTCACCATCCGACGAGGAGGAGGAGCCATCGTCGTCATTGTCGCTATCAGACTCGGATTCTGTGTTCGGCTTATGCTTCTGCCTGTCAGGAAAGATGTATGCAAACAATTTCTTCCCGACGTCGTGCTCCATCTGTAATCTCAAAGGGAAGAGATTGACCTCGAAATGGTCGCAGACAGATATACCTCCAATGGCCTCAAGCATATACCAGTATATTCGAACCATCTTACTCCTGCGTACGTCCACTACAGTGCGATCGCTTCCAAAGTAGGGAGCGAAAAGTTCGGCAAAGACGGGGTCTGGCGACAAGTTTATGCCCTGCATCATTTCGATCTCTAGAGTGTTGTAATTTGATGAGTCGCTATTGTCCGTCCTCTGGAACGACGCCTGTGACAAACCGAAGTCTATGAAGGCCTTATTACCCTCCTTGAGATGCCACAAGATCTCATCCGCTTTGAGATGCCAATGCATTGCAGGTATCACCTCACTATCACGGTCCTCACGCTTCTGCTGAGCGGTGGCGACGGATTTCATCAGGAAGAACAGCTCATCCTCACACTGCTCAAGTTCATTTTCAACACGACTCTCATCCTGCTCGCACTGGGGATCATTCCGTAGCGCGTGAAGCTTGAATTGTGTCTTGAAATCGTTCATTTGCCGTATCCTTGTTTGCAATGATGAGACCATTTCGGGAGCCCCGGAAAGGTCACTAAAGTCTGCAGCTAGCAGGATCTTCTCGATCTGTTCGTTACGTTCTTTCTGTAAGGGCTCAGCGTACATCAAAAGATCCATCGCTATCGTGAACATTGCATAGTATTGAGCAGAGTCTGCTGCAAAGTTGAACTTGGAAAACTTTACGACAACGCTGTCCGTCCGATCTTCGACTTCGCTCGAGCTGAAGTCTGCTTTCGCAACCTTATGATCATTCTTCTTTATCCGCAGTTGATTGTTCTTGGTGTATGTGCACAGTGCTGATGTCTTATTCACGACTCTTTCAAAGGCCTGTACCTTATTCTCAAAGTCATAGACGGACTCTATGGGTACCCACGGAGGCCAATAGGAATCACCCTCGGCTCCATAGCTGTTTTGTGTCAGGAGATTAGCAATAGCACCATGAAATTCGCTTTGATGTGCATAAAAGAATTGCACACCAGTCATCAACACAGAGAATTTACGTTGTACTAATGCACTCACATCGTCAGCAGCTATTGCTCTGTCCTTTACCGCTAGAATCTTCATCCCCATGCTCTGAGCGGCGAGAACGACGACAGAGTCTTTATTGACCTCGCTCTGCAGTTGGATTTGTGGAGCGATCAGGCGAACAATGTAATTGTTTACAGCCTCGTAGTCATCATGCAAGTCATCAGACTGACCTTTCATGCCTCTATTGCCATGAATAATTCCAGGGACTTTGGTAGACGTGTTCTCCGTCGATGTAGTCTCGTCTGCAACGAAGAAATGTGCATCTCTATCGTCCAGCAATTGCCTTATAAGCTTTTCCACATCATCATCGAGCTGTACTGCGTGTATGTTTCCCTCGCCAGTCGGACCAGCCGTGTCAGAATTATCGTCTGCTTGTTTACGAATATGGCGAACTTGCTCGTCTACCAAATCTGCCAAGAAACGAACGGCTTTCTGAGACATATAATAGCTAAATCCACGACGCTGGTTGACTTGTTGTATATAACGGATGATGATATTTCGCAAGGTGTTGTTCCATTTGAGTTGTATGTCATGCACAACAAATCGATTGTTGAAAGTCAGTGCCTCTTCTTTGATGTGTTTGAAGAACGCATCACCAGTCTTGAACTCTGCATCACTTACACTGGCATCAAATTCCTGCGCAACTTGAAGCTCTGCTGCAAAAATGTTCCCGAAGTTCGAAGTCAAGTGATGTACGAAGTGGCTCTTCTGCCTCAAAACTAGCTCATGCTCCTGCAGAATCTTGAACTAAAAAATTGTTAGCTACACAATCGCGTGAAATTCTATTTACTTGCTTCTTCGTGTAATGCTTGACTGTTGGGAATTTCCCTCAATTGAGATTCGACTTCTTCCTTTCTGGTCTCATTATGCTTTAGTTCTCTCTCGATTGCTTCCTGCCTTTGTTGCCATAGTTCACGTTGAGTTTCTCCAAGATCTACCAGCATCAGCCATTTTCCACGCCGTCAATTGTAATCTGTTCTTACTCTGATTTGCGTGATCATCCTGCTCTTGAACCATTGAGCAGTAGTGAGTCTTTTCGAACCCGAATCGTTGCTCGGGAATAGCCACGCCATTGACTTTATTGCTAAGAACTTGTCCTTCCCTTTGTGTAGTATCTCGCACATAGATGAATCGTGGGGCGTATGCCAGTGGTATTATACGACAGACCGGGGACTTCCCAGATTGAGTCGTATCGAGTTCGATAAAATCGTCCATGTCGATCCATTCGACATCTTCTTCGCAAACATCGAACTCGCCAATCTCTGCAGCCTGCTCACCACGGTTGTTTTCTGGGTCAAGAGGATCTTTCGTGAAACTGGTGTATTGTGCACTTTCGGAACTTTCCGCTTGAAACAATGCTGTTAAAGCTCGTAGATCAGTCTTCTTCAAGTCTACCTGTCCTCTATAGATCGCCATATGTTGACTTGTCCTTTCCGTGTCCAATATCTTGTTCGTCACAACTCTTTCCTCTTTCCTCTGATGTAGATCCAAGGTGAAAGAATTGATTTTGGCCTTGACGCCAGTCATGTCTATCTTGGAACGGTCTTGCGCGTTTCTGGATCTGTAAACATGGCTCAGGTACAATGGATCGATTTGTAGATTGTACTTGAGAGTCATCAAATGTTGGCCAAATTTCTGCTTCGGACCTTCAGTGGAAGGAAACAAGGGGCCGCTGCGAATCGGCAAGGACAGATTACCGGAAAATGAGTGTATCCAATCAAAGAAATGAGCAAATGTTCTAGGAGTCAAATGTATTGTGTTGTAGCTTTCGGAAGTATCTTCGCGCTTTCGCGAGGTGACAGAGATTTGACCATGGATATAATGACTTCGGAAGCCCTTGAATGCATCACGAATCTGTTCACGAATTAGCTCTTCTCAAGTATGTTCGACAAGCACTCTTACATGACCACCCGGCAATATTGAATATTCAGGAATACGCATTTTGACGAGCCAATGAGGCTCAAAATTCCAGATACGGCATTTCATCTTACCATCACACTTGCCGCATTCGTTTTCCTCGCAGTGCCTCTCGAAAGCCAGGCCAGCGGTCCATCGCACATCTCCAGTAAGTTTCATGAGAATTTTTTGGAAGTGTATTTCCTTTCGTGATAAGTGATGGCGATATAGCGTATGCTTGAAGAGTTTTTCTGAGCCTTTTGTCCTTGGTGCTTCCAAGGAGCTAGTACGACGACTGAAGTCAGAAATGGCAAGCATGTATTCGTCACACACAACTTCCATGAGCTTTCGTGAATCGTGGCAAACGCCAATGGACCACTTGACGTTTCCCCGGAATACCTTGGTCAGTCCAGCGCCCGATCCAAGAACAACATAAGGATCACGGGATCCTTTCAATGTTATGTGCATATCACCATCGTGTTTCCAGTCGAATTTCATGCTTGTGTGCATTACCAGACCTATTTTGTCCCAGAAACCAAGTTTTGGTGATGGATCTTGTTGTGGCTTTGTCAATGTATCCATGATTCGCATAACGTCCGCGATAGCAGGCTGCATGGACGTCCCCCAATGTACACGGGTTGGCAAGGAAGAGTTGATCTTGATTGACATTTCGGCATATGTCTTCACTGCTCCAGCAGTCCTTTGCACCTCAACACTGAAGGAAGGCGAACCTTCTCGTCCAGTGTCCGACGGAATTACACAGACTTCTACATGTCGTATAGCTTCAGGCTCAGGGAATTCTTCGCCAATGACAAGGTCGGTCTTAAATTCCCATGCACGTTCCTTTATTTTCTGTGAGGAGTGGAGAGGTGGTATATGAAGCAATGGTAGCGGGTAATCCCGCACTTGTATTCTAGCTTCATCCATCTTCCAGTCGAGACTGACAGGGATGAGAAGTCCGTATTGAGTCTCCTTCGGCATACCTCGTCCTACCCGATGCACATAGTCGGGTACATGGTCCAATGAGAAACTCGGTTTGTCGAGTATAAAGTCTACACCAGCAAAGTTCATTGAAAACAGTGGTGGTCGATTCGAGAGCTCTAGGATGTCCTCATCGAAGCGCGCAGTGTCAGAGATATCGTCCTTTCCCCATCGTTGTTGACGCATCTCTTGCATCTTTTTATGGCGGAATGACAGCGCAAATTGCATCCTCAATACCCACGCCTTTGAATTGTGGTGCAGCAGCTTTTCCCGTTCCTCACTGAAATCGTCTCCAAAGCTCTCACTCGTACCACTTGCGATAGAAGAGTCAAGCGAGTCAGTGTAGCTCGCTGAGATTGTCATGCCAGGGTGGCCACTTCGTATGCTGTCGACGAACGATTTTTGTGTATGCGTGCCGTTTGTGGATGTCCGATGAATTTTATCGCCATTCATTTTATCACGTAGTCTTACAACTTTTCTATCAAATGCATCTTCCCGGGCCTCTCGCATACGTTGTTCAGATAGTCCGACACGAAAGATTAATCCGAGGCGAGCTTCGAACGGATCGTCTTCGACCTCAATGGTTAGCATACGAGATCTAAGACGAATTCGAGGTAGTTTCTTCGCTGTCTTCGGGTGTTGAGCTATCACATAATCGTTTGTCCTGGTCACAAATCGGTGAATGATCTGTGTAGAAGTCTTGATCGAGTTGGTTATGGCTTCCAGCATGCTGTAAAAGACAAATTGATGAGGAATTCGGATCCTCAAACCATCAGTCCGCACGACAAGGGACTTGAAAGTCTCTATGACAGTCGCGACCCTCTCCGTGTGAATCTCTTGCGCCAGCTGGAGATCACGAATACTAGCAATGCGATCCCAACTGTCCGGATATGCGGGAGACTGTATGTATAGCCTCATGTATCGTGTCCGTAGCTGAGGACCCCCAGTTCTCCGTTTGATCACTTGAACATGATCCAGATCAAGCATTTGATTTTCATTGAGAGGCAGCCTAGATTTGATCCTGAGTAAATTAAATTTGCCGTCCACACTCCACTGTACAGGTCGATCGAGAAGTTCTGGAGTATCAGTCAAGGTTCCCTGGGCACCCTCTACATTCTCATCCACGAGCTCTGAAGCCTCGACATGGCCTCTAGGCACAAATGCCATGCGACAAACCTCCAGGGCCTGCAGGAAAGCATAGACTTTATAAAGTGAAAATCCAAGTACCAGATCCTCAACCTTGAATCTTAGGTCCAACAAATCAGATTCATCCGAGGAATTTTGAGTAAGCACAAAGTCAGCCTTTGGAAGAACCACCATCGGATGCAAGCGGTTCAGGCTCTGACCTGAATCGACAGTAAGTGCCTGGAATTGCCTGAAAGTGGCAATGAGTTTTCTGGACCCGGGCATGGCATCAATATTTAAATCTCGGTGCTTATGATGCTTGGACTTGTCATTAGAAATACTTCCGTCATCACGTTGAGCAACACTGCCTTCACTAAAATATTCCAGTGAGAACTTTTCGAGCAGTAGCTTGATGCCTCTCAGATCTGGCGCGACTTCAGGATCCGCTCCACTTATCAGAATTGAAGAATTATTAGTATAGAATTTGACGACATTCAGCCAGGTAGGCAGTGTAGAGAGTGGAGCTTTCTTGGGCTTGTGCTTTCGTGCGGCAGGAAGTTTTGCTGGTAGATAATGCTGTGAATCGATAGTAGCTGTGATTGTTGCAAAGCATTGAACTATTTCTGGCCTCGAAAGCTCAACCTGGAATCCGTCGAGCACACATTCCAAACGTGCTTCCGAAGTTGGGAGCAAAAAAGACGTCAGAGTCAGTGTAGCTTGAGACATATGTAGGACATCAGATTCCTCGTTCGACGGAGAATGATAATATAGACGGCCCGCATTGAATCTACCGGTGGAGTTCAGGATATAACCTTGTTGCCGATGTGAGGAATGGGCCTCAAAGTAGACAGACGACAATCTACCAATTATCATGGGTGGTAGAGCACCCTGCTCAGCTGCTTCCAGTACGACGCGTAGACTTGGGTCGTGCACACCGAAAGAAATGTCGAAGCGAGGAAGGTTAGGGATCACTGTAGGCTGCTCGTGCGCTTCGTCCACTAACTCACTCGAACCTTTGACCCGTGGCCGACATAAGGCTGCCAATATGGGAATCTGCACTGAGTAGACATTTGCTGAAGGCGATGTGACCACAGTATTGCAACTGATTAGATTTGTGTTCTTGTCGGCACGCTCGTCTCTGGAAAGGAACAAATAACCAAGAGAACTCGTCTTACAGGCGATCGTAAGTAGGGGAATGTCTAGAAGGACTTCCTCGGAGCCGTTGGCGTTCATGTATACCGTTAGTGAGATCAATGAGATCAATGCCTGATGGGCTGTTGATTCTGCTGTAAACAGCATGCGGTAGTCAGGAGAATTGCGGTCCAGAATGTTAGCATCGAATACAACATCTTTCGATGATGCAGTCAAGATGACAGGCCTCCCAGCTGGTGCCACGTCGCTCACCTGATATGAGGTCTTGAGATTACCGATATGTACTTGCAATTCCGTGAGTACACCTAACAGACCCTTCAGTTTGGTCATCTGGACATTCCGTGGCGACAATGTATCGGGAAGGGTGTTACGAGAGTCTTCATTCTCCTGCCGTGTGCTGATCGGCGGTCGTAAGAATTTCACGAATTCGGAAATGTCATCTAGTACAAGATGTAAACTGCCCAATCGTACCGAAATTCCAGCATTTTTAAAGATAAATTGACCTCCAAATTCTGAGCATAAATGAATCGTGGCCGAGTCCACAAGTTCGAAGGGTGACTGGTTCTTAACCTGCATGCGGAGGTTTGCAAGGGTGGCAAAGAGTTCTACGCCTTTTGTCTTCGTCTCCGCTTGGGTTCCCAAGATTGCGCCAATGTCTCGTTCGATATTGGGTCCAGCTACAAGTCGACGACCCTCCTTTAGTGCTGTTTGCGATAACCTCAAACTGAGCTTGCCTATTTGAATTGTGCCACATTTGCTGACTTCGATTGTCGATTCCACCACCATAAGGTCGATCCACTTAAGGATACCATAGTGAAGTAGATGTTTCACCCGTGAGGCGAGCTTGATTAGTCTTTCTGCCGTCCACGATTGAATTTTGGGTCTCGGATCACCAACAATGACCGGACTGCTCTGGCCTCTCCTTTGCGCGACATCTAAATCTATGATCACAGACAGATTCTTGATAATCAACGAGCACCATGTTGGTCTGGTGATGGTTGGTCTATGGAATCTTATGCCTAGGAAGCCGACTTGAAGCTGAACGCCCTCATGAGCTGGAAATTGAATATGTCGCAAAGAAAGGTAGCCTATGCGACGAATCTTGATGTGCGTCGCTCGGTATATTGCGTATAGCACGACATAGGTACCTCCGAGAAGCAGCAAAGCGAGGGTCGTGATGGCTGATGACCGGTCCATATTCGCAAACATAAGAATTGAACGTTCAACTACTCATTTGCTTGGACCCGTATCGGCTCCATCCCTGATTCTGAGACCTTTCATAAGACTCATAACATTGACCTGAGCGGGATCTCGCCTATGACTTCAGAGACGTGTTCGAAGGCTTCCTCACACTGTCGACCACGACAATCTCGACTCTCGCGAGTTGTTGAACCGGAGTTTCCGAGTGCGAGTTGAGTCGGCAATGATGGCCATGGAAAGCCACATCTCGGACAATCTCCGGGATCGGGAGATCGATGGCGTGGCAGATCATGGGTGTGGGGTATCGAGACGCAGCTGCAGCTGTGCTCCGGCTGGCTTCCATGTACTCGCTTTTGGCTACGACAACAGGCGTAGACTGGGTTAGGGTGCCACGTAATAGTGCGTATGGTTGCTCGAGTCGGCTCGGGAGCAGGGAGCTAGTCTATACAAAGGCTACGTACTGCAAAGACTCTTCGGTACATTCTTTCAATCGTAGCTATTCACCCACAGAGTAACAAACTTGTTGTCGCAGTGATGTGACTAAGCATCTTCTTCAGTATGTTTACAAATCACTCTTTGTTGTAGCATTGCTCCAGTCCCAGATCTTCTGAGCATGAGCCTTATTATACACATCCTCGTGCATTCTTTCAATTTTCAGGTCTGCGTCAAGATAGCAACCGTCGAGATCTGACCATTCCTGCCCGATCGCCAATGCCGCTAGCGTGTGACCACCTTGCTGTAACGTCCTGGCAAACGGCAAGTAATGGATAATCCAAGCCATCGCTATCTGAGCAAGACGCGAGTTGTCTCGTGCCAAGCCTGAAGATGGTATGAAGCCTGGTCGTGTCAAAAGGAGCCGTACCAGCACTGCCAATCTTACCTGGACTAACGATCACAATCTTGACATCTCTATCTGCAAATTCTCCTTGCCACTTTTGCAAGCAATACGCAGCCATTAGCTTAGATTGAGAATACTGCTTCATACCAGTTTCTTGGGCAACGCCAACTTGTTCGACAGAGGAAAGTGTGGCTGAAGCATCTGCCTTCTTGTGTAGGGAAGAGCCTACGAAAATGACCTTGTCATCAATGCAGTCCTTCAATAACGAGAGCAGAAGGAAGTGACCTAAATGATTGACCTGATACGTCATGTCGTTTCCGTCAATCGTTTCTTTCCTCGTGTTGATCACGGCTCCAGCATTCAAAACCAGGACATCAATCTTGGGTACATCTAACTTGATTTGTTGTACGAATGTTCGTATACTATCGAAGCTCGCCAAATCACATTTGTACGCTTTGACACTACACGCCACGCTTTGTGCGAGGCTCTCAAGATGCTTTCGAGCTTTCGCAGCGGTATGGGATTGGTCATCACGCTGTGCAAGGATCAAGTTCCATTTTGTAGGCACCCGGGCTACCCTTTGAACCTCTAATATATGCTTGCAAGTTTCATAGCCGATACCATTGGTGCAAACTCCAGTTATCAAAAGCGTTTTCGATGGCATTCTGTCAATAGTCCAAGACTTGCCGAGCTGCCAGCCTCAACACAAGCAACAGGACCCGTCTTGGTATCAATAGATAGCTACCGATTTCGTCATGCTCACCTGTGCACACGGATGTGTATGCATATCTAGCTACAAGTTTAGCTGTGTATTTCGTCATCGGCACAACGCCTGAGTGGCCTCCCAGGTATAATGGGGCTCAAATGAGCTCAAAAAAGGCAGGCGTTCTAGGCTTGAAAATTGTGGGGAATCAAATTGACATTTTGATCATCAGCTAAAGCTCAGGATTTGTGTATGCAACTTTGTATCTGGCTCGAAGTATTGTTATATCGAAGCCAGGAATTGGATTCAAGTCCGATCGCAGCGAACACAGGAGGCAAAGAATTGCGGACTGTGCAGACAAAATTTTGCCCGGGTAAGGACCCAGAGAAAGGCACGTCGACTGTGAAGAATTATCTTGACATAGTATTTATATCGAGAAGTTGTCTTGCGGTCGTGAAACCATTTATTCAGTGGATTGCTCAAGATCGCATCATCCGAAGTACTTTCGGAAGATGTGCAGCTCATCGCTACGACTATTGTAGGCGTGATACAGGCCCTCCCGGCGAACCTGCATTCCTGGCTGTTAACACTTCACATCCGTCCTTGGTGACGAGTAGAGTATGCTCAAACTGAGCTGACCGACGACCGTCGACAGTAACAGCAGTCCAATTATCTGGCCACGTCGAGTCGTGGTAAGAGCCGAGGTTGATCATTGGCTCTATCGTGAACGTCATACCTTCGGTGCACATACCCGGACTTTTGTTTTCTGCATAGTGAGGCACGTTTGGCGAGCAGTGAAAGAGCTCGTTGATGCCATGTCCGCAATAAGTTTTCACCACACTACATTTGTTCTTTTTCGCGTGCTCAGAGATAATCTTGCCGAAAGACCTGAAGGTAGTCCCAGGTTTGACAGTAGCGATCGCCCTCTCCAGACACTCTCGCGCAGTTTCGACGACCCTCACAGAATCCGGATCCGCTCTTGCCCTGTCTCCGACATAATATGTCTCATTCAGATCACCGTGGTAACCCTGGTAATATAATGTGACATCCAAGTTGACAATGTCTCCATCCTCGAGCTGTCGTATATCAGGAATTCCGTGACAGATGACCTCATTTACGGAAGTGCAGACACTTTTTGGAAACTTGTAATAATTGAGCGGAGAGGGATAGGCATTGCGCTTGATGCATTCGTCGTGTACAATTTTATCTATTGCATCGGTCGTAACTCCAGGCTGTAATGCCGCTGCGGCGATATCAAGAACTTCCCTCGCGAGTCTGCAGACTGTCCTCATTGATTCCCTTTGTGCACCATTGAGAATTCTAGGCCCCTTTGACCGCATCTGTTCTTCGATTCGAGAGCGTCCGTCAGGATCTGTACCATAATCTGGCCTGGGTATATGTTCTGGTATCGTTCTCCGCTCACTCAGGGGATACACTGCTTTGAGTGGTCCGGAATATCTGAAGATGGAGCCATTCAAAGTACTTTTTGCGAAGGGATCGTGCTTATGCCTGGCCTCTTTCTTGTGAATTGACTCTGGAATTTAGTGCTTGACAACAAACCGGAACCAGGTCTTACGAAATTCTTCTTGTAACACTCTTGATCGCAAAAGGCTACCGAACGTCCGTAGTCCTTTAGGCACGTTGGGCATTTGAGAGTGGAAGCTTCTTTGTGACAAGATGGAGATGCGCACTCGACTGCCATGTGAATAGGTCGCCAGAATGCCCGCTTGATGTCTTGAAGCCCGCAGAAACTGACCTTGGCCTCCGAAAATTCACTATCTGACAAACAAGGAATTCAATATCAGTTGCAGTACAGCCGCGATTCGGATTCGGTCTCAGCTGTGAGCCTGTCGCAAAACTTGATGCCAGTGTGGCTTGACATCTACATCGACTTTTCAATACGAAGAACCCGAATTGCTAAGCGTTTCGATTATGTTGCTCAGTAGTATGAAGCGATTACATTTGCTATCCAAACTTAGATTTGCTACTCAAACTTAGCTACGAGATATATTGACCTTGAGACTGCATAGCACACGCTGTCGCCCGAAAACAAAGGCACTTATCTATTAATACACTTTCGGTCATGTCAAGTTATCTCAGTGACATTTCAGTCCAGTAGGCTAACATGGTTTGTTCGAGGAAACCAATGTCGGCTGGACACGTCGCTTCTTAGGCTCATTCACCGCATCCTCCAACGAATCTGAAGCACGCTTGTTATGAAGTCCTGGAATCTCGACTGGTACGCCCATTACTGATGAAATGGGCAAACTTGTCGAGTTTGTAAGTGCTGCGGTGTCGGGTGGTGTACTAAGTGCCGTCCCGCCATGAATCATGCTGGCAGATGTGGCAAAGGGATGCGAGGAAGTGTTGCTAGCTGCGCTGTTGCTGCGTGCTGGTGATGGTATCCGTGTTGGATTGGGTACAGGAAAGTCCACTTTTTGGACCATTTCTTCCCGCTTCGATACCTTTGGAAATGGTGGGTTGTGATAAACCTGACCCAGATCTTCCTCATCAAAGACACAAGCTGAGCAAAAGCCATCTGTCGACGTCATCATTAGCGTATGCCCATCTGGCGACCACGCCAAGTCTGTGAAGGTCGCGTAGTGTAAATTCGAAAGAATGGCCAGAGGCGTGCTTTGTTGAGTGTCGTAAATGATTACAGCGTCCCCAGTAGCCACCGCGAAGACAATTCTGTATGGCAGCTTAAAGGCATCATGGCTGCTATCTGCTTGTCTCGTTGCTTGTGAATATGAGCTTTCATCTGCGCTTGGCTTGGATGGTCCTGGTGGTTCTTCCAAGGCAGGGGGTAAGTTCACCAGTTCATCTGTTGGAGGCTCCAGGATGGCGTGAATTGTTGATTTCTCTTGCGTACGTAATTTGTAGACCACAGGTGAACACTTGATTGCGATGGCTGTCTTCTTCTGATTCGGTAAATGAGCAACCGGGGGTCTTGACAATCCAGCTCGAGTGTATATATAAACTGTATTGACGACCTCCTCTTTTGCAAGACCATCGAGACCTTGTTTGTGCTGCCCTGCTGGTGCTAGTAGAAGACTTCCATCGGGAGTAAAGGTCAAGCGACGGAAGAACGTCAAGAGTGACTCATCGTGGAATAGATTCATGGTCCTGGACTTTCCGGTGGGCAGGGCCGGTGATCCAAATGGCTTCACTGCTGGAAGGGGTATGCCGGGCATAGGACTCGGGGAACGGCCGCGGTTCGAAGCAGAGTCGTTAAAAGATGATCGACGGGATGGTGTAATAGTTGGAGGACGCATGGGGAGGGCTGAGCTCGTTGGTGTGCCAGGAGCGCTCGGTGTTGGTGATGCTACTGCTGAGCTTTCACCAAGCAGACTGGCAATTGAAGGCTTTGCATCTGGCACAGGGGAATGGCTGCTTCTTGTCTTGACGAGATTGGGAATCGCCATCTTGGTCGAAGTCTGAGCATTCGATACCATGAGCTGACCATCTTTTGTCTTTAAGTTATAGACGCTTAAAGAACGATCACTGCTTTGAGTGGCGACGAACTCATTCAGAGGATCCCATGCTACACCTTGTACGTAATGATTGTGTTCAGCTATCTGCCTTACGCATTGACCATCACGAGCATCGTAGATACGTGCCACATTATCCATTGAGCCAGTGATGAGATAGTTCCCATCCGGAGACCAAGCAATATCATATATTTCCGAGCCTGAACTTGATCTGCACATCAGTTTCACACGCCAATGTTCTTTGTCTGGTCCGTTGCCGTCCGAATGATCCACCAAGGACGCTTCCTTCATTTCCGTTGGTACCCACAGCAGGACATTGCCATCGTCACCAGCAGATGCAAGATGCTCTCCTTTGGGACTGAAGCGGACCACGTTCACCGCATTTGTGTGACGTGCCAACGTGGACAAGTACTTTATTGCTGGAATTTCGCCCGTCTTCGAGGAGATGACCTGCCAGATCCGAACCATGTTATCTCCACCAGCAGTAGCAAGTCGACCTTTACCATGTGTTTCGAAATGGGCAGAATATATCGGGGAGTTCTCATGCCAATAGATCTGAATAGCCTGAGACTTCATAAGTCAAGTTTGAGCCGGGGACGCTCGGTCGAATGCCACTCTGATTCCGTGAGTACAAGCCAATTCCAACGAGAGAGATGTGTTCCTTACAGCCTGAATCGCAAACAGTCTGGTGTCGAATTCTGGTCGGCTGCGCACACCTTAGTTAATGCAAACACTAGGCGAAAGAACGTTTCATGAAGCGCAAAGGAAAGAACATGTCGAGATGCCAAGTTTCAATGTGCCTAGATCATGCACACCGGTACTGGATTAGCGTACCGCACAACTCGCGGAGTCACCGCGCACATTGATGCTGGTGGAGTACAAATGCGGGAAGCCACGGGGCGTGTCTGAGGCTCCCTCTGGAAAGCGTCTTGACGGTCCACGAATGCTTCCCACAATCTCAGGCTTCCGCCGAACAGGTGATCACAATCAAGCCAGATTCTCCTCCCGTGCTTGCTTGCTGTGTCCCAACCAGCACGAAATGGTCTGAAGTGCTTCCTTTCATCAATTCAACCAAGTTTTCCGTGCAATTCGTGGTTGAACTCGCCACCGGCTTCAGCAAAAAGATGCTTGGCTTGTCCTCTGGCACAAGAAGAGTGCAAAGCTTTCTGTTGATCCGGTCATTCGAGAGCATGCTTACCCGCACACCTGAGTAGTTCGTGACGTTGTCGAGCAACAAATTTCGGGAAAAGCTGTGCACGAGCCAGTGGTTCAGCTGTCCAGCGAATTTGTAGTTGGACATGTACCGTACTCTGGGTCGGACATGTGGGGTCCCGTCTATGCATGAGACGACTTCTGTTCTCGTGTAGACGACATGACCAAGCGTGTTCGAAATGTGTCGAGCCTACTTCTGTTGTCAAATTGGACACCAAGGCTTTTCAGTAGCCTAGCGAGTCCGCCGAATCAAGAAGAAGATTGAATTAACAATTGTTGCGGAATGCCTTATTGCTACTCATCAGAGTAGAGATGCATCGAGCTGTTTACATATGACCTACATAAAACCCCGATTTTTGTGACTTAGAATTCGCGGTCTCGCTAAAGGCGAGATCTATTGATATATATCATCGTGGCCGTCCTAGTTCCTTGTGATCTGGCGTCCTGACTCTACAGCTCCTCATCGGTGATTGTACACACACCTCGAACATCCATGAGCATGCATATCGAGAACAACTCGCGGCTAATTTGGAACCGAACGGTGCGTGATTCCTCGATGTGAACGCCCTTTTCATCCGTTGAAGGGGCCGAGGTAAATTAGTCTTTCGCATATTGTCGAATGCTAAGGTTTTAACCCTTGTACCTCGTTTGTGACTTGATTAGGCATAGTTCGGTGATGGACGAAATTCGAGGCAGGCTTTTCAAGCTTTTCGGACTGTTAGGACCTTTGTCATACTTTGTCAAAGCTCCCTTTGGCAAGTTCCATGTAGACTCAAGCTTCAATCTCGACGGCAAGGTGGCTTGGGTTGTGCAGGAAAGCATTGGTCCACTGACGTTCATCTACTATGTTTCTATGTATTGTCATTTGCCCGATCTGACAACGAGACAGTACACTGTGATCGCTATGTTTCTTGTACACTATCTCAACCGTGCTCTCATCTGGCCTTTGTACATGATGCATTCGCTATCACCCAGTCATATGTCAGATGTGCACTCCAAACCCAGCTTCTGGACTGACTGTACAGTGTTGTCATGCTATCTGCTGCCTTTTGGCAGTATCTTAATGGCTATCTGCAAGCCCAGGCTGCTCTGCATCTGAAGGGCACACATACACAATCCGATCTCGCAGGAGTCGCGCTCTTTCTGTTCGGCATGTCGGGAAACATCATACACGACAGAACTCTTGCAAATCTGCGAAGAAAGCAGGAAGGTTACAGTATCCCATATGGATTGTTATTCGACTACGTGTCGTACCCAAATTACCTATGCGAATGGGTCGAGTGGACTGGCTATGCCTTATATCTCGACTCACCTGAAGGCATATATGCACCCAGACGATTCTCTTTTATAATATTAACACCAACAGGTTGGTGGTTTGTGACCCTGGAAATACTAGTGATGTTGCCACGAGCACTTCGAGGCCACCAGTTCTACAAGCACAAATTCGGTAATCACTTCCCTACAGATCGCAAAGCTATTATACCATTCTTGCTTTGATGCTCGATTACACTCTGACCGAGAAGCATGTGTGAATCGGTCCATGAATAGCATATATGGCCGAGCTCAGGAATTCGACTTCGTGAACATTATTCATGTCTCACAAACGCCAGTGGGTGCTCCTCGGATGGACTCCGAGAAAGCTGAGAATAACTATACAATTGCAATATGTTCATAAGGCTGTAATATACTTGAAAGGAGACAATCAGGGTGAAATACAAGTGATCACTGATTGCTTTGGTATTTTGCAAATTTAGTGACAGCCACTGGATCTGTGGTTTGATGTGAGAACTGGTTGATACCAACTTTTGTTGTACTGAGCTTCCATTCATCAATTTCACAAGACTTGACCAACAATCTGTCCAGCTGACTTAGCAAGTAGTACTAGGTTTCAGTCAAAAGGGGTGCTCCACGTCGAAAATGGCACAGCAGGAGGAATATGACGAGTCTGGCTCGGATGCTAGTGATTTGGAGTCGATAGATGAGCAAGACCTCGCGGATGCGACCCTGCCAGAGCCGCAGCCTATACAAATCAAGATATCGACGTTACACCGTACGTGGCATGACGGCGCTACCTGAAGTTGTCGTACTCATAAAATTATGTCTGCTAAATTTGTAGGTCGATATAGAAACGGGCTAATTGAGCTGAATCCTTACTATCAGCGGGATGTAGTATGGCCCCAATTGCGACAATCGGGACTGATAAACTCTATCTTCAACAACTACTACATACCTCCAGTGATCTTCCAGACCAAGAAAGTGCAGGACCCAAGGACACCTAACGCACGACCAACGCTATACCAAACAGCGATCGATGGCAAGCAGCGACTGTCCTCCATTATAGAGTTCATGGCAGGGCGCATACCCTACAAAGATCCTCGAGGTGTGACGTGGTGGTACCCTGTTGTAGAAGCTCAGAATAGAAAAGGTAAAATTCTGACAAAAGAGCTGAAGGACAGATTTGACAATTGGTCTCTCCTATGCATTGAATATGAAGGTCTCAAGCAACAGCAAGAAGAGGATTTGTTTGCTAGGGTGCAACAGGGAATGGCTTTATCGAACAATGAGAAGCAGATGGCAAGTCATACTCCATGGATCAAACTTGTGAAGGAGATTATGAAAGCCAATAAAGAAGTAACAGAAATATGTGGAGACATGAAGAGAGGAAAGGACTTTGGCAACATTGCAAATGTTGTGGTTTCTGCTTTTTATAACGGGCTTCGGCAAGGGAATGAGCCACTAGGTCTGAAGGTAAGCTTAAGATCTGTGTGGTCAGGCGAAACTCAACTGAATTTTTAGACCTCGCAAGCATCACTCAGCAAAGTCATAAACAAAATGGATTATGGAGTGCCCACAGCAAAATTTGCTGGAAGAATGCGCCTCCTGTTCAAAGTTTGGACTGATTTGTACAACGCTAGTCCACAAACGTAAGGACTGCATCATGATCCGTCACAAGCTACTAATCTTCAAGCTTCTCTAATTCCTGGCCGGGTCAAAGTTTGAAGAAGTTCTCGCCTATCGAGTATCTTGCCACAGGAGTACTTCTTGATGTGAGTGTCTCTGATGATCGATCATTTGATGCTGATAATACAGATGTACCTTGATGAACGTGACAATGAAACTCTGATTAGTGATATCAATGCTATGAGGAAGTATATCAGAAGTGGCAAGTACGTTCTTACCCCTTTATATTGCGAGCGTCAACTAAACAGAGCAGTAAAATCGTTGATTTACGAACTAACACAGGTACCTGGCGTTGGTTCTGGGATTTTATCGAAGAACTTGAGAAGCATAGGGGTAAAGGTGCACGCCCTCCGAAAGCGGATCGCATGGTTCCGGCAGCTGTGGCAGTCGAGCCTCATCACGATATCCCTCAAATCTCACGAGACCGGCTCATCCTAGCATCTGGGCCCGTTGCACCAGGGTCCTCGAGTGGTACGCCAAGACGATCCCAGGTTAAAACCCCTAAAAAATCAGTATCTCAACCCGACCAATCTGAAGGGGAAGTTCCTCTGCCAAAGGTTGCAAGTGCAAAGAAGCGCAAAGCCGATAATCTTCTGCCTGCGTCATCAAACGAGGAGTCTAATGCGCAAGTCGAGCATGCACCCCATGTCGTAGCAAAGCCTGTGGCGCCGGCGGAAGCATCAGGGCCGGCAGTCGACGCAACGCAGAAATCGTCTGCCACAGAAATTGAAGAACGCGACGATGAAATTTTCGACAATGCAGCTCAGCAGACAAATTCCCAAGCACAACATATAAACAACTTGAATGGTCAAGGTCAACAAGCTTTGGGATTTCCACAGGGCTTCTCACCAGAGCTACTCAACATGTGGGCTCAAATGCAAGCTATGCATGCTCAACAACAGCAACAGCAACAACAGCAACAGCATCAGCAACAACAACAGAATCACCAACAAATGCCACAAGGTTATCAAGGCCAAGGCCAATTCTCCGGCGGATTTTCACAACATCAACAACAGAATGGACAAGGTCATCCAACAGGACAGGTTCCACCTCAATTTCCGGGACAGCAGAACATGCCAGGCTATCCCACCAATTACCAATATGGTCATACCGTGCCGCCTTGGCCGCAGCTGCAGGGTCAGGCACAGTATCCAATGCCTGGACAGCAACCGAACACACCCCAATCCTTGACCCAACCACCACAAAACGCACAAGCAGCCCAACCACAGAGAGACTCATCCACAGATGCTGAAGTGCGAGAGAAGGATCCGCACAAACGGAAGAAGCTTCGAATCGATCTTGGAGAGGAGTAAGCGCATGTTTCTCGTCGGGCCTAAAGAGCGCCCAGAACAAAATTAGAGATAGCAGTGATCTCGGCTTGGATCTTTCACATTAATTTATTTTTTTATAACGAAGTAGTGTACAGCCGTCCCAGGCGGGCATCAAGACACTTTCCAAAACGTCCGAGTTCTTCACGAAGTCATTGAACCTGCGAATGTCATGCACCCCACTCTCAAATTCATCATTCTTCATCTTCTCTGCATGGGACTCTGCGGTATGGTGCCTGACAGGCATCTCGAGAGTCGCAACACATCCTCGTCTCAAAGTATTGTCAGCCACAATGATCCCACGCTCGCGACTCAACAGGTCCCGTTCCAGGATGACTTTGATGTAGTCCAAGTACCCACTCTTTTCGGCATCAATAAAGATCAAATCAAATTTCCCCTGAACACTCTGCTTGTCCAGGATCGTCTTGTGTGCGTCTCCAACCACGACCTTTACGGCCTCGGAGAGGCCGGCGCGATGGATGCCCAACTTGGCGAAACTGGCGAGTTCAGGGTCAATTTCCATAGTGACTACCTCCTCTGCCCCTGCGTGAGCAAAGATCATGGCCGAGTAGCCCGTGAAGCAACCGATTTCGAGAACTCTCTTGACGTGGCCATAGGATGCGAGGAAGAGCAGAAATTGCGCTTCGTTCTCAGAGACCATTTTGAGTTCGTTGAATGATTCGATACTCTCTCGTCGGTGTTGCGCCAAAAAGTCAGGCAGTGCAGTGGACACGTCCCGGGCGTAGGGTTCTATTGCTTGGCTCGCGGACGAGAGTTTGTGACTTTTTCCCGCGCCGATGGGCACGCCGTCTTCCATTGATTTACTTGCCGAAACACGCTCCTGGGCATCGAGGAAAGAGGTAGTCATTGACTCCAGTGCCATGCTCGGGGTCTCTGCACCACTCGTGTCTATCGCACCAATGTGTGGTGATTCCGCTGGTGTTTGTGGGGGCAAGAGAGCGTCAGTAAAGTATGACAGTGCATGAGGGTAGACTTCGTCCACCAATAGCATGGCCATGTCTTCGAGGATCAATTGCGGATCGTCCTCGTCAATGTCCATTTCGTCAACTTCTGCAGCCATTCCTACGAAAGAGAAGAGAGAGAAGAACGATAGACGGTCTTGTTCGGCAGCTCTCTGGACTAGATTCTTGCCATCTCTCCAGTCGAGTGCGACTGCCCTCGAGGTCAACCTGCCTCCGTCAAACTTGAAATTCTTGATGAAGTTACAGGACGTGTTCTCCAAGTATGCATTTCTCGAAAATGACATGGAGATTGTAAAATTGCGCGGATCGTCATCTAGCTTCTGGACTCTAAAGCTCGTGCAACTTTTCAGCAGGTCAGCCTCTGCCTCCTTGATAAAATCGAGCAGTTCGTCTTCGACCGACAGCACGGTGCTCCAGAAGTGAGGCACGGCAGACGTGAGCTTTTCTCTCTTTGCGTACAACGGCTTGAAGAGTTCGTTTTCCTTTTTCAGAAGTTCGAGTTTTGCTAGTCGGAATGATTCCTCAATCGCTGCAAGAGAATCGACAACATTCGTGGCAATCTGCTTCACCTCCACATCCTTTTCCGACATTCTCGTGGCTGATACTGCCGTCTGTCGACCGTGATTGTCTTCCTCCAAGAATGGAAAGACAACTGAAGTGCTTTGCGTCACTTGTCCTTTGGACAACGGGGAAGCGGAAGATGGAAGCGAGGACGAGGCTCTTCCCCACGGATCGTGTGGGGGATGATTACCCGGTGATCAAGCGAGTTTGGGGGGAAAAGTGCGTGGGATGAATTTCCTGTCAAATGATCAATCCAGGCGTGCAGGAAGTGTTTCCTCTCCTCTCCTCCTCCTCCTCTTCTGCACTGTTCTGCTCTACTCGACCCTATGTAAAGCCCCCGTATCTGAGGCCTGACTTGATCGCTGGTCCGCAAAGAGGACTTGCCTGGCACCTCGCCATACAGTCTCGAGATGACGTCTGCGTGGCAAAGTGTCGGGAAAGACCACTTCTCGCTGCTGTGCTCCGGAAGTCTTCAGCAATACTGCCAAGTAGAATCGGACTTCGAATCCCTTGAACCCCTCGTGAATAATGATATCCTCAATCTACCGTGTTATGACTCGTAATTTTGTGTCTGTCTCCTTTACCTCTTCTGTAGGGATGAATCTAGAGGTCCCACGTGAGGTCGTCTGCACACCAAGGGAACGCATGACCAGGAACGATTCTGTCTGTGACTTGACAGGGTAGCTGCGGTACAGCAAGAGCCCTAGAAAAAGGACCGCGAACACAGCGCATTTAGGGTCTCTCTGCCATAAATCGCGGAGAATCTTGCTAAGGTGCATTGGAACGAGATGCCTTGCAGCCACCTGAAGTGTGCCTCCTAGTTGAATGATGACTGAGAGTTGTGCAAGGATGGCATATGTCATGATGGTGCGCTTGAGCGTTCCAAGTACACTGCTAAAGGATGTCCGATTCTCGACAACATAACGTGCAACATCCAGACGACCATCCGCAGCGTGCTCCTCAAAAATCTGCATCATATGTTTCTATCCTTCATGAGTGCAATTTTGGCCGTGTGCAATGCTCTATGTCCGTAATATCGCTCCAGCTGCACGATTCGATTCTGCAAGTGTTTTCCTTAGCTCAACACTCTGTGTCTGCATACTTCGTGTGCACAGAAAGCGTCCAGTTCTGGTCTCCACTGAGTGCAGCGGATGTTCCGGTAGAGCACCAGTGGAGACTCCGCCTAAGCACTGAGCTTCTATCTCCACTTCGATCATCCAACACTCGCGCACCAGAACACACAGCACAACAGTTCATACATTCAGCCCTCCAGACGTACAGCTTCTAGACTTCGTGGGAAGTCATCCTGTAAACACTTGCTCGGGAGGAGATGGATGCTCGTGAAGAAATCAACCTGCGAGTGTTACAACAGCACGACTCATCGATAAAGAGCATTTTGAAGCAATCACCGTATGTCGTCTTGTACAATTACTCTATCGAGAGTTCTTCATGGTCGAAACTGCCTTATGAAGGATCTTTATTTATCTACTCTACTTCAAATGGAACATGTGGCTATCGTATTCTGAATAGGCTGAGTCTAGACTGTTTCTCCAACGAGTTGCATGTTGAGGAAGATGTGATGGAAACTGAAGGTTACGTGATTCACAAGTGCGGAGAGGATATCTGGGGTGTTTGGATTTGGGACACTGCCGATCGAAGCAACATATATCAGGCCATGAGAGAGGCTGCGAGAGTATCGGAGTCGATTCGATCTCCCGACCACGTACAAGGTGCGACTTCGTCCATGTCTCCACCACCGCGCACGCATACATGGACACCCAGCACTATCTTGGGTTCGTAATTCGTGTCAGACCACATGGTCAAGTTTCCATTTTGCAACGAAAGGCATGTCAAGGGCAGCCTGGATCATGGCGGACCACAGCTCTGCCATATGAATGCTGATTGTGATCCCTATATTGTTCTACCATACGAATTGTTGAATAGAACGAACGACACAGTCACGAAACGCAGAACATGGTTGTGTCCAATTTACTGACACTGCTTCAATCGCATGGCACAACATTAGTCTCACCATTCTCGCTGAGATCGATGGCATAAAGACAAAAGTCCTCACCGTCCACCTGAAGTACGTGTTTCTGGTCTAGCGGTGAATTTCGAGAGTCCATCATCAGCTGCATCGTACCGACGCTCTGCTCAAAATCCGAACGAATCTGTTCAGCCTGCAATCTGGTGAATATGGCTGAAAATCCTTCTCCGATTTTTCTGGTTTGCATTGGCAATAAGAGCTTACCACCAAGAATGTTGAGCCTGTACTTGAGCTTGTCCAACAGAGCGATTCTGTCTGGCGGTACGAGATGGTACCTTTTGTAGAACTGCTGCAATGTATGGTCAAACAAAGCAAGTAAAGCTCTTCTGATTTTGGCAACTCTTTCCTGTTGCGAAGATGCAGTGGCTTGCAGAGCATTGCGTACATGGTCTTCGGGCTTTATTTGCCCCAAAGAGAGTCTGGTTCTCTCGTTCGTTCGACCATGAAGTTCCAGTCGCCGTATTTCGTGCACTGAAATAGTGCTTTGACTGCGGCTTGCCCGCTCAATCTCCATGTTGAAGACGTACACTTCAAGGCACCTAATAGTAAAGCTAGTATCCCAACAGGGCGTTTGTTCTAGAAGATTGGCTATATCTTCCTTCGCATTTTCGATGCTGAGTCCAGCATGGTACCATTCGTCGTACCTTTTCTTCACATCGAGTCCCATGCAGAAGATTTCTGGAGCTATATCGTAGACACATCTGGCATGCAAGATTTCCTCAGAGTTCAATTGGAAGTGGTGACAAGCATGCCCTTTCTTACAAAGGTTTTGCCTCTTGCTACTCTTTTTCTCCGTTGCCTTCCTTTGGTGTGTAGCTGCTATCTCTTGCTCAGAACGGCACAACGAAGCTCTATTCACTGGCTCTTGTGGCTGCGAAGAACCCCTAATGGCAAGCAGGTCTGCTTCTTGTTCACCAGGACTCAGAGGTCCACAAGGTTCCGTCACTCTCTCTTCTGCTGGAGAGGTATTTGGTCTGATCGTGTCCGTCGAGAACGAAGTAGGATCATTTTCGCTGAGAGAGTCCAAGAAATCTGTTACTCTTCCCTGTGTGAAACAATCTGGACGGTCTCGTCTCCACAGATTGGCCGATGAGCCCCTCGCGCTCTGCGATCTGTCACGGCGTTTATGGTAGCTTTCGCTTGATTGCTGAGAATCTTGAGCAACCATGGATGGTACTGACGACGGCACACCTTTATTTGTGCCTTTACTTAGATTGGTTCGTTTCGATTTTCGTACAACGTCATCTAAAGTGAGATTGTATTGAGAAAGAAAAGTCCTGGCATGTATCAGTGCTTTCCAATGAAGCAGAGGATCATTGTTCGATGGATCCGTCAGCTCTTGGTAGAGCAGGACGGCTGTCTCGATCGCGCTGCATCGTATCTGGCATTGCTCAATGGGTATCGATGCACAACAAGTGCAAACCCGGTCGAGCGTCCCATTGAAAGCAGCACAGTGAAACCTGGTTCTCATGCGCAACAAATCAGTTTCAGTTATGCCCTCCAATACCTTGCTATCAGCAAACGTTGGCGGAGCTTGCGCATTTGCTGGGAGATCTGACAAATTTACACTGGTGATTTGCCTGAAAGCCTCGGCATATGAGTATGTCCTAGGACGTTGCCCCAATGGATGTTGTGAGTCTAGGGGATTAGCAGTCAATACCGAGGTTTACATGATGTACTACGTAGCAACGAACCACGATTCTGAGCTTGCTCATGGACGAGATTTGATAGGACTGTATGCACCGACTCCTTGGTCCTCCGAGTCGACTCTGCTCCACCAGGGTCCGCCCAATGAGCACTTGAATGACGAAGATGCCGAGGCTCGTGTACGACTGAGGACGAATCCAGCGAACGAGAACGTGACGTCGACTTCTCCCTTGTGGTCCTCCGTATCGAGTAGCGTCCGTGGCTCGTAATTATGCTCCTGTGTCTCGAACGGGGAATTGTCATGTCTCAACTACTGCAACGACTTGACCAGCAGCATGGTTTCTCAAGTACCGGGATTGAATGGTTCGTGAGACGACCAAGACGGCCTCGGTGGGCTTCTCCAATTGACAAAGGCAATAATAAAGTCAGCTCAAGTCACAGCCTCTAATGTATCCGGCATGTTTACTGTTTGGCGGGCGGCACCAGACTGTAATATAGGATGCACGTTCAAAATTAAAGGAGCAAGATTGCACTAGGACAGAAGAATGAAGCGTCATCAATTGTACCCGTCCTGTCTGCTCATCTAAGGTACGTGTCCAGACTCTCCCCCAGGAACTTTTCAATCGTGAGTGCCAGCGCATGCGTCTGCTTCTCGACCCGCTCATCCTCGTCCTCGAGGGCCTCGGCGATGAACGGAACCGTCTGCGGCAACATGGCGAGCCACTCGTCACCCAACCGAGCACTGAGCTTGTCCGCCGTCGTGACGGCAGCCGATCTCACGGACGGCTTTTCCGCGCGGAACCCCTGCAGGACCTGCGTGTTGATGAGCTTAAAGTGCTCGTCCGACGGTGTGGCGGCCGTCAATTCCACGATGGCTGGGATGAGGGTGGTCAGGACCGGGTACGTCTCTGCATACTCTAACTGGTCCGTGAGGGCCGGGGCGAACCGGTCGAACTTGTCTGCACTCCGCCAAAAGTCTTCATTGTCGCTCGAGAAGCCGTGCGTCAGGGAGTTGATGATGCCGGCCCACAGGCGTCGTGGAACGATGGTCGTGTCTCCGGCCACACTTAAAAGTTCCAGGATGTCTTCGTTGACGTAGTTGAAGTAGTTGAGTACAATCGACTTGAATGTCCCACAGAATTGGCTGAAAAAGTTGAAGAATGTGATTCTCCTGCATTGCAGGCCCGTGGCGTCCTTGTCGACCAGTTCGGCCAGGGCCCAGTCTCGGAGCTTGACAAAGAGCGGTCTGAAGGTCGAGTCGTTCAGCTTGAGTACGAGCTTCAGGAAGGCTGCGATGATTCGCTTCTCCACTTGTTCGATACCCTTTGCGTCCCACGCGTTTGCCTTACGACGAAGGTCGAGGGCCTGCAGAAAGAGTGTCAGGATCTCCTTGGCTGCCCCAGTCACGACCTTTCGCTCGCTGTTCTCTATCGTCTCCTCGATCACTGATACCAGAGCCATGAGAGACTTCTTTCCGGACTTGTAACATTTGTCCCACGTGGCTGCAAGTGCCTGTAGGACGTTTCTGGTTGGCATGTTGAGTGCAATGGTAGACAGGAGAGCACGCTTGTCTGACGTGAGCTCTTCTGTCGCAAAGGAAAAGTCCACACTCTTCTCCATCATGACCTGAGTATGAGGAGTGAGGAAAGAAGGAATTGTCTTGACCAATGACTCCAACAACGAAACAGTCGCGAGGGGCACGAGATCGGCATCTTCGTCACGACTCTGCTTGCTGAATCCCTGAAGAACCACCGGCATGAACTTTTCGAGGTTGGGAATGATTCTAGGACCAAGTACGACGACGAGAGTGGTCAAGCACTCTATTGACGACACTCGCACAATGAGCTCATTGTTTCTGAGTCCACAATCGCCAATAACTTTCTCCACCACAAATGCGAAACTCGACGGTTGCGACTTGCCGAATTTTCGACCTATGGTACTGATGCATTGCCAAGATGAGCATAGCAGTGTTGCAGAAGTGTCTGATTGCACGAGCGATGCGATTTGCTCTACGAGAGCATGGAAAGATGAACGTGACTGCTCGTCGGCCGTCTCTGACGACGATGCGCGACTAGTGATGATATCCAAGGCCTTGATTCTCAGGTATTCATCCTTGCGGTTCTCCAGTAGATCGTGTACCACGACCTGGAACAAGGTCACTGGTAGCAGAGTGATGGCACGATCCAAAGCATCCAATGCCTGATCCAGAGCATCTGTAGAGTCGCCAAAGTCCTCGCAAGCCTTAAGCAGAGACTCAACTATGCTAATAAATTTGGCACGATCGGGCCATTCGCTGTCGTTGGCATAAATCTGGAATTCAGCACGAACCTTTTTGGAGGCAAAATGACCACCAATGATTGAAACGATCGAGGTCTTTAGCTTGGCCAAGGATGAATCCGTACTGTTCATGTAGTTCAACAAAGTCTTCTCATCTCCGATGCTTTCACAAGATTCTGGTATTTCGCGTGCCAGTTCGATTAGACCATGCAAGGCACTCAGTTGTGAGGCAACACTGAATTGCCGAAGCAAAGACAAGATGAACTCCATGTAAGACTGTTGAGATTCGCCCGATTTTGTCTTTGAGGACAAGCTTGCTCGCTTCTCTGCGAAAATAGCTAGGAGAGGTGCAAGGAAAACATCTTCTCCTAATGTCTGCACGAGGACGGAGAACAACTTGTTCCTCCTATGCTTTGGAATATGTGGGAATGCATCCACGAAACTCCGCAAGATGCCAGCAGATCCGAGTATACGGTTCTGTGCTTCCTCACCAAGAGATCTTAGCAAAGGTGGTATGACTCGCTGTATCGTGGACTCGATGACATGAGCACTGAAACCATCATCCTGCCTGAGTATGTTTGCTCCCATGAAGGTGAAGATTGGCATAAGCCCATGTAGAACCTGTTCTGGTGCCGACTCTGCCAGCGCAGCGACAAGTAATAGTGCTCTGTTATGGACTTGTGGACTAGACGAGCCCCGTATACAATTGATCAAAATATCGATTCTTGTGGTACTAGGATCGAATCTCCCGGAGTCGACCATCGGATACATGCACGAGAGCAATAGCTGCTCAGTGTAGCTCACAGAGACGGTGGACTCGTTCTCAATGAGAACAAGATCACCTAATTTGACGAACAATATTGGTAGCAACTCGGAATGCTTGTTTTCATCTCTTTCAAGAACCTCCAATAGTTGTGTGAAACGACGTAAACCATGATCCGGAGACGCGGCAGGAACGCTTGTCTTCACCTTCTTCATCGGAGTAGATAGTCGTGTTGAGGACAGACTTAAATCGATCTCGCTCATCATCTGAGCATAGATCTCGCTTGAGACTTGTATATTTTCAATACTAGAGAGCGCCTGACGCGATATTTGTGAAGGTCCGTTGATGATAGCCTCGATTAGACACCTTATGAATGCAATCTTGGTATCCTTCTTGAGACTCGCAAAGATAGTCGCCAACCACTGAATGACGGCTGGACCAAAGTCATCATCTTGGTCTTCCACGACCTTCATGAGCAGAGCTGTACCTGGACCGTGCTCAGTCGGTGCGACCTGCTGGACAAGCAGTTTCTGCACAACGACAGGGTCGATCAGCTCCAACCGAGCTTGACTTTGGTGTACCGCCAGATCAGAGATCCAAGCTTCCAATGCTGGCAGGACTGCCTTAGTCTTTGCTGCGGTCGGACTATCAATTTTATCAAAGCATAACAAGAGCTTGAGTGATATTTTCATCACTGGAGAGCAATTGATATGTGAAGCCAGAAAATGCGAAAGCGCAACCCGATGGCTCAAATCCTTGCCTTTGTGACCATGAGTTGTGAGAGCCTTTCCGACAGATGCATAGATGATCTTGTGGTCGAGCGCACATTCACCTCGATTGGCCAAGATGACTTGTTCAAGCAGTAACTGTACATCCGTGGAGGACAACCACTTTAGACCAGCAGAGTGATCTGGTCCGTAGAGATTGTCAATACCCCAGATAGTTTTAGACTTGTGGGTCGAATTATCGTGCAGAACTTGAGCCAAATCGATGCTTCGCAATCGGACTTCTGATGCTTTAGAACTCAATAGACTTATGACGGCAGGAATCAAAGCTTGATAGTCTGGAGCATCAGGTTGTCTACAGATATCCGTGATCTTCTCCAGAGCACAGACCTGTGTGCGAACATCGTTGCTTGATAGTGCAGCACGAACCAAAAACGAAAGTCGAATATCGGAATTTGAGTTGATGACTGGACTCGCTAAGACATCATCGAACCTCGCTACACTGGTTGCTGCTTGTAGAACATTGATAATCCTTCGTACATCTGGAGTCGAAAGGTAATTTTGGCCCGACGATAAATTGGGTAGTTCCGCAATGTCGTCGTCAAGACTTACAGGAGGATTGGCCGAGGATTGACGACGAACTTTGGGTTTGATGTCCGTGTCCATAGGTAGATCCAGAGTGATTTGCAGAGCCAACTCGAGATCGTCCAATTTTGAGTCGAACGAGTCGTAGAAAACCTTCAGAGTCTGGGTAAATTTGGGCTGATCCTGCAGTCTTTCGAAAAAAGAAGTGCTGGCGACGCGAAACTCTGGGTAGTCTGCAGAAGCGAGCACTTTGTGAGAAATCGAGGTCAGGACTGTGACGACGGAGACCCTGCCACTATCAGTGAGCTTTTGTATCACTTGTAGAGCTTCCGGAGTTGCTTCTTCAACCAGAGATAGGCAGTATGCTGTGAGTAATTTATCTGCCCGATACTTCTCAGCCATGTTGATCAAAAGATCTGACACGTTCGATAATTGCTTCAGGCTCAAGAAAACTTCCCTTGACAGGGCAGCATAACCCTCTTGTGTCTGACACAGTTGCGCAAGACAAATCAGGCCGGACTTTTGAGATTCTTTGGACAAACCAGATGACAAGGCTTGCATCAATGCTGCATTCGCAGTCTCTGAAATGCTACGGGAAGCCGATAGTACTGTCAGTACCATATAGTTGGCGACCTGATATTCTGCGTGCGATTTCATGCTAAGCGCTTCGCCCACATACGGTAGAAATCCTGATAGAATTGTATCTTCCGAGACGCTGTCATCGCGCATGATTGAGATCGTTCGCACAGAGATATCGGCGAATTGAGAGATCATCGCATGAAACCCTTGCTCCTTCTGCACGATCTTTTGGACATAGTCGAGGTAAATTGCAAGCGTTGGTCTGATCTTGACGAAGGATTTGACAAACAGAAAGACACTCGGTGTCTCGGCTGCTTTCTTTGCGGCGCCCAAAAAAGTCCAAGCAGGAGGCAATTCTATGGTTGCAAGAAGCTTCACAAAGATGCTCGTAGTGTGGAACGGCATGAATGCCAGTATGAGCTCTTGGGCAAGGTGTACATGAATATCGAACCTCCGGATCAACCACTCCAGGCATTTGTGTGTCGATCGAAGCAAGAAGAAGGGTGCGACTGCACGGATGAATGCAGAGATATTCTTGTCCAGAGACTTGTTCTCCTCCTTCGTTTGAGTATACCGGTCCACAGTGCGTGATTCTTCCGCAAAAATGGTTCTTGAAAACGTGGACAGCTTGGCATTGTGCGTAATCAATTCCTCATATCCATTACTGGCGATTGCAAACACCTGATCAAGATCCTGATCGGCAGCTTCGGAGGCATCGAATATTAGGGAGGCGACCCTCTTTCTCTTCTGGAAATTGATATTCGAGGCAGTCTGACGAATGCCCTGCAGCTGCTGTGCCAGACTCGTGGCCATCGCGCAAAGCTGTGGAAACGACTCCGATTACGACAATTTAGAAAACCGATAATCGTTCGGCGTGCGTCGTCAGCAGTGATATCATATAAAGATTGATTACCGGTAGTCTTGAATGCGATGTTGCAACAATTATTTTTACAATCTTGGCCGCCACGAAGTGCGGGAGTAGCGGTTGGCTTGTCGTTCCCCCGAGATTGGCTGTTTCTGCCGCCTGGTCTGACGTTAGGCCTGATTCCTGACTCCATTAACCAATGAACCCATGAACCCATGATCCCATGATACCATGATCTATACTCAGGTGGACTTGTCGCTCAGCATAGATACCCACGATGATGAGATCGTCCCCAATTGTCCATGCATCACAGACTATATTTACATTGCTATTGCTGCTTGCCTACTACTGTTTTCTAGCACCATAGCTCTCCGACTCCTTCTTGCCGTTGGGAACATGATCTACTCTATCCTGCATGCGGTCCTGGTCCTTGAGGTCGTAGCAGTTGATGCCGACCATCGCCTCTCCCAGGTTCGTCGAAACCTCAACAAGCTTTTGAGCATCTCGGAAATGGGTGGTAGCCTGTACAATGGCAGCCGCCCTGTGAGCGGGATTTCCAGATTTAAACACACCAGACCCTACAAACACGCCATCGGATCCGAGCTGCATCATCAGAGCTGCATCGGCAGGGGTGGCGATACCACCGGCAGCAAAGTTCACTACTGGCAGACGTCCCAACTCCTTCACTTTCCTGACCAGGTCGATCGGGGCCTGAATCTCCTTTGCGAATACGTACAGTTCCTCGTCGCTCATGTTTTGACATTTTCGAATCTCTGATTGCATGATTCGCTGATGCTTCACAGCCTCAATGACATCTCCCGTCCCTGGCTCGCCCTTTGTTCTGATCATAGCAGCACCCTCGCTGATGCGACGAAGAGCTTCTCCAAGGTTCTTGGCGCCACAGACGAACGGCACTTTGAATGGGTGCTTGTAGATGTGGTGTAGTGGATCAGCCGGCGTGAGGACCTCGGATTCATCGATGTAGTCTACTCCACAAGCTTCGATGATTTGCGCCTCGACAAAGTGTCCAATCCTGGCCTTTGCCATGACTGGAATGGTAACAGCTTCGATGATCTCCTTGATCATCTGAGGGTCAGACATCCTAGCCACTCCACCTTGTGCTCTGATGTCGGCAGGCACACGCTCTAATGCCATGACAGCACAGGCACCGGCTTCCTCAGCAATTCGAGCCTCAGCAGCGTTCGTGACATCGCAAATCACACCGCCCTTGAGCATTTGAGCAAGACCAGCCTTGACAGTCCAGCCATCGACACCAGCATTGCCGTTACCGTTGGTCTTGAGGTTCGTTGGGTTGGAAACACCGTTCATAGTCGCCGGATGGTTAAGTAGAAGTCTGTAGGTATTCAAATTCAAATGGTCTGCAAGATCGTTGTTGGGATGAGTCAAGGAAGAGACTGGAGGAAGCGCCTGCGAGCCACAAAATGATTTTCTAATCGCCTCTCCAAGGTTTTCCCTTCGAGCTCCTCCCTCGACATGTGATGCACTTCCATCATCGCGGCTCCACCCAACTTCGTCCAAGCTTGAGATTTGATCTGACTTCCCATCCTCCGTCCTCCGTCCTCCATGCTCACCCTCAACTCATGAATGCCCAATGGTATGTCGTGTAAAGCAATGGTGATCATATTTATGGTTATGGTTTAGATGAGACATGCCTATAGCACTGCAGTGATACATGTACTGAAGAAGAAGAAGATGCCAAAGTTCAAGGACCTGCCACCACATCAGAGCTACAAGTCAGCTCTTGTACTTACACCGCCCGAACACGTCTGCTCTCTGATAGAGCGCATTCGTGAAGAGCATGACAAGAGATTTCGTAGGTAATAATAGCAGCCTTCGAATGTGGCCGGTCAGTTTTTGCTGAGATGCCAGGTGGATGCCACATATAACACTTTCTTTCCCATTTATCAATATTGATCAGTCTACAGACCGACTCGATGCAGTGGCAGCCACTGTGGAGCAAGTCACTTCTAGATTCGAGCCTTTCGACCTCACCTTGGACAAATTCCAGTGGTTCACACATTCGAAACACAGTCGAACTCTGTATCTTGCCCCTGACGCTCATTCCAAGCGTTTCCTGCAGGATTTTGTCAACGCTCTGGCTGAACAACTGCCACAGTATAATGATGTATTACGTGAGGGAGTCTTCACTCCTCATTTAAGCTTGGGGCAATTCAGAGGTGTTGCAGAGATTGAACAAGTAATACGCGAGTGTGCCGAATTGGTGACAACTGAAGGACAGGTCAGATTCCATGTTACAGATTTCCAGTGGGTCACCCGGAAAGGCTTCAAGGACCGTATGATGATCAGACGACACTTCCATCTGAAGCAGTGTACGTAACACAACGATTGTTGATGTACTGCGTTCAAGTCAATGCGTCCAATGTCTGGAAAGCTGTCGATAGCTTGATAGCAAGTCTCTGCTCGAACTCAGCGTCGCCAAACGTCTGGACTTTCTCCAGCCATGACCTGATTTCCTTAGCGCTCCTCGCGCCGTCCCGAGCCCACAAGAATGCTGCACGCTCATAGTACATGTCTGGTATGGACCATAACTCCGCATCCGGTATATGCTTGAACTCCTGACGGGTGGCCACACCTGCCTGCATGATACTCTGTGCAGCGTTCCAGTCGCACAGTCGACGTTTGAGCGCTAACATCATTGACTGTCGAGTCAATACATCATCAGCAGCATCGGAGCATTGGCCCTGTCTAGTGACCATCAGCATTGCTTTCTTGCACAGGTCCTGGTCCATCTTCTTCCATAAATTGTAGATGTGACAAATCTCCATGATAGGCGAAACCGCGATCCCGTCAACCAATCTATTGTCTTTTCTGCAGGTTGCCCACTTCTTTAGTTTTCGTTTCAGAAATACTTCAATAGGCAACTCTTTGCCCATAACCTTTTTCTTTCCTGCGTGCGCTGGAGCCTTGTCGAAGTAAAACTGTGCTTTCTTGGCGAAAGCTGCATCCGCAGTGTCTCGATAGAGTTCGACAAAACAAGAGCCGATCAAATAGTGGTACAAGGCCTTTGACCAATCATTCCCTGCTTCCACAAGGATAAATTTGTCTACTGCCTTTTCCCACTGAAACGTGGTAACGTAGGCAAATCCAAGATCGTAATTTCTGAAGGCTTCAATTTGCTTCAGATGTGCTTTTGGTTGCATAGACTCTAATGTCTGGATGCCGAGATAGATGTCTCCACGCTGCTGCTGCATCCGGCCTCTGGTCAACTTCCATAAAGAACTGCCAGGATATCTCCGGATCGTGCTATCTAAGAGGTCAGATAACTTCTGAGCTTGTTCTGTGGTGTCTGGTACTATATCGCAAAGTGCACCTACGGCTCCGTAATAAGTCAAGAGTCCCAGCAGGCCCAATGCGCCCATGATATTGGGCGCGGCAGCTACGGACCATAGATCTGACAAGGCCTGCTCTTTGTTTCCCTTAAAACCCACGACAGAGAGGACTCGAGCGACCGTAGGTGGCATGGCACTGATTATCAATGAAAGAAAACCATATCCAGATACTGTAGCACATGCAGTGAAGTAATCTGTTGGGCTCAAGACACTGTGCGACCCTGCAGCTTGTTGCAATTGCAAGGTTGTGATCCGGTCAAGAGACGATGAGCTACTTCGCACCGCATGAATATCGCCGTGATTTGCCGCTTTGTGAGGCTCTGCACGATCGCTCGTGCTTATGTTGTTTTTGATCATATACTTGTTGAGGTCGTAGAAGATGTTGTAGCACCTTTTCATCTTCCAGACAGATTTCATAGCTTCCGGAATAGACTCGCTCAGAAATCCCGTGATAGCTAGTCCCAGCAAAAGCTGACCGATGATTACTTGAAGCTCGGCACCATCACCAAAGCTGGACCGCGGTAGTGCTTTGGCAAGTGCAAGTTCGGTCTCGCATTGTGCTAGAGCACCTTCAAGCAAGATCTTTGTTTGCATTATTTCTTCCTTCTCTAGACCTATCGATGCTTGAATTAAAGCCTTGATAGCCAATGCAGCGCTTTGAAATGCATCGTCATAGTTCTTGAGCACTTCAAGAGAACTATCCAATTCATCATTCATGACTAGCTCTAACGCCTTGTTTGCATTAAGCAGCCTCGCCTCTCTATCATTTGCCGATAGCACACTCAGCGAATTGATCGGAGGAGGGCTTGATCCCCACAGCCGTCTCAGCATGCTTCAGGGCTCTGATACAAGCAGAAGCTTGTACACAAGGACTACCTGAATGTACCAATCACTAATCGAGTGTGTACTATCGAAACCATGGTATTGTTAGCCTGACTGAAGGTCTTAAGCTGACCTCTAACAATGTTCTCATGCGGAAAAGTGGACACTACGCATGAACACGTCGCATGCTCGTACCTGGATCGTGCGTCTCTTGTAGCGGCAACGAAGATGTGACTGAACCAGGCGAGTTCAAGCTGCAGTGTTGAAAGCAACAACAGAAAGTATTTGTCTATGAGCGAAGCGATGAGCGGCTCCGTAATCACCAATCCTTCAAAGTCTCTCCAGCTGTTCAGCTTGTGATCGGGGTGCTTCCACGTGAATGCTGAGATTCACCAAAAGTTACTTTCTTGCTTGCGCCGGCGGTACGAAAGTATGCTCGGTCCTCTGCCCAGCGACGGACTCTGGCCTGCCTATCTTAAAGCGCAGTCGTGAGCGATATCATATCAGAAGCTGGGCAGCACCCGATTTGTCATCTTGAAGCAAAACGATTGCGCTCGATAAGACGGAAAGCGTCCTGAGTACCGCAACGCTTGGTTTTGTACTTTTGCTTTAGACCATGGTGGTGGTGCGACTCTATCAACCGGGAGAATGGACTCAAATCAATTGCAAGAGTTGTCAGACAAAGCTGGAATATCTCAATGAGTTGTCCAAGACTTCTCAATTCACATGTCCGAAATGTAGCCACATAACAGACCTGGATCCCTCGATACAGACCTCTGGCGAAAAGGACATTACGTACTATGAGATTATGGAAATATCCCCACAGGCCACGAGTGCCGAGATAAAGAAAGCTTATCACAAGCGGGCAGCTAAGATTCATCCTGACAAGACTGGTGGTACGACCACTGCAGCCTTCCTCGAATTGCAGGAGGCTTACAATATTCTCAGCAATGAGGACTCCAGAGCGCATTATGACAAGAACGGTCGGGGGAAAGCAGATGACATTTCAGACATACAGGCAAGATTTGGGGGATTGTTCGGAGGTGCTCAGGGACGGTTCGACGAATTCATTGGTGAAATCTCGATTATTTCCGAGATGGGAAATGCTATACGTAAGGGCGAAACAGGAGAGAAGGCTGAAGATGAGGCGGCTAGGAGTCAACAGAACGAAGCGAAACGAAAGGCTCGAATTGAGACTCTGAGTCGCAATTTAGCCAGCAAATTAGATTCCTTCGATCCCGCAAAGCCTGCTGACTTCGAAACATCAGCTCTTCAATGGTTGGAGGACCTCAAACACGAGAGTTTTGGCGTCGAGTTGCTACATGTCATCGGAGAAGTCTACAAGCTGACCAGCTCTGCTTCACCATACCACCCTAGCACAGCTACTTCCTGGACCGGCTCGTGGCTTCCTTCTCTGAAAATGAAGGGTCTTTATATAACCTCCACGGTATCGACCGTCCGGAAAGCATATCGAGTAAAGAGTGCTTTTGCAAAGTTGGATAAAACATCGAAAGACGACTCTAGTGAGACTGCCAAAAATGCAGGTTTGGAGGAAGAAGCAGCCAAGGCTGCTATTGAAGCTATCTGGGAGGGCGTTCGAGCAGAAGTGATTGGAGTTATAGCCGATACCTGCAACAAAGTCCTGTCGCCAGATCCAGTCACTATGCAGCCGAAGAATGAGAAGCAGGAAATCGAAGGTTTGGCGACGCCTCTGGAGGAATCAGAAAGACGTCGCATACAGCAGAGATGCCAGGCACTGGAGAAGCTCGGGCGCATATTCGAGGGGGTCACAAAGGATCCTGGTCAACCAAATATTTTCGAGCAATTGGCTCAAGGAGGGCAAGGTAACACGCGGTAGTTGCATACCCAGTGCGCAATGGTCAGATGAATGGAGGCTTTGCGTAGCCTTGGGCTATTGTAAGAGTCAAAGCCTATGGATAGCATTCATGAGTACATCCCGCTCAGCGTCCAGTGCTGCTCTCCATCAGCGAAGAAGCGTAACATGATGGGCAAACCTCTCCAGCCAAACTTCAAAGCACATATATTGATATGATGACGCACATCGGCGCTAGCTCCCGAAGATGATGACTACAGGATAGGATAGTCTAAAGCTTAGGCCGTGTAGGGCTGGTCGTTCATGTACTGATAGATTGATGATTGCCCGGTATGGTTCTTGATGCACTCTCGGGCATAACGATAAGACTACGAGGTAGGTGTGTAAATCTTGAAATAAATGTTGTGTCTGCACCGATTGGTAACCCAGAGCTTTACGTACATGTATGAATGGATGATGGATGATGGATGATGGATGATGGATGATGGATGGATGGAGAGCAGCGGGAAGGTGACACAAGATTTCCCCACGATCCTTCACTTCGCACTGAATCTAGATCGTCCTTCCTCGGGGCGCGTTGCATCACCCAACCGCTGCCCACGCATGAAACGCCGTTCATACGAGATCGCCAAGCGACAACCTTAAGTCGCTCCTTCGCTCGCTTGCCGTGACCAGTCATCCCTTCCAAGCGCTCGAGGCATGCAGTATCTGCTAATCGCTGCTCGTCAAATCTTGCAAAGCGCACGTCTCGCGCCTTTGTCACTCTTTACCGACTCTGAAACTGCAAATTATATCTGGATTCTGTGCGATCGTCCTCTGTAATCCTGTTTTCGGCACTTGAATACCGACAATAGATCGTCTTTCAGGAGTTTGTCACATGCCAGGTCGTGCCTGTGATGCTTGTCGACGGCGCAAGATCAAATGTGTAGGCGCGGGGATAGCATGTCGTAATTGCTGCGTTGCCGGCTTGATCTGCACATTTAACACGATACCTCTCAAAAAAGGACCAAAAGGCCACAATGCGAGTGTTCTTCAAGGCCTGAGACAGCCTCACAAGAAAGCTCCGTTGTCGGAAGAAGCACTGCGTGATTGTGTAGAGGCGTTCTACTCGAAACTTTACTTGGTGATGCCCATCGTAAGCCGTGAAGACTTTAGTACGAATCTCGAATTCGAGTCATTGACAAATGAAAGGTTCTGTCTCGTCACATCCCTGTGTGCTTTGACGAATCTGCAGGTGCTCAATCGTCCCGCGGACGATCTAGTACGCGAGACGATACGGGTCCGGCAAACTTTCGATTACGTGGAGAGTCCGACACTGGACAGTGTCCATATCTCCTTCTTTCTCTTCGCTTGCTTCTTTGGTCTCAATATACACAACACAGCCTGGTTCTACCTGAGAGAAGCCATCACATTTGCCCAACTCATCGGTCTGGACAGTGAAGAGAGCTACTCTCATCTGACAAACGAGGAAGAAGTAGCATACCGTCGCAGGACATTCTGGGTTCTGTTTGTCACAGAAAGAGCCTATGCGATACAGAGGCATCACAGCTTGTCGATGCAGCCCTCAATAGACGTCCCTTCCTCTGAAAATTCATGCTTGCAAGAGGACATGAAGGGCTTCAATTACATGGTTGATCTGTGGTCACAGATTGACAGTAATTTCCTATCCTGGTGGAACGACAAGAGACAGCCAATCACACCGGATTGGATGAATGGGCTGCACTACAGACTCTGTCATTGTTTGCCGGAGAATCTCAACATATCCGAGGTCCAGGAAGCAGACATCCTCATCTCACAGCAATGGCTGAGGACAATCTTATGGCAACTGAGTACGAGTCGCATGCTCCTCTCCTCCAATTCCGAGCACGAGGCACTAAAGTTCAGTTTTCCGATCAAGATCAGCCATGACCTCTTACAAATCACGAGTCGAGTGTCAGAGGAGACACTCGAGGTTCACGGCATAGGAATATGCGAAAAGGTGTTTGAAGTCGCGTCGACGCTGGTCGACGTGATGGTTTGTGATCCCGCTATGCAAGACAATCAACTGGCACAAACGGCCGACAGAAATCTCCACGCATTGTTGAACCTCCTCGCGCGACTGCGCAACGGGAAGAGTCATTGGCACGCCATCATCCTGGAGAAGATCAAGGTTTCCATGCCGAGGTTCATTGCCTCTGCGACCCCGGAACGCGAGACGTCCAAGGCACCGTCGAGCCTCTCCAGAGAGGACAGCTGGCGCAACGATTCCCTGTCCCAGTCCTCCTCTCCCCGATCCCTACCCTCACACACCCACCTCTCGACAAACCAGGGTTCCCGATCGCCCTCCGGAAGCTCACCGCAGACGTGGGTGCGTTATTCCCAAGTCGGCGACGTCCAACAGCTGCAACGGCGCGAGTCCCCGTTCTCCCCTGACATCCGTCTGCCGCTCTATCACGGTGCCCTGGACACGTAGCGGGCAATGTACAGAGTATGGCGTGCATGATGCCTTTTATTTCTTCTTTTTCCTTTGTGCGAGATGGTATTGACATTGTCGGGTATACTGCATAGCGTTGGCAATTTATCGAAAAAGGGCAGGATGTAGAGAGACGAATGTAATGTAAATTTTAAAGACAATCCTTCGCTACCGCTCAAACCATGCTTCACCACTGCTCGAGACTTGCCACGACCTTTTCTGGTGGTTGGGGTTAGACTTTGAAGAGGTCCGGACTCATCTGCAGCTTACAGAGACGGCCGACGAGGCCGGCCAATTGCAGGAGACTCTGGACGCCCTCGAGGACAATCATGTGGGTCTGGCCGATTTCCTTGATGTACTCGAGCTTCATGTACTCGGGCATCGACTCGAGCGTCTTGACGACCCGGAAGAGGGTGGTGACGACGTCCACGGCACTGTACCCCTTGTCCCAGACCTCGCGCAACTTTTCGAGCGCGGGCTCAATCTCGCCCTTTTGACAGGACTTGAGGAGCGCCTGAATGGCGACGGGCGACGGCTGGTCGGCCACCTTGAAGACATTCTCGCCATTCACAAACCCGAACCCGGCAACGCACGACTGTAAATTGTTGATGGCCTGTCTCATGTCTCCCTCCGCCGTGAAGATGAGGGCGGCAAGCCCGTCTTCGGCGTACTTGACGTCCTCGGCCTTGCAAATCTCGAGCAACCGTTTCAGGAGTTGCGGTTCGGATAACCTGGCGTACCGCAGGATCGCACAACGTGACTGGATCGGCTCGATAATCTTGTTGGACTGGTTGCAGGCGAGCGCGAACCGTGTCGTGTTTGAGTAAATCTCCATGGTCCGACGGAGTGCCTGCTGTGCACCGGCAGTCATACTGTCCGCCTCGTCAAGGATGATGATCTTGTGTCGTCCGGCCTTTAGGGTCACCTTTTTCTGAGCGAATGCCTTTATTCGGTTCCTCACGACGTCTATGCCCCTCTCGTCCGAGGCATTCAGTTCCAACACTGCGTCCTTGAAAGTGGGACCGAGCAGGGCGTTTGCCAGACAATGTATGCTTGTCGTCTTACCTATCCCAGGCATGCCCGATATGATGATGTGCGGCATGTTTCCGTCGCGAGCAATCACTTTCAGTCTGTCGATGGTATCGTCATTTCCGACGACATCTTCGAGCGTTATCGGCCGATACTTTTCTACCCTATCTCGTGAGCACGGCAATCCCAAGTGAAGGGCCACGAGAACGTACCAGGGAAGTTCGATTGCTGGAGGCTTTTTCGCCATCGAGGCAGACATCTTGCTCTACAATCCGGACGACGAGCAATAGAGGACAGTGAAATCGAATGAAATTGTATGCCTCCAGACTTTCATGAGAAGATGCTGGAGCGAGATGAGTTGATGGTAGTGTTATCGATACAAGACGCGAGTCATGTGGCGCCGAAAAGACGCGACTTTTATGGTAATTCATTCAACTTCTCCAGCACGAACCACTAGACTCGACATTCATCAAGAAGAATTTGCCTGCCTTGTGATTAGTGGAGACAGGTCTATATACAGTATGGTCGACTCGACATCTTCGGTGTTGATCCGGGACTCGGTCAGTGCGATAAAATCTGCATTTGAGGAAGTCATTGGGCTCGACACCCGGCCGTCTGCCACTGATGACTACGGTATACCAGAACTATTCGAGGATGCTTTCGAAGACGACAGGGAGAAGGAGAAGATACCTTCGTTACAAGATATATCCCAGAGTGAGCTTCCGGTCAGCAACGGTAAACTTGTCAGATGTACCTGTCATGTCGTCCACACAGACTCCGAGATCTATGGAGGAGCGTTCAGAGACAGAGGAAGGTGGCAATTGGGACGCTATGGACTGGATGCTACGACAAACATGCCTGCCTCGGATGCCGACCTGGTTTTTGAGGAGCGGACGTCTCTGAGATGCCGTCATATCCATGTTCCCGCGACTGGCGGATTCGAGCAATCATTTGAGAACCTGTCGTTGAATCGAGGTGGAAGCGAAGGTACTCAGACACAGGACTTCTCAGTGAAGCTCTACAACGAAAAGGAAGAAGGTCTTCTGCATTCGTGCCTTGTGATTATTGGCATACTCGAGGTGGTTGGTGCAGATGTCACTCTTCACTCAATCATAACCCAAAATCAGCGCCTCTCCACAGTCATCACCTCCTCTTTGCCGTCGCCGACTCCGGCTGACATACCTGAAGTACGTGCTGATTTGTTGCACAGATTGGAAGGTGCACTGGAGGGCGACGCACTTGCTGCTGAGTTGTGCCTCCTGTCCCTGATATCTGGAGTCTCAGTGAGAAGTCCAATGCTGATAGGACCACTCACCTTGAATATCCGTGGCTTATCACCAGATACAGCAAAAGCGTTAACGTCCCTGGTGTCTGATTTGACATGCACCTACAGTTTCGACATGAGCATAGACAATCTGAACCGCTCAAAGCTGTATCCGTCGCACGACGGGGAAGAATTCTCAGCAGGGACGTTACAATTGCCGGCTGATTTCGCAGTCATCCTCAACGAGTCTGCTCTATCTGAGGGCAAACTCGATGAACGCGGCGTCAAGAACCTGCAGTGCCTGAGTAACACTATTACTTCACAAGATTTGAAATTCCAATTCCCTTTCAGTGAGTTCAAGATACCGGTCGATCTATCCTTCATAACTCTCAGTCATGGCAAGTCGCTGCTCCCTAGCACGATATCTGTACCACTGACACGCTCATCCACCTGGAATCTGAACGCCAAGTCATCCATCTCGCAAATGAGGCACTACCTTGCGCGTTGCAGGCTTTTTGAGATTGAGATACAAGAAGAGGTCAGCAAGGAGGTCCAAGAAGACTTTGTCAATTCTCGCAAGGAGGGCCATCCAATGGATCAGGCTGATCTGAGCATGGCGCTCGCTCTCGGAAAGGAGATTGCCAAGAGCTATAGCCGGAGACAGATGACCTGGGATGACTACACAAAGGCAAAGTCGTTGAGGAAGAGGATCCTGAGTCGAGAATAGACCGGTTGACCTTTGGATCAGGCATCAGTGTATATTTCGTCCACCACCATAATAAACTTGTCCATAAACGCACTGAATGTCATCCGTCGTGATTGTCCAATGGTCCAAGCCGTCTCGGGAGAGCTGCTGCAGATTGTCCAGTAGTCTCATCATAGTTTGTTCATCCACAATGAAACTTTCGAGAAACCTGACGAGTGTGACATGTGCAGACATGGAGACGTATCTCATGGCTGGTGTCGTTCCATTCTCATGACACCCGTCCCAAAGTTGTGAACGCAAACGGAGATGAGAATCGTCCACTCTTTGACCCGACGGCAAAAAGCTCAATGCCAATGCTGTACCATCAGCCATGAGCATAGGTTCTCTCAAGGTGCACTGGCTGTCCTGTGGAACATACGCGAGGATGGCACTTGCATCTACGCGAGGCAATAGGTCATTGACGCTCGTTTGAGGCACACACGAAACAATGTCCAACAGCGTCATGTGAAGGTTTTCCGCCGGCGTGATCCATAGGCTTGAATCAGCCACGCCGCATTCTGAAAATACCTGGACGATATGTCGCTGCAGATTGACGATAGCCTGTAGGATGGTCCCTGGGCGAGTGATAAAGATGATTGAGTGACGCGGGTCCTGGTACTCGACATCACGCTCAACACTCACCAATATTTCATCCCGATTGAATCGTCTATTGGTCAGGAGCAGCTCCCTCTGAGCTTTCTGCCTAGTGTTGCGCGCGTTGGCATAGATGATGTGTTCAGGTGATGCCTCCAGAGTACTCACAGTACTCGAGAACGGATTCATCTCGCTCGAACCGATACAACCGTGTAAAATCGTAGTCGCACGAAGATGAAACAACAAGACATACAAGGCACGACAAGGTATACAAAGAGCGAGGCAGGGAAAGTAGAGCGTATTAGGACCAAAGAAGCGTCCTGTTCAGACTGATCACGGTGCTCGAATGATCGTGATCAGCAATCTTGAGGCGGTGTGGGGCGCTCGGGATTGGGGATCCCGCCTTGTGTTGTTGTGACGCAGTTCGAGCGCAACAATCTTTAGTCATCAATCCTGTACAAGTGCCGATACCAAAGGTTGCAAACATCAGCTGCATAGTAGTCAGTATGACAACTTTCATTCTTTCACAGGACCGCTGAACTTGTAGTTTTTGAGATTGCTCATGTAGAACATTCGAGCGTTGAAAGCAGTTAAATCAGATGATTACTGCTCTGAGATATATGCAAATAGAAGTAGGACTTGTCGTGATCGTCTTTGACCGCGTGCGAAAGTGCGGAATTTTGGTTGCATGAGACACCAGACTGGCTTGGATGCAGTAGCTCGTCAAGGCACAGGCGATGTCCGTCATTGGTCTCAAAGGTGCATCAGGTCTGTTGTGCATTCAAGCTAATGCTGCAGTGCGCTCATTCTCCCACAGCTTGCCAAATTAGTTTCCAGGCATGATTCTATAGGATGAGAGCACTTACTTGTCTGTACGACCTAATCAATCTTTGAACTGGCTTCGAGATCGAAGGGTCTGCTACGTTGTGTGGGGACAAAGAATTCATCAAATCAGTAAAGCCCTCGAGTTTGTCCTTTTCTTCTTCAGTTACATTCTTGAAACCCATTGACCAAGATGCAAAGTCTCTCGCTTTGATTTTCCGTGTCAGTAGAGGCAGCACGCCCTTATGTCTCCGGTCTCCTGCAATTCGATTGTACAGTTCCTGAACAACATTTTGCTCGCCCTCGAGAAATTGGATAATATTGCCATCATGGTATAGAAGCAGTCCAGTGATATTGTCTCTGGTGTTGTTTCGCCTCGAAATCGACAGAATGTCAATCAAGTCGGCCTTACTATATGCAGCTGAAGCCGAGGACAAGTACACAAGCTGATACAGCTGAGTTGGACTTGATTCGTTCAGAACATTCTCAGCACGAGTATGACTGAGCACCGAGGACATGTCATTGATAACGACAGATCCATCAGGCAGTGTCGAGGTCATTGCTGATGTCAAAGGAGTTCCTGCGTATATGTATCTGACAGTACGGGTTTTGTGCGCTTGAGAACTGGCGCGATAGACTCAAGCGATTCGAGTTGGACGCCTCCCGATCGACAAAAGATGGAACCCGATGGCTTGGGTAATTAGATCTGAGCTGAACAGCCGTGAAAGCAGGTGCGCAGCTTGCCTAATTATCTGCTATGTGCCCGGACTGAGAGCTTGTCGCGATGTGTGAGACAGACACGTCGTGTACCAGAAGAGTCCGTCCCAAATGATGCAAAGGTTCCTGCTGGAGGGGCCACTTCTCGACCTGGAGAAGCTTAAAGGCGCCTCGGCCTGCGGTGGGCTTGAATGGGAAGGCAGGAAAGGGATCGGGATGCAAGCGGCGCTTCGTCATTCTCGTTCTCCTTGCCTCCCCCAACTTCACTGGAGCTCTCTCTCCTTCTCGCAACTGGCCGTACATGCAGCAGCAAATTCTGCCTCGCTTCCTCTTCTTCAGGTCTGCAGGGGTACATCCTGACAGGCCCTATCCGTCCCCTTCTTTATGATACGGCAACGACGTAGATTCGTTTTGAATGGTACATGTCTCGCTTTTCACGAGGGGCCGGTCAGAGCAACATATTCGTTACTTTAATCACTCTTATCACAATTCATTTTTCGTGAGCGCTTACTGTGAAGGAGCTTCAATTACGAAGGACAACTATTTAGGATAAACACATCATAGCAGCACGTAACCGAATACCGGTTCGTGCTCGAGTCGTGCTTTGCTTAGTTGAGAATAAAAGTTTATTTGTGCATCACTGTTGTGATCGACGCGTTGATGACGTGAGTGCGCGCGCGAACTGGTTCACGAGGGACTACCACATGACCCATATGCATTGTACTCTATGCTAGTGTTGATGTATACACAAAATTGAGTAGCCCGTACTTTATAGCAGTCGTGTAGATAGCTTCGAATGTCAAAGAGACAAGCTGTGGATACGGTGACCTCGTCAGCCAAAAAAGTCAAGTCGGCAGCCATTACCTCCTTCTTCAAGCAAGATGGAGTGTCACAATCGTCCACACCGAGGGCTGCAGCTGCTCCAGTCAAGAAGTTCGTCAAGGCTGAATGGCTGGAGACATTAAAACCATCCGAGAAGGAACTCCTCGACCTCGAGATTAAAACATTGGATGAAAGCTGGCTGTCTGTCCTTTCACAAGAACTCACCAAACCCTATTTCCTGAAACTCAAAGAGTACCTCAAGAAAGAACGCGCCTCACAGACTGTGTTTCCTCCCGAGAAGGACGTGTATAGCTGGTCGAGACACACGCCTTTTGATCGGGTCAAGGTGGTCATCATTGGGCAAGATCCTTATCACAATGTAGGCCAAGCACACGGCCTCTGCTTCTCTGTACAGTCCCCATGCCCTGCACCTCCATCTCTGAAGAACATGTACAAAGCTCTCAAAGTTGACTATCCCACCTTTGTCGTCCCGAAGCATGGAAGCTTGCTTGGTTGGGCTGATCAAGGAGTCTTGTTGTAAGAATGGCTGATCACTGCTGATGGATCAAGCTGACTGGCCAGGCTTAATACATGCTTGACTGTGCGCGCTCACCAAGCAAACTCACACCAGAAGCAAGGATGGGAGCAATTCACCCAGAAAGTTCTTGACGTTGTTGCAGCGCACCGAGAGAAAGGTGTGGTGTTTATGGCCTGGGGCAAGCCAGCGTCAGAGAGGGTGAAGAAGATCGATACCAAAAAGCATCTCAAATTGGAGAGTGTGCATCCGAGTCCGCTTTCTGCAGCCCGTGGATTCTTTGAATGCAAGCATTTCATCAAGTCCAACGACTGGTTGACAACACGTTATGGTATCGAAGAGGTGATCAATTGGAATTGCCTCGCGGATAGTCCCAGCGGTCTCTCTGGCAATGCTGTTCCGGTGACACAGGCAAGCTCCAAGGAGCCAGTAGTGCCACATGAAACTGTAGATGGGACGGCAGTCGATGCAGAAAAGCCAGCGCCCCTCGAGCACGAGGAGAGCTTTGCCGTATCGAAAGAAGAAGAAGAACTCATGGCAGCGGCGCAAGAAGATCTGGACGCGAGCTCGAAGGCGGAGGAGACCAGTGTCGATAATAATGTATAAGTGAATAAGAACAACAAGAAAAACACATCATGTCAAGGCCATGCCGAAGCCCTTGAAACGTCGCCCTCCCCACCCAGCTTGACCAGCAGCCTCGTTCAACCAATACTCCATCACACAAATTTCGTTCCACATTAAAGATTGTGGTTGATGATTCATAGATGTGCCAGCATTGTTCTTTTGCTTCTTTATGAGAGGTGCATTGAAACTCTCTTCCAGATTGCCCCAAAGGAGGAAGAGTCTTTCCCTTAATCTGTTAAGCATCATGCTGTTCTCAGGTAGATGCAGATTACAAGGAACTATCTCACTTCCCAGAAGCGTCTCTACATCTTCACCACTGAAAATGATCGGCATGCAGACACTATCTTGCCCTTCAATGAGAAGAGTAAAGGAAATTTCGTACGTGTCGGGATCATCGTCGTCTCGAGGGGCATTGCACAACGTACACTGTTCGCGGTATTGGTCTGGACTCTGTACGATCGTCGGCATCTGAGCAGGCACGTACGTAGCTTGACAGGACATACAGTACGGTCTACTAAAGTCGCGCAGATCTGACGGCCAAAAGTCAATTATGCGTCCGACCGTGCGATATTTGTGAGGACGCTTGCGTCCGCCGGGACCTTCCACTCGTTCGGCTTGAGGAATGTAGGGTGGTTCGAGAATGTCGCCGACAGTAGTTAATGGCACCTGCGAATAGGATGTGTCCAAGTTGGGGTTTACCGAAGTAGGTGGTGTCAACTGTAACAAGCGATCGGCAGAGGCATTGATCAGGTACTCTTCCTCTAGCTTCTCCTTCTGCAGCCTCCACGTAGATTCATACTGAGCACGTCGCAACTTGATAGACTTGACTCGAGGGTCGTCAGGCTGTATAAGGATGACATTCACCTTGGACGGGTTTGCTCGATCACCACGAACAGCACCCTCCAATCGTCCAGAATCTCCCCTCTTGCCTTGCAAATTCCGGAGGTAGACATAATGATTCTCATGAACATGTGCTCGAGCGTAATGGGCATGTGCATCCCATAGTGTCACTTGCATTGTTCTTTGTCCGAAGGGTCCAGCCCACTTTGACTCGCCATATGTGTAATCGTGTAAGAGATCATTTGTCGTATAATCAGTCACATACAAAGTAAATGCATTTTCCCGCGACGGGAACGTTTTGACAACGTAGCCATAAACATCATAAAATCGTCCTTCCTTGACTTCCTTTAGTGTAATGGTTGGTCGTCCTGTCGAATGCGCACTTATACTGTTGACATTTTGAGGTACATCCACTTGTAAATTTGCCGACCTTCCTGATCTCGTTTTCCACCAGTCAGCCAGACGCTTGAGATAGATTCTCACTTCATTGGTGGGCTCAATTACTTGCTTCTTACTCTTCGATAGAATTATACTTCCGTTCGGATCCATGATAATCCATGAAGAGTTGTTGTTGGACCATATCTGAAGACCTCCACGATATTCGAAAGTTTTGAATTGTTTGAGAATGATAACAGACCCTTCTGCGGGACGTGGTAGATCTGCAGCAGAAGGCATATAAAACTGTGCTAACAGTCCGGTCGATGGTAGGGCTGCACTAGGATCACAAACAATCAGTGCCCGAGACATATCAGTGCCGCGAGTGGGTTTGATCTCAGTAAAGTTTGCGACTACTGCTATGAGATCGACAAACTGTCCCTTAGCTCCCATGTCAGAGATAAGACTGAATCCTCGCAATGAAGCGTAGTGCTCCGCAATAGGACGAGTGATCATATCAGTCGCCATAAGACTTGTAACGTCGAGTGACGATCTTGCAAGGCAGAATCAGACTACAGAAGACATGAACAACGTAATGTGCGAGGATTTTATGCCCATCCAACAGAACCTAGCTTGGTTCTGTATTCTTATGAAAGCGTGATCGACCACTCTTGTGATATATGCACTGATCGAAGTATAGCTCCTCCAATGAAAGGGAATCAGACCATGTAGACACGAAACTTGTTCAGTCAGTGTTCCTTCTGTTGTCCCGTAGCAAGGCAGATTTCAAAGCCTACGATATATCTGCAGAGCCTGAGTTTGCGACACTGATGATAGCTTGAGACGAGAACTCGATGTGCTCGAAACCGATCAGCTGCTGATCAGAACTGATTGCACAGATTAGGGTTTCGGCTCGAAACTTAGGGCATCTGGAAGGGGAGCCTAACACGTGAGCAGCCTCATGTCTGTCTCCTGGTTTCGGACTGAAGAAAACTCACAACAGTTGCAACAGTTGTCAAACAAGCTAAAGTGCTACTGACCAAACCACTCGTCTTGACTGATCAGCGAGATCATACAATCGACATGGGTGACGAAGGACGTTTCATGAGTGCTGCCGGAGACAGGAGAGCGAATTTCAAGAACAAGGGTTTATTCAAGGGCGATGAGCTCAGACGTCGCCGAGAAGAACAGCAGGTGGAAATCAGGAAACAGAAGCGTGAAGAGAACCTGACGAAACGCCGTAACATGGCCACAGTCACAGCGAGCGACGATGAAGATGATGCCAAGGATATCGGAACTCTCGAGTCACAGCTCAATGTCGAGCTACCTCAGATGATTCAGGGCGTATTCTCAGAGAATGTAGATGAGCAAGTTCAAGCCACCACGAAGTTCAGAAAATTGTTATCCAAGGAGAGGAATCCTCCAATTGAGAAAGTTATTGAGTGCGGTGTGGTCGCTAGATTTGTGGAGTTTCTCCGAAGTCCTCATACCTTGGTACAGGTATGTCCTAATACTAACTTTCTGATAATCTCTGACCAGCATAGTTCGAAGCTGCGTGGGCACTGACAAATATTGCCTCTGGCTCATCGCAACAAACGAAAGTGGTGATCGAGGCTGGAGCAGTACCCATCTTTGTCGAGTTGTTGTCCTCTGATGAGGCAGATGTCCGCGAACAAGCGGTCTGGGCTCTCGGAAACATCGCTGGTGATTCAGCTGAATGTCGAGATTTTGTTCTCAACTGCAATGCTTTGCAGCCTCTCCTTCGATTGCTGAACGACTCACGAAAACTCAGCATGTTGCGAAATGCTACCTGGACTCTGTCCAACTTCTGTCGTGGAAAGAGCCCACAACCTGACTGGGCGACCATTCAGCCTGCACTTCCCGTCTTGGCCAAACTTCTATTCTCTATGGACGACGAAGTCTTGATCGATGCATGCTGGGCTATTTCCTACCTTTCGGACGGCTCCAACGAGAAAATACAAGCCGTGATTGAGGCAGCCATTCCACGAAGACTAGTCGAATTACTCGGTCATACCTCAACAAGTGTGCAGACACCTGCTCTTAGAAGTGTCGGTAACATTGTGACGGGAGATGATGTTCAGACGCAGGTTATTATCAATTGCCATGCGCTTGACGCTCTTTTGCATCTTCTGGCCTCACCAAAGGACGCTATCCGCAAGGAGGCTTGTTGGACCATCTCCAACGTTACTGCTGGAAATGCCGCTCAGATACAGACTGTTATTGACGCTAATATCATGCCACCACTCATTCATTTACTGGCTACTGCAGATTTCAAGACAAAGAAGGAAGCATGCTGGGCGATTTCCAATGCCACCTCGGGAGGTCTCGCCAATCCTGATCAAATCCGATACCTTGTTCAGCAAGGTACAATCAAACCATTATGCGATCTCTTGGATTGCCTCGACAACAAGATCATCCAAGTGTCGCTCGATGGACTTGAGAATATACTCAAGATTGGAGAGCTCGAGAAGGCTCAAAACAACAACACCAATCGATTTGCACTGTATATCGAAGAGGCCGGTGGCATGGAGAAGATTCACAACTGTCAAAATAATGCAAATCAAGATATTTATCAGAAGGCATACGCCATCATTGAGAAATACTTTGGAGACAATGACGAAGATGACGATGATGCTGCATTAGCCCCCCAGACTAATGAGTCTGGTACCTTTGCATTTGCACAACAACAAGGAGGTCAACAATTCAACTTTGGCAATGGTGGCATGCAGATGTAGTGGTTTGCGTAAAGTGTATTCGTTTGAGCGCTAGATTTGTCGCTGGTCTCGTTGTGGAAGCGTGGGTGGGCGAGCAGAATTCATAGTTGGGAAACAACGGTTTCTTGTAGTCTGCATATGGTTGATAACCGTCTCATGACGACCTCTCGAATCGAGAATCATGGCGTCGCTTCATAATTTCACGAGGACATATTCTACAAGGTAGAATCATAATTGTCAATGTCTGAAACATATTTGCATAGCGCAAGGGCGTCATCTTTGTCCAGAAGCACAGGATCGCTCAGCACATACACACTGAACGTGCTTTAAAATTGCGAGATGTCAGGATTGACCACGAGCTGGCTTCATGGCGCCTTCGTTTGCAAGCTGGTCCGCCATCTCGTTCCCATGCAAGCCAATATGAGCTCGAACTTTCATCAGCTTTGTCTTTCCTTTCCTGCTGGTGATGAGTTCCAACCCAGCTTGCACCAGATCCTTGTTCTCCACAGGCTGTTTCTTGCTGTTCTTCCATCCATTATTTGCCCAACTTTGATGCCAGACAGTGAAACAGTTGATGGAGTACTGACTGTCAGACTTGATGATGACATCCTCATCAGCGTGAACTGTTTCCAGAGCCCTGATGATTGCAGTCAATTCTGCTCTTTGATTCGTTTGTCTGGATCCAGCGAGTCGTTCGGCAATGTTACGAGGATCGTTGGCTCCAAAATAGACACCGAGTCCAGCTGATGCTGCATTCTGTCCGTTACCCCGTGAACTACCATCGGTCCAGATGATCGTATACCCGTCCTCGTTCCCGAGAGTTTCGACAACTTTCGAAACCTTGGCGGGCCGAGCAGATATTTGTGGTGTAGTCAAGTCAATGACTTCGAGATCTGCAGCCTTGCGCTTCTTCAAAGTAGTGGTGGCAGTGCCAGGCTCCTTCAAAGTCGAGTTCAAGGCAGTCCATTGATTTATGCCGGTGCTATGGAGCTTGACAAAGTCCTGAGCCTCAGCGAGAGTTGGGAAACTCTTGTGCTTGGCATCCTTGAATCCCGACACTTCTTTCTCACAACTGGGCCAGTCATAATAGACACCGGGTCTGGTTCCCCTCGCGACGGCGTAGTATTTCGGTCCTTTGGACTTTCCCATCGAACACAAAGAGTCCCAGAGGGACGAAGTGAGATGTCACAGATCTTTACGAAGACTCATTCTCTTGGCGTTTCAGCGTCAGCAAGAAGATCTGGCTTTTGCCACTGCGATATACTTGTGAAGTTTTTCCGACAGAGGTTTAATGTTAAGTAATTATTTGACATGCAACATTGTATAACACAGCATATAGGTTACATAGACTCGTGGTCAGAGGCGATCTAGAAGTGCAGAATGTGTACTTGTGTCCTGATGCTGTATGTCAAATATATACATATATTTTTGCCCAATATCACTCATCCGTGATAGTGTAGGGGTTATCATACTCGCCTCTCATTGTATCCTTGATACTGCGAACGCGAGTGACCGGGGTTCGATTCCCCGTCTCGGAAATTTTTCTTTTTTCCTTTGTGGCTTGCTTTTACAGTTCTTCTTGCTATGTGATCGGTCAGTCCAAGCCTAGATAGATTCTGCTAGGGGCAAAAGGACAGGTCATATTGGCATTGCCAGATGTTATGGACAATGAAAGAGTCAATGCTCGAGCAAGAGGATCAGGGATTAGACTTTTGTACTTTCCCATGCACTCCACTTTCACATGCCACAGACCCACGTGAATCTTGACATTTTCCGGTCTGCGCAGACGATTGTATCTGCAACAATCCTGACCTCTTGTCTCTTGCTCGGTACCGTAGCACAACCAAAGACTTCTTCACACAACGATTCAATTGGTCTGCAGATTGTCGACAGCAGTATGAAAATGATGTGATTTGGATAGGGTACAGCACAACGCTCAACTTTAGTTGATGGCAACATTGCAGGATGATCAGAAATTGGAGGACCTGTTGACAATCGTCATTACCACTTCGCCGACGCCGTCGGCCCCGGCCCCGGAACTGATCCAGAGGGTACTCGCCTCGTTGCCTGAGGAACTGGCGGCGGTCTCGCTCATCGTGACCTTTGATGGGTTCTCGATCGCGCGGGCGGATCGGGCGGGCGGTCGGCTGAAGAAGGGTCAGGTGCCGGAAGGCATGGCTGGCCAGTACCCGGCGTACATTGAGAACGTCAAGGGACACTTGGGCGAGTCGTGGAGCGAGGAGGTCAGGGACGCGTCGACGCACGCCTTTGTCTCGACTTGCGACAACGGCGGCGGAGGGGGCCCTGGGCGTTGTCGTCGTCGTCGTCGGGTGACGAGTATCAGGCAGTCGTTCCGTCAGGGGTTTGGCATGAACGTCCGGTCGGCCCTGGCGTACGCGGCGACACCGTTCATACTGACGCTGCAGCACGACTGGGTCTTCACCCGGCCGACACCCCCGTTCGCGGCCCTCTGTCGCATCATGGCGAGGGAGCCTGGGGTGCGGTACGTGACGTTTGTCGCGCGCCAGTCCCGGCGGTACGAGACGTCGAGGGGGGGCACGTCCGCGCGGTACGCAGAACTCATGCGGTGCGGCAAACGTGCCCGAGCCGGCCTCGACCTCCAGCACGCCCTCGTCCCCTGCCTCCACTTCTTTGACCGCCCGCACCTCTGCTCCGTCGCCCTCTACCGCGACCTCTTTCGCTCCGGCCTCGTGCGGCGCGGGGACTTTATCGAGGATACCTACGGGTGCGCCCTGATCGAGGCCCTCAACCGCGCCGACAGTCAGGACGCCGCCTACCAGGTCTGGCACACGGTCGGGTCCTGGATGTACCATCCCGACCAAGGAGACACGGTCGCCGTGCGCCATACCTCTGGACGGACATGTCTCCCCCAGGAGCAACAGAGGCAGCGGATACAGGAGTACATCAGGACGAATCGCAGCAAGCAGAGTGGTCGCAGTGGTAGTAATGATGATGGTAGACTTGATGATTAGAAAATGCTCCAGGACGCTACTACTAATGTACACTGTGTATATGTATGCCTATTGTGTGTGTGTGTGTGTGTGTGTGTAGAGATATGTGGGGATTTTATGTACCGATATATTTTCGCGGATCGTAAAAGAGTTTGAGCTCGGGGCACCAGTCCATCAGTCTGCCCATGATGTCCTCGCTACGCCAGGTCTCTGGTGGCGAACCGCCAGAGTGCACTCCCAGAGGCCGCCAAGACCACTCTGCCATGGCGCCAAAGATGTTCTCGACACTGAACTTTGCTTGATGCTCGGTTGGCCATCGGACGTCCGGCAACTCTGCCAAGTGTTTCGAGAACCAGACATCCTCAGGATCGCCGTAGTCTTCCCTGGCAATGTCTGGATTCGAGGTCAACTTGATCATCGAGGAGCGCTTACGAAGGGACAGCCCACCGTTCCCGCCATGGGCATTCGGACTATCCTCCCAGGGAGCACCGACCCAATCAAAGCCGAGCCAGTCATCAATTTTCTGCGGTGACTTGGAACACAGGACCGAGTCAGACTGGAAGAAGAGGATCCATTCCTTGCCCAACGTCTCCCAGAACCAGGGTTTTGTAAGAAAGCGCGAGAGATATTCTTGATCGTGAATGTCAAATTGGTGTGGGAACAATCGAAGTTCGAGTCGGCCTTCGTCGATATTCCGAGCCAGGGCAGGGATCTGGCGGAGTACCTCAATATTCTCGGGCGAACACCAAGCGAGAATCGGCCAGTCTGAAGGCAGGACAGTCAGAAACTGTAACAGTAGCGGTCCGAGATGAGCAAGATTCCGGGGCTCAATGATGGTGGCTATTTTCGATTGTTCATACGGTACAACCGTCTGCTCGTACTTCAGAGCTTGTGCTGACGAGAGAACAGGCCGGGCAGTCATGCTCGCAGCGACTAGCACAGCCAATAGTATGCCACACAGGACAATGAACATGTTGACACCTGCTCCAACCGCTTCAGAGGACTTTTCATCTTCTGTGCCTGTTGGAGACGCAACAATATTTGCCTCTTGATCGTTCGCAGACTCAGAGTCGCCATGGCTTCGTCTCGCTGAGACATAGTCCGATGGCCTCATTCTGGCGTCTTCAGGAATCTCCCTCTCAGCGTACTTGGCAAATCCAACCAAGCCAATAAAGTAAGAAGAGGCATGAATGATGCCAATAGGAATGTTGTATATCACACAAGCCAGAAAGGCAACAAAGGTTTGCCTGAAGCTGTCCGCCAGCATATAGGTCGTGGACGAAGTCATTTGGATAACGACTGGGATCGCGTACGCCACAATCACGCCTGCTATACTATTTGATAAGAGCACGCCAGATGGGAGGGCAAAAAGCGCTTTTGCATCGGTCGACTCCATAAGATAAGCAGAGATGGCCACGATCGCAAAGTTTACCGGCGCAATATTGGCGACCAACCGTGTCGGACTCATCCGATCTTCTCGAGCTTTGAGCATGACCTCCATGAGAACTTTCGAACCTGCTTCTGCAGTCACGGCAAAAAGTCCACAGAGTCCAGCGATCAGGAAGTTGATCACGACAACGGGGTCAACGTCCGGTACGGCCGAAGTGTCTGTAGGTAAACCAAGAATTTCAGCACTGGACAACGTGGCCGTCTGTGGAAAAGTCGAGTTTTGAACTTCCTGATGCATTGTCCAACCTGCGCCATAGAGTTGTCTTTCCGTCAAGTGCGTATCGTACTTTCCAAATCGGATCCCGCCCACTGTGGCAATCATAAGAGCAACCATAATGCCAGCAATCTGTGTCAGTTTCGCAAGATTGATTCGGGCACCCAGCGAACGGGCCAGGAGGGCAGTAATCAATGGTGTCAGACCATAAAGAATTCCCATTTGATAAAGAGGCAGGGTCGCAGATGCTATCGTGCCCCACAATGGGATGATCCCTAAAAGTGCACCTATCGGCGCTACGTGTGTGCCATACAACGACCAGGAAACGATGTTCCCGGGTGCCTTGGGGGCATCGCTCAATCTCTGCTGCAGGGACAGGATCTGAGAGACGACGACGACGGCAAAAGATTGCCATGCTGCCAAGGTGATTGGTGCCCCAAACTTGAGGTCAATCAAGACATATCTATTCGAAAAGACCAATACGACTGCACCCACGAGCCATGCTCCCAGGATGATTGTCTTGCGATCTGCCTCACTGAATCCTTTGACAGAGCCAGATTTCGTTGTTGTTGTGGCCAAAGCTGGCAACTTGTCCATCACACCCATAACGGCCGAACGGACTGTCGCTCCCCGGACACGTCTTGGGTCCGACGTTTCTGTCAGACTGCAGCCGTGAACAAGAGCAGTCGCGAGAAGGCAGACGAGCAGGCAGGCAGGTGGTAGAAGGGAAGGGAGAAAAAGGGGAGAGAACAGACAAGACTGACGGTCTTGGCAGCAATTGGCAGTGGAGGCGGCGGCGGCAGGAAGGAGGGACTTGGCACCCTGCCCGGGATCTCAGCACAAGGCAATCAATCCGCAGCAGCAGCAGTGCGAAGTTGGTTTCATCATGGAGATATGGTTCAGTCTGCAGAGTGGCCGTCTATCCCTTCCTACTTTACTTGACCTGCCTACCCATGTCCCTGTCCGCCGATTCAGTCTCTCCGTCTCTATGACTTGCAGGCCCTTTGTGCATGGGGATCGATACCTGGTGTTGGACTCCAGGAAACGGAAAATGTAGCCGTCTCTCACCCTCCATCCACCAATCACAATCAAGGAAATCATTCTCGTCCGCCGGAAAGATTTCTCGGCAGGAATTTCCCCTTGCGGTAACCGTTTCCGTCCCTTGCACAGACTTGGGAAGCTTCCAGTTGTCGAGGCAGAGATTGAAGTACAGTAGCAACCAGTGTCAAGTCATCCGTCCCAGGTCGGGTCTGTATCAGACTTGTCTGGTCCGGTCCAAAGTTTCATCTCGTCGCCAGTAATTCATCCACCCTTCTCATGTACATCCTGAAGAGTTCCGCTCTCGGTGTCTCCTCCCTGCCGTGCACAGTGATCAAGTAATTGGCAAACGACTCTTTCCAGCTGGAGCTCATGTCCTGGACCTGTCCCGATGTTGGGAACTTTTGTAGCAAAAAGATGATAAGGTTGATTGTCTGTATCCACAACTGTACACGAAACTCATCTGCTTCGGTCTCGTCCTCGTGTGTCCATGCAAGAGCCAGGACTAGCAGGCCATGTATATTGTCCTCGATAGACCAGAATCCTGAATTTGTCGCCATCTCGTCCTTCACTAGCGCCAATGTAGCGGTCCTGAGTGCCTCGTAAGGACAATCACGCAGCACACCGCTGTAGTACTCATACCTGAAACGGTCCGTGGTGCATGCTAGAAAGTCCTTCACGAGGAAATGCGCAATCTGACGCATTTCTGGGTACACAACCGTTGCTGATATAGACGACAGTGTCTGGACGAAGAGCAGATCCTCCTCAGACCCCTGTCGTGGGGGAAACCCTTGCTGCTCCCCTATCGTACGGCCACATAGATAGAGGCAGGCATCTAGCGTGACCAAGGCATGGTCTGTTCGAGCGCAAAGCTCCATCAGGGCTTCTTGACATTTCTGGAATCGACTCGACAACGAAAGATTTGTGCCCTGATCATCGACCGTGCTATTGTCTCGCAACATTACAGCCAACAGGATGACTGAACCACTTGGGGATAGTGGAATATTCCCGCATTCCGGTTCATCATCGCTCAATCGATCAGACTCTTCCATTGACTGCTCGTTTTCATGCTGAGCCCATGCACCGCATTCCCAGAGTTGACTCGGATCATGGAATCGCGAGTTCACAAGATCAAGGAATTCCGTTTGACCTGCGAAACTTGGAGTTGCATTCAATTCTTCTGAGTTTGTATTTGGTGGTCTGGGCACGTTGAGGTGGGAGTGCTGTTCCAGGAACAATTGAGAACTAAGTCGCAAGTTGCACTGCGCAGCAGTGATTGCCAACACATATGTGAAGAAGCTGCGCATCAGCGCTCGCATTGTTTGTTTCTCCTGATCAGAAGCATTGTCATTCTGCTCAAGATGTCCCAGAGCTCCTTTCGAGACACTTTCGGTGATGAAAGCGTGATATCTCTGGGCCGTCGTCGGCATGTTAGCTGCACTCTCAGCCTTCTGAAGTGCTTCAAGAATACCCTTGGTGTATTCAGCCATGAAAAGTGATGGTCTTTTGGTACGAATCTGCTTGATAACCTTCTCCTGAGCCTCGAGTAAGATGAGTTGTAAATCGAATTGATCTAAACTGTCCTCAGCCTCCTCATAGTCGAGTACTTTGGAAGCTTCGATCAATTTCAGTAGTACTTCTTTCTGGTTGCCGTGCTGTATTGCCAGGTTAAAGAGGGCCAGAGCATCTGAATTGGTGCTCTTCTTTCGAACGAAGCCGGAGAGGGGAATAACCAGGTCCCAAGCGATGGCCGATAGTTGTTCTGACTATCGAGGTGTTAGGTACCGACGAGTATCACATAAATATGCTCCGTACGTGGTCTGTTTGCGAGAAATAGATGAAGAGATCTTTTAGGACGATAATTTGTGTCTTGATATCCTGCTCCCGGGCGGCAGATAGCTGTAGGTCGACAAAGGTTGCCATACTCAGCCAATCCTCCGCCATGGCATCGAGTGATTGCGCCAGCTGCGAGGACATACTCGATTGTCTGCAGCTTGATCGGTAGACTAGTTGATCAGACTATGGCGGGACAGGAGACCGATAAGCATGAGTCGTTTCTGTTACCACTACAATGTAAGGAATAGAACTACATGTACATGCTCTCCGCATCACTGTAACAGACTTTGTGGTTTCGAAAGATTGCTTTCCAAATTGGTGGAGCCGTCAAAAAGTTTGAGATGTGGCGGGAGCTCCATGACAGATGACCGAGTCGAGACAATTATCTAAAAACGCTGGCACATATAAGAACAGAGATTCAATCAAGTTGAAGATATAACACGTCAACATGGATTCCCTATCAACAAAGGAACAAGCTGATATGCGACAATTTATCGAGTCAGAAACTGGACGCTTGAAGATGCAGAATGCAATCAGTGACTTTACCGACAAATGCTTTACCAAATGTCTCTCGAATACAGGCATGAAGGATCAGTTGACTTCTGGAGATCAGTCATGTTTGAGTAACTGCGTCGGCCGGTTTCTAGATGTCAACATTCACATCATCAAAAATCTGAACGCTGTGGCCGGTAATTAGTCGATAAATTCTTTCGCCCTCTCGAGTCCAGCAACTGTACACCTACAATCTGCATACCACAAGCGAAGTATCAAATGCTTGTATCGCTTCATAATCGGCGACCTTCTTGATGAAATAGAGGTTGCTACCTCTTATCGCTTTATCATGACTCATGGCTTGAAGTCGTCTTCCTGGTTACTACAACGCCCACTTGATCAGAAAGATTTATGTATGTACATTTAAAAGAGATCTAAAAGTCCCAGCACTCCTTGTTCAATAATACACAACCTTCGTCCTCCTTCCGCGAAACTAATTGGCCAATCCTGTATATTTCAAGGTCCGCATGACCAAGCAATGCTGTAATCTCCGCTACATCAGAAGCTTCGACCACCATGACCATTCCGATTCCCATGTTTAGAGTCTTCGCAATGTCGTCAGTGGGCACGCGGCCGGCTTTCTTCATCCATTTGAACAACTCTGGCACATCCCAAGACTTGAGATCAACCTCCGCAGACAGGGATTTAGGTAGCATCCTGGGGATATTCTCCACTAAACCACCACCAGTGATGTGAGACATGCCTTTGATGAGTCCTTTGCGACAAAGTGGCAGTAGAGGCTTGACATAAATGCGTGTCGGCACAAGCAGAGCTTCGCCTAATGTGGTGGATGGATTCCACGGAGCGGGATCCTTATAAGACAGGCCAGTCCTCGCAACAATTTTTCGTACCAAGGAGAATCCATTGGAGTGCGTGCCGGCACTTGAAAGACCTATAAGAACATCTCCCTGCTTCATCTCGTCAATTTTAGGCAATATTTGGTCCCTCTCAACGGCTCCGACCGCTGTTCCTGCTGCATCGTAATCCTTGCCTTGGTAGATGTCTGGCATTTCTGCCGTTTCACCACCAACCAGCGCACATCCTGATTCGATACAGCCTGCAGCGACACCTTTGACAAAGTCAGCCGCAATATCAATGTCGAGACACGACGTAGCAAAGTAGTCTAGGAAGAACAATGGTTCGGCTCCCTGGACTACTAGATCATTGACATTCATTGCCACGAGATCAATGCCTACGGTGTCGTGTTTGTTGATTGCGTTGGCGATAAGTAGCTTGGTACCAACACCGTCAGTCGCACTGACTATAATTGGGCGCTTGAAGTTGCACGGCTCTAGGTCAAAAGTACCACCGAAACCACCAATCTCGGAGTCAGCCCCGATTCTTTTGGTAGCTCGGACGGCAGGCTTTATGCGTTCCACAAGTCGGTTTCCTGCATCAATATTGACACCACTTGCAGCATATGTCAAGCCAGCTTCTTCCACTTGTCCAGCATTCAATGCTCTATGTGCAATATCCTTCCTAATGAAAGAGTCCTTGAAGGAAACTTGAGCAACCCCCTGGTATGCGTCATCTACTGCAGCTCTTAATGTAGATGCAGTTGAGGTGACAGCCAAGACTCGGCCTCCAGCGGTCACTGTTTCGCTTCCGCGTTTCGTCGTTCCGGCGTGGAAGACAGATGTGTTGGAGGCCACAGGATTGACAGTGATAGGGTTGCCCTTGGCATACTTCTCGGGATAACCGCCAGCTACCACGACGACTGTGGCAGAGAACTCTTTCTTCACCGAAATGCTTACAGCATCCAACCGCCTATCTACGCAAGCAAGCACTAATTCGGCCAAGTCGGACTCGAGCAAGGGTAGCATAGTTTGGGTCTCAGGATCACCAAATCTGACATTGTACTCAAGCACCTTTGGTCCGCTCTTTGTCATCATGATGCCCGTGAAAAGGAGACCAAGAAAGGGGAAACCTTCACGTCGCATACCATCTATTGTTGGCTGTAAGATTGTATCTTGAATCAACTTCTCGAGAGCTGGTGTAGCCAAAGGTATTGGTGAATAGCAACCCATGCCACCAGTATTTGGTCCTTCGTCACCATCATAGATTCGCTTATGGTCCTGCGCTGCTGGCAGAGCTTTTATCGTGTATCCATCGCTGAATGCCAGAATACTCAACTCTTCTCCTTCTAATAGCTCTTCGATCACAACTTCGTCACCTGCAGCTCCGAACTCCTTATCGTTCATAATCTTGCTCAAGCCATCCTGTGCTTCGGCAGTCGTGGCTGGTAGCAGGACGCCTTTACCAGCGGCTAGGCCTGATGCTTTGATCACAACCTTGTGATCGACCTGATCCAGGTATGCACTAGCCTTTTTGTACTCCGTAAAGTTCTCGTATGCTGCGGTGGGAATGCTGTGACGTTTCATGAAGTCCTTTGAGAACGCCTTTGATCCCTCCATTCGAGCCGCGGCTTGCGACGGTCCGAAGCATGGGATACCGACTTTCCTGAAATGGCCTTCGATGCCCTCGACTAGCGGCACCTCTGGTCCAGGAATCACCAGGTTGATCTCATTTTGTGTCGCAAAAGTGACCAAGCCCTGAAAGTCAGACACACTGATATCGACGTTGACTGCCTTCTCCACAAGGTCTGTTCCGCCATTACCTGTGTCGTGAGTCAAGAGTCGAGAGCATTGCATCAAGACGAGTGCTAACCTGGCGCAACATAAATCTTCTTCACGAGTTGCGATTGTGCCAACTTCCATGCCAAGGCATGTTCGCGGCCTCCATTACCGACCAAGAGGATAATGAGAGACATTGCGCAGAGACTGCCACTCTCAGATTAATAGCTCCCTCTCCTGCAACAGGTTGTCTCTACTATCTATACCTGAACACGATTTCACGTCTGTAGCTTGATTCTCCCAAACTTTTTCGAAGCCGCTCCACCAGCCACTTTCGATCGGACCGCTATGAAAAGCCATGGCTTGTAGATGGTGGGAATTTCTGGCTGCAGTCAACCTTGTAGGTGGGTAGGTAGGTAGGTAGCACTCGAAATACATCAGGCTAGTCCTGAGTACCTAGCAGCGGTTCTCAAGTCTTCGTCATATTATCGAAACTTTGTAAAGGAGGAAGTTCGGCATCTTCGATTTTCAGTATAGTATGGTAGTGAAAACAGGACATGGACAGATCAAAGTTCCGTGCTCGAGCGCCAATATCGGACCGGGTTTTGACGTTGTTGGCATCAGCCTGTCGATATACCTCACGCTCGATGTGACTATAGGAGTCGACACGAATCCAACGTGTATACTTTCATATGAGGGCGAAGGCGCCGACGAAGTACCATTGGACCCGGAACACAATCTCATCACACGTACAGCATTATATGTCCTCAAGTGTCACTCGATAAAAGCAATCCCGGAAGGTACCAGGGTACACATCAATAACGGTATCCCTCTGGGTAGAGGTCTCGGCTCGTCGGGAGCTGCAGTTGTAGCAGGAGTCATGCTTGGTGACATGCTAGGCGGATTCGGTATGTCCAAAGACAGGATGATGGATTACTGCCTGATGATCGAGAGACATCCTGACAATGTGATGGCTGCAATGATGGGCGGGTTCGTTGGGTCTTATTTGCGAGATCTTGATGCGAAAGACACCGAACGAAAGGAGATACCTCTGAGTGAGGTGCTGCCAGAACCGGCAGGTGGTCTGGACACTGGAATTGCTCCAGCAGAACCGCCTCAAGGTATTGGGCACTACATACAGTTTGGTTGGGCAAAGGAGCTACGTGCAATCGCTATCATTCCGCAATTCGAGGTTTCGACGGCAAAGGCTCGTAGTGTCTTACCAGAGTCATATTCTAAAAAGGATCTGGTGTTCAACCTTCAGCGTCTGGCAGTTCTTACGACAGCACTAACACGATCTCCTCCGGACCCCGAACTGATCTATCTCGCGATGCAAGATCGGGTGCATCAACCATACCGCACGACGCTGATCCCTGGGCTTCCTGATGTGCTCGCGTCCGTCACACCTCACACACACCCAGGCCTGTGTGGAATCTGTCTTTCGGGTGCTGGCCCAACGATTCTGGCTCTGGCCACGAAGGACTTTGATCACATTGCAGAGACAATCATTGATAGATTCAAGCGGGAGAACATCACTTGTACATATCAGGTGCTTGAACCAGCCTATAATGGTGCAACAGCCACGTTTGCCACTGCATAATCATCTTCACAAAGAGACGAGTAATACTAGAAAGTGTATACATTGCATCAATCATATCCTCGTGCGACACCGCGCCTGCCTTGTGTCAGTTCCGAGGACTCCTGATTATCTTGGTCATCCTCTGCGTCATGCTTGTCTGTGCCGAGTCCTCCCCAATGTGCTCTCTGCTGGAGATGTTGTGCGGCTGGACTAAACAGACCACCGACCATACCCACGGTAGTTTCTTCCGATCTCTTGGCTATAGCCGAATCTGCATCGGTCGCCGTCTCTAGAGCCGTATACATTGGCTTCGAAGACGAAGCGTACCTGCCCGTGACAAGACTGAAGTGGGGTGCTTCCTCGTCATGATCACTATCGACGTCCTCTGCAGCCTCTTCAGGTAATGCCAGTACCTTTTCAAAGTCCGTGATCCAATCGCCTGTCCAAGGCACCGAATCGTGTGCTTTTGTACGTAGAGCCAGACTCAACTCATATGGCGTCACTACTGGCTTGAAAAAGTCCCTGCTTTCAATCAGACTGTTCTCGCCACACGCAACGAGAACAAAGGCGTCGATTTCTGCAAAGTTTGCCATTTTACTCGGGTTCAACTTTCCCATCGCAAAGAGATATGATTTCTTGCCGGCACTCGAGATCATTGTTCGCAGGTGCCTGATGAGTTCCAGGTACTTGCTCACTCCCAACGTCCCCACCACGATGCCGATGACGCCCGAGTCTCGTGCCTTTTGTACGACAGCGTAACGACGCCTCAATGCGATATTTTGCGAATTTTCTCGCTGGAAGGTCGACGTGAGTGGATTGTAAGAGTGTATGTTCGCCACCAGGGATGCGTGTGTCATCAGAGTCGTGGTCAAGGTCGGACTGGGAGGACCTATGTACACCAGACTGACTTCTGACAGGCTCACTTGATCTGGCAACAGATAGACTCGGCCTGGTAACGTTGTATGTAGTGTTGCATTGTTGCTCTCTTCGTCCCCGGTATCCAAATTCAGAGACGTCTCTATCACATGCGTACGACCAGCTTCTCGTAAGGATTGAGCAATGGCTGGCTGTGAGGACATATATGTTGTATCACTCACAACCAGCAGCAGATGCGAAGCATCTGGAAATTCAACTTCGATCTTGCGAACGATGTCTTCCAAATCTAGGGGCAACTTTCCAAACACGTAGATTATGGGCAGCTTGTTGGTAGGAGAGAGGCATGACCTGCCATAATGTATCAGGGCGTCTGCATTGACGTGCTCGGCGGCGACTTCATCGACGCAACAACTTCCGTAACTGGTGTCCCCCAATACATAAAGTGCCGTGTCTTCAGGGACTTCTGCCTTCAGTGCCGCGACGACTGATGATGCATCGACAAGAAGCTCATCTGGAAACTGTAAGGCAACATTCTTATAGTGCTTGGTAGAAATTTTCTGAGCGGTATGGGATATCTCATAGACGTGCTCAATTTGATCACTTGGTGTCTTGTGCGTTACATGAGAAGGTAAAGTACGCTCGATGACGTCCTGGTCATCATTTGACAGGGGTACGCTGCTGGCTGTCGTCATGACGATTGGTCAGGCATGTTCTTGCACATTGCTAAAGGACTGCAAAAGCTTATGTGCTCCAAAGCTACAACTGACACAATTTCACGTCACTCCGATACTCCTTGGCCTCCATACCTTCACAACTCGTACAATTTCACTCAATCAATTATGGTGAACATGATAGCCTCTTTTACGACGACTGCAAAAAGGAAGGATACTGCAAAAGACGCGAACGGGACGGAGCACAAAAAGCAGATTTCCTTCAGATTTGGTTCGATTGTACAAAGGTAGAGTATATATTGTCCGGTTCCAACGCGGGCTGTTATGTATCAACCATCAACCATCCTCGTCCAGAAAACGTGCTAAATGCTAGCATTCACTTATTTTGGTGCCTCCTTAACAGCCATGGCCATCTGGTCGGATTAGTACAAAATGCACAATACAAAGTGACTCAACCGTACCTCCTCTCCCATAGCAGAAACAATAGAGACTAGGACATCCTTTCCATCGTCGAAGTCAGACTGGATCTTGTCACCAAGTTCACCATCTGGGACCTTGACATCATCCTTTGAGACACCCTCATTGGTCATCAAGTTGAGGAATCCGTCGTCAATGTTGACCAACTGATATTCAGTTCGGGTGACATTTGGCACATCCATGTTGTGGGTGGATGGAGAGAGATCCTCGAGCTTCTTTCCGGTAAAAATATCGGTTGCGACCAAGTGGACCTTGGCGTGACCGTGCTTTCCAGTTTTGGAGGTCGACATATCGATGATCTTACATGGTCGTCCCTTAATGACAACGTGTCCATTCTTTCGGAGGGCCGAACATTGCATTGGGAAGGTAAGAGAACCACCTGCATTACCGGTCTCGAAATCGGCATCGAGTTCTGCTTGCTGTGCGGCTTCAGACATCTGGTTCGAATTAGCCCTGGGCTTGTCAGAAAGAGATGGACTTCAAGGTACTAACCTTGGAACTTATAGAGTAGTTACAAGGATGTAGAGTGGTGGAGCAAAAAAGGAGGGTCGAGCAGAGAGCTGTGGTGAACTCTTTTTTACAGAACAGACGATCGACCTACAGGCAGCAATCGATCGAAGCGGGCCAGCGGGAAACAGAAGTTGGCGAAGGACACGAGAGGCGAAGCAGAAATTAAAAAATCCATTTCTCGCTCACAACCCTAACCTTGCGTGGCCCAGACCCTCGAGTCACGAAGCGTTTGCTGCCCAGATTCGCCCACCAGCCCATCCAAGGCCCGGCCCATGGAATTAGCCAGCTCCTGATGCTGCTGCTGCTGCTTGCTGCTTCTGCTGGGCTCCTGCATCTCGTGCTGCTGATCCTTCCCTCCACCAAACGCTGCGAGCGGAGTCTCCACTTTGTGTGTCCACGAGCTCAGACAGGACCAGCTGTGCTTCTTGTGTGGTATAGTATCTTGTGTTCATGGATCTGTTATGGAGGTCGGTCTTCTAGATATCATTCACACTTTTTAGCTGCGATGAATTGCCTGATTATATGGATCGGAGCACAACACTATTGACGTGAGCCAAGCCACAGCGCTTAGCACTCCGAAGTCCGTCACTGATCCTGACGTGAAAGCCTTCCTTGTTACGCTTGATTTGGCTCCCAATGCACTAAGGTCATCGAGAGTACAAGGATGTCCCTTACTCTTCTGGACAATATCCTAGCTGGAGGTCAGGAGCATCTCAGCTTAAGTAAGGACTCCATCAGCAGGAGTTCAAATGCTCCTGAGGAACAAAGAACAGATTTGGTTAAAGGCACAGAGGATGATCTAAAAGCTCGAGCTGCTGTTGCCAAACTTTTCGACTTGAAGAAATCTATTTTGTCATGTGATGAAGTGCTTTCCAGGATACAATCATACATGGGCACATTTCAGGCTGATCTGAAGAGCGTCAGTTCCGACATAGAATCACTTCAAACTCGATCTGGAGAGATGGCATCGCGATTGCAACACCGAAAAGACCTGGAGGCAGTTCTTGGCCCCGCTATCGAAGAGAGCATTCTATCTCCACAATTGATTCGTCGCATTATCGAAGCCAAAGTCGATCGGTCTTGGCTTGCAGCACTCGACTCCTTAGAGCAATTCAGCGAGAATGAAGCTAGGCAACGAACCATCAAGACTGAATTTCCTGCGCAAGAGGTCGAGAAGCTTCGAAACATAGCTGTGGCACGTATCAGAGACTATTTGGTCACAAAGATCAAGTCATTGAGATTGCCCAAATCGAACATACAAATCATACAACAATCGAGCTTACTTCGTGTTCGGAAACTGTTCACTTTCCTGTCAAGGTATCATGAAGTCCTTAGCTCTGAAATCATGCAAGCCTACTGTCTGACCATGAAATGGTACTACACAACACACTTCGAGAAGTACCAGAGATCACTATCACGAATTCAGATTCGTAATATCACAAAACAAGAATTACTAGGAGCAGAAGAAATTCCTAGAAGTCTTGGTAATATGTTCATCTCTACTCAGAAGCAGTCCGTCAAGAAGGACTCTCCAGGTTCACTGGTGATGACTTTAGGTACTAGAGCGAAGTATTTACACGATAACACCTCTGGTATTATTCTTGCATATCTCGCCGACACTGAAAAAGAATCGTACTTTCTTGAACGAGTATTCAGGTCATATATCGTTGCACTCGTGGAAAATGCTGCCGTTGAGTATCTTTTTATGAACGAGTTCTTCGCACCCAAGGGCGCTAGAACTATCAGCGAGCACTATTCCACGACATTCGAGCCACTATTTCAAGCGGCACAGAATTACGTCAAGCTTATGGTTTCCGATAGTCTCGACGTCCTTGGAATATTGACATGCATACGAGTATGCCAGAAGCTTTCTTTCGACCTACAGAAGCGCAAGGTGGCTGGTCTTGAAGGTTTCCTAGACGTCTTGCTGATAACGCTATGGCCAAAGTTACAGAGCGTCATGGACCTCCATTGCCAAGCAACAAAGAGTGCAGCTGTTTCTGTTTCCAGTGTCAATGAATCGGCAAAGAACAAAACGGCATTACCATTCACGAAGAAATTTAGTGATCTGGTGTTTGGAATATTGGTCCTCTCGAAAGCATCACGAGAGGAGGAGCCTGTTTCGCATAGTCTAGACAGGCTCATACACGATTTTGAAAGTAGCTTGACTCGCATGGCAGCTACTTGCGATCCGAAGCTTCGAAATCAATTCCTGTTTCGAAATTACTTGCATATATCGGAGCAGATTGATAACACAGCAGGACCTTTGGCTGAAAAGCACAAGAGGTCCTTTAAGAGCTTTGTAGAGAGTCTCGGCTGATCAAGTTGGAACTCAAAACGGCGTGTACTTCATGCAGAATAACCCGATATACAATTCAGAAATTACAGTCAACCACCATCTAAATTACAAACATTTTTCGAAGCTCTCTCTTTCAATCTTCGAGCTTGTTCACAATTATAGCAGTGCATCATAGATAGCATAGAAGAGGGTGACCACACTTCCGATCACGAAAGTTTCGTTTCCAACGATATGTTGTACAAGACCGAGCTCTTTCCATGCGTAGTACGAACCCAAGGAGGTATGGAATGCGAGATAAATGAGCAACAGTTTCGACAGAGCAAATGTGAAAGGGTCGAAGCTATACTCAACATTCGCTTTTCGGCCTCGTCTCGAGGTGGAGTGAGCGCGAAAGTTGAAGACGAAGGCAGCAACCAGAGGGATTATTTGGAATGATAGCCAGGTGAAGATCGGCTTCCAGTAGTTCTCTCCGGAGAGCAGAACCAAGATGTCCGGGACGGTGATGCTCCGGTACCCGCCATACTTGACTTCGTAGCTTATTGGAATCAGGGCTTTGTCCATCTTAAGTCCCTCAACGATAACGGAGATGATGGCGACAGTCTTGACCTGACTCATGGAGCTGCGGATGCTACCGACGGTATCGGGGATTGTCTTTGAGAATACCTTGGGAACGTTCTTCGAGCTCAACACTTGCTTCCTCGTGTCGTGCGCCCATTGTGCGACCTTGGTAGGGGAGACCTCTGTGTCGTGGGCCGCTTGTTGTAAACGTCGGTTCAGGGGCTTCACCAAGTCAGATGCCTTGTGCTCGAGATCAGACTCTTCCCTGGAATCTGTTAACGATTGCGACCACTACTGGGACGGGGCCTTACTCCGATAGCAGTGCCAACGACTTTCGCGCAGCTTTCTTTGCAGTCGAAGGGGACACGGGCAGGTCAATGAAATGGTCGGCCAGCTCGGGGATATCCTCGATGAGCTTGCCGCTCTGATCCAGATAGTTCTGTAAACGGTCCTCCAGTTCATTCTTCAGACCGTCAGCGGCCAGACTGAGCCGCTGACACATCTCTTTCAATTCGGACTTTTTGTATGTTCGCAGCGACATTTGTGGAAGTCGGGCTAGAGTTTTTGGTCTGGACTAATCCCTGTCGACTCAAATAGCAGGTCCGTCTGATAGCGACAGAGCTGTGGGGTCGCGACTGGATGAGATGGGATGTGTTACTGTCAGCGGCCAAGTTCGCATCCTGATCCGATCGAGGAAGTGGAGGAGAAGGTTCAAATCCGGCTTTGATTCAACCAAGTGGCAACAAACTTTTGGGGCGTACATCAAAACAAACAAGTCGTTGTGATTATACACGTGAGCGATTGCTTTTGGAACAATGAATTTTTGCGGTACGGTGCGGTGCGGTACGATACAACACGGTAAATCCATGATCCGAGAACTGAAGATCCACGTGAATTCCATCACTGATGATTAGAGTTGGCAAACCGGACCGGATTCCGGCGGAATTTTTTAACGGCGGTGAACAAGCCACATTCCGGTCCGGTGCCGGCCGGTGGGCTGATTCCGGTGAAATCCCGCCGGATTCCCGGTCAATCCGGTGGTTCTTGTTAAGGGGCAACAACCTGCACGTAGAGTAGTGTACTGAAGCCACGAAGGATACTTCCTCACTGCAAGCCTGTTGAACATTTGCAGACACGATCCCGTGAGGATCAAATGCTTGTAAGTGTCAGTGTGACATAAGTGTATTCTAGAGTGCTGAGAAACTACCCATGTCACGCGCAATCACATAGATAACCACATGTCTTTTCAGGTGCACTGCAAATACACAACTAGATAACTAGACAACTACATCATGCTGGAGTCGGCTGAANCATGGGACAGGTCGGGAAGGCGGTCAGTGTTGTGCCTAGGATGGAGTTATCCAGACTAGAGTTGGCAAACCGGACCGGATTCCGGCGGAATTTTTTAACGGCGGTGAACAAGCCACATTCCGGTCCGGTGCCGGCCGGTGGGCTGATTCCGGTGAAATCCCGCCGGATTCCCGGTCAATCCGGTGGTTCTTGTTAAGGGGCAACAACCTGCACGTAGAGTAGTGTACTGAAGCCACGAAGGATACTTCCTCACTACAAGCCTGTGGAACATTTGCAGACACGATGCCGTGAGGATCAAATGCTTGTAAGTGTCAGTGTGACATAAGTGTATTCTAGAGTGCTGAGAAACTACCCATGTCACGCGCAATCACATAGATAACCACATGTCTTTTCAGGTGCACTGCAAATACACAACTAGATAACTAGACAACTACATCATGCTGGAGTCGGCTGAACACAAGCTCTCGGCATCCTCATGCTCATCCTCCGTGTTGACGTCCTCGTCAAGGCTCTTTTCCGTAAGACCCTGTCTGCTCAAGGCAAGAGCTTGTTCCCTGCGAGCATGCAAGACTGCACTCAGTTCACTCCTAGCACTCCGGGCTGTTTGTGGGTCAGCCATAGAGTAGTCAACCCACTCATTAAATTCTGCTTCACCTTGAACCACTGCATCGAGGCGTGCAAGAGTAGCCGTCTCAGACGGTGTAGCCGTCAATAAGGCTCGATTTTTGGCCACAATAAACTTTTGTGGATCAGTCCAATCCTCATGTTGCAAATTGTTGCGACACAACAAGCCGTACAGCGTGTTGACAGCCTCGTTCTCTATCTTGGCAACAGACGCTATCTCCTCTCGCTCTTCAGTGTCCACAGTAGCGCTCATGGCTCGACACTTCCGCTGCCTGATTGCAGAGATCTGCCTCTTGTACCATGACTGGGCATCTCTACCAATTGCTAGATGGGTTCTCCTTGGTCTTGAACGCAGCGTAGGGTCAAGATGCTGCTCGTCAAGGACTTTCGAAAGCTCTTGTGAAGCCTGCATGCACTGAGGCGACTGGAAGTTCAGCACCCCGGGTGCCGAAACAGTTTGTTTTTGTGCTGTAATCAGTACTGGCTCTTGGGCGGCAGTAGACTGTGCCTTTGGAGGTACCTTGAACCTCAAGAATACAGGTGGATCAGATGGGTCGGTCGCAGTTGCAGGAGTAGCAGGACTCCTTGACTGGTGTGTGATTGCGGCTCTTGTGAAGTCTGTGTCGTCCTCAAATACCCTAGGAAGCAATCCCAATTTTGCTCGTGCCTTCTGGATAGCTGCTTGTTCCATTTTATTGAATTTCTTATTGCCCATGCTCGGTGACTTTGATGGTGAGCGAGCCATATTAGTGTAATGGAGGTGGACAAGAAGTAACACTAATAGTATATAAGCTTGCTAGTGTTATATGTTAGCAACAGTAAAATTAGCAAAGTGTACAAGGTGAGGAAAGGCGTCTACTATAGAAGAATGAATTGCATTCCTTGGCCAAAGTGCAATATAAGCTGCATGAATGTTGATTCGTGACAATATAGTCTGCCTGGCAAAGTCTAGTCATTCTGCTGTGACAACAGCGTCTGCCAATGTCCTTTTCGTCTGCTTCTTCTTTTGCATCTGCTTCTTCTTTTGCGTCTGCTTCCCTTGTACTGTGTATTGTTACATACAGTACAGAAATCGTGCAAAAGATGTCCACTCGACCAACGGTACAAACTCCAAGGCAGTCAAGACGACTCAGGGATGGCCCTGCTCAACGCATACAAAGGCCCATTGATTCCAGGAACCCTATGACCCAAAGACAGGCCCCGCTGTACCAAAGGTCTGTATACAGGCCTAGCAACAATGCTGTGATCAGGGGTACTGAGCGGGGTCAGCGTCATCGTGCCCCAGGACGACTGGCCCTGAGAGAAATCCGTCATTACCAAAATACAACGGGGTTTCTGATACCTCGGCGATCCTTCATGCGAGCCGTCCGTGGTATAGCAGTGGAGTACAGAGCTGATATCCGTTGGACTGCTGACGGACTCGAGTTCCTGCAAGAGGCAGCTGAACAGGAGCTAGTCACCTGGTTTCAGCAATTGCAGGAATCGTCAGTTCATGCTAGGCGTGTAACCGTCACGCTAAGAGATAGTGCCCATGTGAGAAGGATGAACAATTTGAGCTCGCGAGGACTTCAGTAGAGATTAAAATGAAAGTAGCGTCATCACATATTGTCAAATAGCTTTAGCCATGTCAATGTTGTGCCACGTCTTGTAGACCCTTTTCGGCGCGACTCATAACAGCAGCCATAGTCTCATCTGTTGCAAAGGCATTACACATGACATCTACTTCAAGAGTATTTGTGCCAGTAAGCTCTTCTGTTACTGCTTTGAGATCTGCCCAGGCCTCGAAGTCATCCTGAATCAGGGAATCTATCTTGCGCTTCTTTCGCAATGCAGCTCCACGATAGAACATGAGATTAGAGATGGTGTCTCTGTCGAGACGATGGCGTTGCGCTGTCACTATATGACGGGCCTCAGAGAAAATCTGCTCAACATCAATACTAGTGGCGGGTACCGCTAGGATATCTCGAGCCATAATGGCAAGCTTTGGCCACACAGCTTCTCTTTCTTTCCAATAGCCTAGTACAGCTCTGGTAGTCGCAGCAGAGTCATTCTCGTTGAAATATCCTTTTGTGTGCTCTCTAGCACGAGACAGATATTCGCTGATATGTATCCATGGACGACTACCATTGCCAGCATGACCCTCATCGTCTTCGGCATCACTACTGCTGCCCCACAGAGCCACAGCACTAAGTGTTGGCGGAGCTGAGCGTGTAGTTCTATTCTCGGCGGCTCGGGAAGTATGTGACAAGAGTGTCTGAGACGGACCCTGTGAGGCACCTCTGTCACAGCTCAGGTCTTCTGATGAAGCATAATACTTCTCGTAGTGAGTTGTGAGTGCTTGCTTGTACCTGACTGCCCAACCCGTCTCGTCGTGAGGCACCGCCCATGCACCTTTCAAGAAAAGCTTATCCTTCATAAAGGGGTTTAGTAACATGGCGGCTGGGTATGTCACTCCGTTCTCGGTTTTATAGTAGTACTTTGCAAGCTTCTCCCCGGCGGCGTTCAAGCCCTCAATGAGCTGCTCCCGATACTCAGGGCTCTTGGTACTGTGACCCTCGCTTTTGAGTCTTTTGATATAAAGCGCAATATGACTGTAGAGAAAATGATATACTGGATATGTCTCGTGAGCGCTGATGCCTTTTGTTCTTGCCAATCTCATTGTACAAGCCCAGAAGGGACGCAATATGCTTATGATCACTTGTGCCTGGGCCCATTCACTATCTACCAATAGCAATGGCTCCAGCTCAACATGCTTTTGTAGCCATTCACCTATACACTCGCGCAGTTGTAAGGCTCGATATAGCATCATGACTGTTGAGTGCCAACGAGTACGTACGTCCAAGATGAGCTGCAAGCGCTTGCCCATCTTGGTTTGCACAATCCTTTGAAACTCGTCATGCCTCTGCGTGCTGTTGTTTGAAGCCTTTGCTATCTCGCGGATTTTTGCAGTCGTCCTTGCAAAACCTGTCAAGCTATTCAGATTATGATAATTCCGATGCCTCGAGGTACCTGAACGTTGCTCTGTATTCTGCTCATTTGTTCTGTCATAGATATCTATCTTTTCGGCAGGCGTAGAGGACATGACCTTTAAGAAATCCAGCACACTGTTGTGAATGATATGAGCTAAGCAAGGAATATATTCTGTACCAGCATTCCACGTTAGATTCTTCTCTCCTGAATAATTGGCCCATTTTTCCTTAAGAGCCTGCATCATACTGATATTGTTGGAAGCCGAGTCACCAATGATGCAGTACACTTTCCTCAACAATCTCGCTTGCTCCAGTATTTCCCAGCAGTGCTCAGCCAACGTTTGGCCAGTATGTTGCCCAGAGACTACATGGAAATCAAGCAACTCGCGCCTCAGTCGATATTCGTTATCTATGAAGTGCACTATTACACCCATATATGGAATGTAGTTTGGTGAAGTCCAGCAATCAAGAGATATACTGACTCGAGACTTGTTCATTTCAAGCTCGTCAACAAATTCGCGACGTGCTTCTAACGCGGATTTGTGTAAATTAGCTACAAGCTTCTTTCGTCCAGGTATCTCCTTATTATCTTTGCTTTGTCGTACCATATCGCAGAAAGCCAAAAAAGATGGGTGCTCGAACAGAGAGAAGGAAAGGTTGCATGTTGCCGTCATATCGAGCTGCACTTGTTCCATCCCTTTTGTTGAAAAGGAGTGTATTGTGGCTCTAGATTGACCACTTGCAAGATATTCACTCATAGTAGGTCGACTACGGCTTCTAGAGCACTTTCGCAAGTGAGCTCTAAGAGAAGCTAGATTGCCTCTGTTGGCGAGAGACGCATGTGGATGAACTATAATTTGCTGACAGGCTTTGCACGACGCCCTTGCAAAGTGAGGTGGAGCCACATCTACACCTTCATGAAAGTGGAGCCATATGCTGTTCTTTCGCAAACGACCCTGACCAAAGGCTACATGACCGGATGACTCTGATTTGTACTCATTGAAAAGTTCTGCTTGCCCAGATGATACGCTGGGCCCTTCCTCGTACAGAAACATGCCACGTCCACCCTGAGTTATTTTTTTGATGTGCTCATCGTCACGCTGCCTCAATCTTCCTGTGCGACTGCTTAATGGAGATTGCAAACCCAAATTTTCGTAATCATCGTTGTCATTGTTGTCCACTTCTACTTCGACTTCCGTCTCCTCATCTGATATGTCGGGAAAGCAGCCAGTACTGTGTGACATGGGCCTGCAGGCGCTTGCGGGGGTCAAAGGAACCGTGCTGTCGAATCTCTGCAAGCTTTGTTGTGTCTGTGACATAGCAATCTCTTTAGGCTAGTCTAGAACACTTATGTCACAAAATCGAAAAATATACGAGAATTGAGAAAGCACCTAATATCGACAGACAACTAGGGCTGTTTGTAGAATCTCTACTATAGTGCTTAATTGCCCGTATCCACGTTTACAGCGCATCACCGGATTGACCGGAATCCGGTCTCCGGCCGGTGCGCCCACCGTCACCGGACCGGAATTCCGGTCGGGTGCGCCCACCGTTTACCGGACCGGAATTCCGGCCGGTTTGCCATGCCTAGTGCTGCAAAGGGCAACTGATCGTGATCAATCAACCTCAGTTGTGATTCCAGCTCCATCTGCATTGTAAGGGGAGGACATCTACGCAGGCCGACGCTAAGCTATGATACTCCATCCGATCGTACACCGATCTTCAACTCCTTTTGACTCCTTCATCATCACTTCCGTCCTTCGAGCTTCGACTGAGTCGCAACTGACTGGACGACCGGGCTAGACCGTTTGAAAATACGGCCGACCTGGTCAGCGAGGAACGACCCAGCTGTCCCATCTGAAATTGTCTCTCCTCCTCCGCATCTCCCTCCTCCATAACTCGCTCGTAACTCTGATCCCCACGAGCACCAATAATCTTTCGCTGATTCTTGTGCCAGAAATAGGACATGCCGGCCATGAGTGAAGCTTTTCGAGGGCCTTTGATGATGTACAACAGAAGAGCGATGATACAGAGGCAGAGCACAAGAGCCGAAGCACCATTCTGATGGACGCGATGAGCAAGTCCCGGCCGTTGGTAATTGCTCTCGAACTCCCCAGCAATCTGAAACATAGTATGGTCAACTGAATTTGGGCCAAAACCGACAGGTTCCGCATTACTGGACTCAACACTACTAGAACTGTACAGAACCATCTTGCCCAGTGTCCAGCTTACTTCCGTTCCAGCCAGAGATTCGGCACTGTTGAAAGCACCGTCAAACCCCTTTATCCTTGCACCTTCTCGTAATTCCTCCGTGCCGTTATGGCTGGACGAGTCAGTACTAAATTCCTTGGTGACTCTCGGGATTCCGATGCCATCGTGCAACACGTTCATCATCCAAGATGCTTTGAAGCAGACTTCTTCAAGTTTCTTTTGTTCTACGCCGGAAGGGTATTGCCCGTCTGCAAGATCCTGCAGGATGTCGACCCACTCTCGTGAACAGTAATTTTCGACCGCGTTGGAGAGAGTGTGGTAATCGTAGGCTCCTCCCAGACCAAAGACGTCTTGTGTGGAATAATAGTACTCACTGATACCGATGAAATGATTGATGTCAAAGTCGATACTCGGCACATGAACTCCTGCAAAGAGGCAAGGAGGATCCGGACACGGAGCATTTTTGCTGAGCAATGGTTCTAACCGAGTGAGACATTCATTGAGGTTTCCGCTGCCCTCCGCCGAGATGACTTTTTTATCCTTGGTTGATGCTACTGTCTCAACCAGTCCTTTCGGCTTGCAGGGATCCAAGAAGTGCCCGGAAATCTGGTCGACCTTCCCTTTCGCCAAGGACTCCAAGTATCGCCTTCGCGCCTCATTCGCCCCGAAACCGAGCCATGTAGACACAAAGACCTGCCACTCTTTGGTTTCACCTTCGAGAGTTCGCAATCGCAACAAGGTCAGGTCTTCTTTGTGGGCAGCAGCTTCCGTCTTGTTTGGGACGAATGCGATCTGAGCACTAGCACCACCCATGTCGAGGAATCCGTAAGTGTGATGGTTTCCATCCGTCTTTGCATCAAACCCACCTAGCAGATAATTTATCGCAATCCAACCATATAGACCCTCTGTTTCTCCCGTGATCACCTGGAAGTGAGACTCGCACTCTGGCAGAAGAAAGTCGGTGTGATCTTGAGTATATTCGCATGCTTCTTCAAGAATGTCTTCCTGCTGGTCCTCTGTCAAAAGACGCATACCTGCTGTGGCTAGCAAGTAAACAGGCGTTTCCTTCACCTGATCCGCTGGCACAATCTTCAAAGCATACGCGTAGAGTTCTTTTAAATGCTTTTCGCCAATCTCAGAAGGATCGTCTGCAAACGAAGAGACTCCGGGATGTACTTTCATCATCCAGTCTTCACCTGATTCAACACCTTTTTCAATTCTTGGTAGTGAAGATAGCTCTGTCTGGTTGGCGAATGAGGCGGCTAAAGAATGATCGCGCCAGGAATACACTTGTATGCGAGAGCCGGAGCTTCCTGCATCAATGATGACAGCATACTTCCTATTCGTGGACCATTCATTGATGGGTGCTCTCGAAGCAAAAGAAGTCATTATTTGTCTGTATAGCCAAGAATGCGGTCTAAAACACTCTCAGTGCACAAGCTGCGACTGTCGCCCAAAGAATGTACTTGTGCTCGGATGGGCGCCACAGGAAGGCTGCGTTCAGATGTTATGAGCTGAAGATTGTGCGTTGACTGCGGGTGAAGAGCGTGTAAGAGGTAGATAAACAACAAGCAAATGAGTATCGAGGTAAAGTGGCCCTCCGTCCGCCAGCTTCTCCGCTAGAAAGGCCGCGCCTGTGGCTTGATCGGACTCAGCTTTCTCTGTCTGGAAATGGCTGCCGAGTTCAGAATGGAAGAAGGCGGGAGCCTCGTGAAGGGCTACCGTACTCATACGGGAATCACTGATCAGTCACCCATCCGGGCCATCCCATCTTCCCCGGAACTGCCTACAGTCGATCCTGGAGAACGGCGACGTTTCTGTGGACTCACTCTGTGTGTCACTTGCTTCTGAATCTACAATCACTACGTGCATCTGTTCGGAAACATCCTGTCCGGAGCTGTTGGAGCCCGTCCAATGGCAGCCGTGTTTTCGTGCTGATGGACTCTCTTACTCATTGATCCTTCGGTCCATTCCTGCATTGAGGGACCTCACTACGCATATTGTAGACGATCAGTGAATCGTTGGGTTTCCTTTATCGAGCTGTACATCTAGGACTCCCGTATAGGCCTGTCTTTAAACTCTGATTTCGCTATCTTGTCCATGACTGAGATTAAAGACAATCTCGAAGAGCCTGTGGCATTGCCATCTGGAGAACCGTCCAAATTCAGTCCACGCTGCAGAGTAACTATAGGGGAGACAGATGTGCTGCATGAGCCGGTCATTGCAGCGCCTGATCCTCCCCTACTTTCACGCCTGCAGCCAATTTCGATGAAGGATTCTATTCAATCCTTACTTGACATTTCTGGTGCTGGCCCAGAAAAAGAGTCCACTCCTCCAGATTCTGTGGCACTTAAAGCATCTTCATCTGCCATGGATACCACAAACAGAATTGAAGAGAATACAACCTTTGGCAGCCGACTACTGACAGATCCTTCCAAGGTGGACGACTTCAATGCTTGGGATCACATCGAGTGGGACGATGCACATCTATCGGAGGCTGCTACAAAAGTGGCATTCCAATCGGCCAATCCTGTTCCTGAAGAAGATCGAGCCAGGTATGGTGATGAGTTCGCAAATGAACATTGGAACAAGTTCTACGAGCATCACGAGGAGGGTTTCTTCAAGGATCGGAAATGGATAAAACTTGAGTTTCCGGAACTAATTGCCTGTACTAAAGGCGATGCTGGACCCAAAGTGATCGCTGATTTGGGATGCGCTGTAGGTAATACCGTTTATCCCCTGCTTCGAGTAAACGAGAATGCTCAACTCCGAATTCATGCCTTGGACTTTAGCTCGGAGGCCATCAGAATCGTGAGACAAGCTGAGGAATTTACTGATGCTACAATTAATGCCGCAGTCTGGGACATGGCCGACGCCAATGGCCCTCACAAAAGCATACCCGATTCTTCGGTAGACGTTATAGTGCTTATTTTTGCCTTTTCGGCACTCTCACCGGCACAGTGGCCGCTTGCGATGGAGAACTTCCGAAGAATGTTGAAACCAGGTGGACTGATACTACTTCGTGATTACGGACGCTACGACCTGACGCAATTACGGCTCAAAGCGAATCGATTGCTAGATGACTCGTTCTACATTCGTGGAGACGGCACCAGGGTCTATTATTTCACAAATGAGGAGCTGGCTGCGCTGTTCAAAGCCGAGGACGGCTGGACACTGGAGCAGAATGCTATCGACAAAAGACTCTTGGTGAATCGGAAAGAAAACAAAAAGATGTATCGTGCATGGGTACAAATCAAAGCAAGGAAAACGTGACATTAGTGCTCTGAACAAGCCCAAACACTTTTCAACAGGTCGACAGAATGAGCTCTGTCCGGTGACTACCAATTTACCGTGTCGGGCTCAGATGAAACTTTATTTCGCCGGCGTACCGAATGTTCGCTAATGAACGAGAGAACCGTCTAGAGACTCCTAGATCGTCGGCCAAACGTGGGCATTGCGACTGCACGTCTATGTTCCGGACTCACGTTGTTTCCGATTTAGGTGTCTGTGATCATCAAGAACATTCCGCCTGCACCATACAAGGTTCGGCCAGAGGCGTCACTCGCTTGGTCTGCCCTCAATAGTCTGCCGGAACCTTGCGCACCTCTCGGCAAGATCACGAACGAAGTGGCAGAGTGTGTTTGTAGATTATCGAGCCTTGAGCTTGGGCAGCTGAGAGGGCCCGAAGGTCAGAAGCCGTGGGGCCGAGGATGTGTGGCTTGTGCAACAGTAGCCAATGATGTCAAACACAAGCATAGAAGTTGACGATATATTTCAATACCGTATCTTCCCTGCCGAGGTCTGCCAAATGTCCCAGACTCTCTTGAACCTAGCATTGTATTGTTTGCGTGGCGTGCATGACGATACACGGATCCTGTATACCAAGCACAATGCCGTGCTGCGTCACTCCAATCCTTTTGTCTTTTACCAGAAATTCTCGACCACGATTCCAATTTCAATCTTCGGTCTAGTCGATAGTCTTCCGAGTGATCGCAGGATCTTTCTGCAACGAAGAGGTTGGCGCACTGGCCTACTCGGATGGACGGTCGGCGCCCTGTTGGGCGGCACGTGGGGCAAGGACATTGAAATTACACCGGTGACCTCGGAGAGTTCGCTCGCAAAGGTGTCCGATGAAGTCATCTCGGCATCTACTCGCAAGGCTATCGAGAAAGAGATACAGACTGTGGATCAAGAACACCTCAAGTTGCTCGAGACTGCAATTTGTCATATTCCCGCTAGTTCTGGGGATGGATATTTCAGGATTCGCATCACGACGTCTAATTCGGCCAATACCATCATCGCAACTCCGGCATTCAGAATACTGTCCTCCAGTCTGTCTACACCGAGTCCACGGGGAGCGACCCTCTTTCAACTGCCGATAGAGTTCTTTGCGGCCACGACCACAACAACGGCACAAATTGGTGCTTGGGGTGAGAACAGTGCTTGATAATGATTGTTGTTGGACTAACACGGCTAGGATTCTTCTACGCTTGTTTCCCCTTCCTGAAGGTGGCGAGCTGGCTTCCGGGTGGTGCCTCACAGAGGGCCATCAATGCACTGTGGTACTGGGCGGGTGGTCAACAACGGCTCGACAGCGCTCGAGAACAGTATCACGTGGACGAGAGGCTCGCACAAGCAGGGGAGATTCGAGATCGTGCAGACAAAGCCGTTCCATGGGGCGCCATTGGTGTTCGTCGCGCGTTCGATATCGAGGCAGATACTGAGCTTGGTCGTCAAGGTGTCTCGGTCCGGTATTGATCAAGTGATCGGGACTATGTTCGGCATTGTACAGTATGATACCGTTAGTCCGTACAATAGCAGATACATTCGTCTCATCAGGACAAAGATGTGACTGTCAGTGTGCCCTCATCAAATATCGTCTTCATCAATGCACAAAAATGTCGTTGTCCTTGAAGTTCTTGCGTGATGGCCTGCTTCGATGTGAGTAGTGAAATGGTTGTTTGATCTGAAAGTTGAAGTGATCACTCACCTCAAATCACATTGCCCGGAATTTCCGATGTCTGCGGGAACTCCATCAAGCGCCATAATTTTGTGAACGATACATCGACCTTGCTATAGCTTTACATATTCTCGCGCACGAGTGCTGGATCTTGTGTATCTCCATCACATTGCTAGGCTGCTTGACGACCTGTTCGCCTGATGACCTTTCCCATCAAACACTAGTTTGGCCAACTGCTTCATCTGTCGCTCCGTCATGCCTGCATATGAGGTATGAACAACAAGCTTGCGACACAAATTGGCTTTATGACGAATACTCATCAGCGGTAGCTTAGCAATGAAGTTCGCACGGAGCGCTTGGAGAGAGGGCAAGAGTATAGATTCGAGGTAGATTTCAACGTACAAATCGACATTTCTGTATGCCTGTCCTGATTGCTCATTCATTGTGCTACGTGGTTGAAGTATCCGTCGCTGACGAGACCATAGCTCAAGTCTGGCAATGCGGAAATCTTTGGCACGGAGATCACGATCGGTCCGGTGTACAGCTTCACAGGGACCAAGAGCGCGATCTACTCGTGGCAGGGGTGCGAGTTGGAAGTGCGTGGGACACCTGCCAGTGCTTACACGTCTGACGAGTCGCCCATGATGGCATATCTCAACTGCAATTTTGCCCTGGAACGCTTGAGGGTCCCTGCTGGGGGTCCTCGGGTCCTCGTCATCGGGCCCGAGGACTCTGGCAAGACTTCGCTGATCAAGATACTCGCTTCATATGCCCTGAAATTGAATCGTCATTCACTTCTCGTCAACCTCGATCCTAGCGAGGTACCGACACTGAGGCGTCCAGAGGGATCGTTGCTGATACATCACAGGGCATGGCAACTCTGCCGGGTACATTGTCGGCCATCTCGGTCTCCAGTATGTTGGACGTCACCAACGGATTCGGATCATCAGCTACCACGGGAGCGACGGAACTCTCGCCACGCATCCCCATAGCGTACTGCTACGGCTCAGATTCTCCGGCCTCAAACGTAAAGTACTACAAGCATCTCTTGGCCCGCTTAGTCCTGGCCGTCAATGGTCGTCTGTCACTGAACCCGGACGAATTGGAGGCAGGACTGCTGATTGACACGGCAGGACTGATCGATCAGTCTACGGGCTACGAAATCATCCACTCGACCGTTTCCGAGTTCGAAGTGAATGTGATCATCTGCATCGGCAGTGAACGGTTGGCACAAGACATGATTCGCAAGTACGACGGCAGGAACGGCATGACGGTCATGAAGTTGCCCAAATCGGGCGGCTGTGTCGGCCGCGACGAGGCATTCAGGAGTCGTGCCAAGAGGGAACAGGTGAGGCACTACTTTCACGGCGACGCGGGCCAGGCCCTGAGTCCCTTCTCCATCACCGTCTCGTTTGACGACGTGCGGGTGTACCGGGTCGAAGATTCCGCCGGCATCAATACCTCCCTCATGCCCATCGGCACCGAACAGACCATCAGCAAGGCCTTTGTCAGTCCCTTTGAGCCCAGCTCGCTCCTGCTCAACGCCGTCATGGCGATCGTCCATGCCGAGAGTCGTGACACGCTAGAGTCGTTGAGCGAGTCCAACGTCCTCGGCTTTGTCCTCGTGTGAGTTTCCTTCCTTTCGCGTTCTGGCTGATCACGGTATGCTGACCACGATAGCACGGATGTAGACGATGAAAAACGGAGGATGACCATCCTGGCACCGTTTCAGGGACGTTTACCCGCCAAGGGTCTCTTGTTTACGAGCTATCGGGAAGTTCTCTGAGTTGTCATTTCTCCTATGTACGATTGCCTCTAGGGCGCATAAAATTAAGGAAGATAATAATATATATCTGGACCGCCATCGCCATGCACTGCTCCATCTCTCTCTCTCTCTCTCTCTCTCTTCTTCTCTCTCTCTGTCCCTGTTGTTACAATGCCAGTCGTAAAATCATAAAAAGTAGTCTACTTGTTGTTTGTTCGGCTGTCCGTTCTGGATCTGTTGTTGGGCTGGCCCGTCGTGCTCATTCTCCGGGGCTGCATCAAAGACATTGAAGAATCGATTGCCGTACTCATCAACCTCCAATATACTCGCCATGTTTGCACAACGATAGCAGTAGTTTGGCGCGCTCCAGACTGTAGATAACTTGTCGTCATAGAGCACCTGATAACCCTCGTTACACAACTGATGGGCACGAAGGATATGATTCATGTCGTTGATTTGCAGGAACTTATTCACAACGGCGGCACCGAAAGTGTACCCTGCACCCCGTGGAGATATATTGAACTCATCCTTGTCCTGATCAGGATCGGACCATACCAGATCAGCCATGGGACCCTCGTGGGGAATTTCTCTGAACCGATCAATGATCTTGATCTGATCAATGCTATGGATTGAAGGAGACAGGCCGCCATGAACACAAAAGATCTTGTCGTCAATCACCGCAGTCAAGGTAAGGAAGTCGAACATGTCTGTAAAGTAGTGCCATACATTGGGACTTCCATATTTGCGTACACACTCTTGGTAGAAACCATAGCTTTGAGTGACGCCCCTACTTTCGTGGTTGCCGCGAATAAGGTTGACGCGAGACGGATATCGCAGTTTAAGACATGTTAAAAGACTGATTGTCTCCACGGAAAACAATCCACGATCGACGTAGTCGCCGAGAAAGAGGTAGTTGGTATGGGGAGACCATCCGCCAATCTTGAATATTTCCAACAAATCGTAGTATTGACTGCGAATATAAGTTTCGTAAATTTGTACAGTGGCTTGCTCACCCATGTATATCGCCTACCACAGTTACCGGTGCTTGAATCTTGACGACATTGGACTCAGTCATTAGCAGCTCCTTTGTCTTGGTACATAGCATCTCCACTAGCGGTTCGGCCAATAGCTGCTTCTTGTACAACTGTGCAATCATCGCATCGAGATCCATCGTTGCTTCTCTTGTGCTCAAGCCGTCCTGCACGAGATTTCACTTCATGTTCTGCAGAATTGCCACAGATTACTTCTGTGCATAATCACCTGTTGCCGAAATTTCAGAGGTTAGCCGTAGTCTGAGGAGTGTCATTATTGTCTATTGTATCGGCACATTGAGACTTGGTTGGAGATCATGGAGTAGCGTGGCGTGAGAATCTACGAGGCGGTCCGATATCGATTCATCTTTACCTCTCAAAGTCTTGTTTTGGATATTTTCCACCGAACAGAAACTTCGACTTCCAGCGAACTCGCAAAACTGTTCGTAATCGGCGTGCAGACCATTTGCTGTGTGTCAGGAAAGCAAAGCGTGGAGAGCGTATCAATGAGGAATAAATAGTACATCAAGCTCAACAATCAGAGCAGGCCTTAGAAACCTCGCAATTATGACTAACATTTCTTCACTTTCTGAGGTATTCGAACTCTGCTCCTTGCTTTCCTTTCATGCATAAATGCAAAATGGCAATCTTGTCGGTATCTGCAAGGAATGTTGCGCTCGTCTTACGAACGAACATGTTCGATCTACGGAGCCTAGTTAACACAAATTCAATCATTATACCTATCACTACTCGATTTAGTCTTCTCTTTTGCACCGCTATAACTCGGATGACTTAGAACTTCTCTCCCTGCACCAACGCGATCAAGCTTGGAAAAAAAAGGCGAGATTTGCTTCCAACCACATTCCAAAACTCTGCTCGTCATGAGCTCGATACTCCAGTTTCGTGCTTTGAGAAGTCTCCTGAAACGATATGCCGTAGTGATGTACATTTATGACAGGATTTTTGCGTTGAGTCGTTCTGTTCTTGGCGAGATAGAAACTGACAACAGCTCCTGCTGTAAAATCTTCACAGTTTTGTGACATAAGTGAGACGCCTATAGGTAAGTCATCCTTGCCAATCAATAGTGCCAGACAAGTGGGTTGGTTCATGAAGTTGGACTGAAAAGAAACGTTCTCCAAGTCGACTAGTTGTACCACAAAAGATATGCATGGAAGGTGGTTCTTCATCCATGATTGTAAAGCCTTGTATATGGTCTGTAACGAGACTCCTTTGGGAGTCTTGAAAAGTAAGGCAGATAGATATTCAATCAAGTCGCTGTAGGGATTGTCGCTGATCAGAGGTCCCGTTTCCACGTCGTCGTAATTGAGGAACTCATCGAACTTGTAGTCCTCAAGAAGCCCATAGCTGCTAGCTGAACTCTCAGAATGGTTAAAAGAACGATCACTGAATACCGACGAAGTTATCGACATTGTAATTCTGAAACAAAATGAAGCGCATTACTACCTACTTGAGCTAATGGGTGGTCATATCTCGCCCTATAGGTATGAGACAAAATGTCACATGTGATTCAATCTCGACATCTTTTCGATGACTGATAACAAATCTGAGTCTTGCGGCAAGCCCGATTAGGTCCAGAGTCACGACTTTAGCCACTCTACCGGACTCGACAAAGGATCATAAAAAGCAGAAGTTATTCGACATTTGATCGGCTCCCCGATCTTGAGGGGATTGACAGATGTATAAAGTTTCATTCTTTGAATCATTTCCTAGTCGAGCCAGCCTGCACAGAGCAGAGAACAAAGATCACGGCAATTGTCAGATATAGGCTTCCACGTAGCAACAATGCGGTTCACGAGCTGTTGCAGCACACGAGCGGCATTGTACTCCACCACGAAGAGAGCCTGTCCGTGCCGGAAACGCTGACGGCCTGCGTGAAGGTGTAGCGATTGTGTGCCTGTATGAAGACAAAGAACATAAAGTTGGGCAGAGAGAAGACCTGACAGCCATAAACAAAAATGATCAGAGAGGAAAGCACTACCCTACTTTTTTCTCAACACGAAACCCTGGCCATCTCATGATCCCCGGATTTCGGCTTCTCCGACGGCCGGGAATATCCACACAACTGCAGAGGCCGCCACTCCAGAGCATACACATATCGCTCGGACATACAGCGTGCCTATTTCTCTCATACAGTGCTTGGCCCTGCGCTTGGTGTCCGTCTCTTCCCCTGTCTTTTGTCAATCATGAGCAAAATCGTCCCGGCTTCGACCACACAGACATGTAATGACCTCGCGCAGGCCAGGAAAGCTGCATCGTTCGATGTAGAAGAGCTTTCAGTAGTCTACGCCCGATCCAAACAAGTCCGAGATACAAGGAGATGGCTTGTCACACTACTGAAGGAAGAGAAGGCCTTCTCGAGGCGCGAGAGGCACTTTATGTCTCGTCTCGAAAGATTCCAGAACAGTTACAAACAGGCAGTTGCTTATTTCAGGATTCGCAATCAGCACGGTCTGGCAAAGATTGAGCGTGATCAGCTGAGGATCTATGTTGATGACTACATGCCTATCTGGCTCCACGACTCGATGGCCTATAGTACCGTGCAGGCACAAGCGAGCCAGGAACAATTGGTGGACATGAAGTGGGAGGAGAACATGAGGGATGGAAGATGGATCGGATGCTATGCTCAAACAGAGTTGCGACACGGGAGCAATCTGTCTGCGATCCAGACCACTGCAACTTTTGATCAGGAAAAGGACGAATTTGTGATCCATACTCCAGATCCTGCGGATGCCAAGTTTTGGATCGGAGGACTAGGTAAGACTGCAACTCATGCCATTGTGCAAGCCAAGCTGCATATCCATGGTAAAGACTATGGTCTCCATCCCTTTCTGGTACAAATCCGTAACCTCAAATCCCATCAGGTTCTTCCCAACCTCGAGATCCACGACATCGGGCCGAAGCTCGGGTCCGAGGCTATGGATAATGGTTACATGCGTTTCACACAGTTTCGCACACCTCGAAAGACTCTCTTGATGAAAAACCTGGAGGTCAGTCGTACTGGCGAGTACAAGTATTTGAATCCAGCAGCCAAGGTACTTGCGCGAGGCACAATGAGTTTGGTCCGGGTGTTCTTAGTTGATCTGGCGATCCACAACCTATCTCGAGCACTGACCATTGCTATTCGTTACTCCTTCGTCCGCAGACAGGGCACTTCCAAATCAGGTGCTCAGGAACCTCGCATTGCAGAGTACAAGTCCATTCAACTACGCACACTGCCTTATCTGGCACAGGTCTTTCCGCTACTATTTGCTTCCTTTTACTTGAGAGACCTGTACAACAGTCAACAGGATCGGCTACGGGCCGATCCATTCTCCAAGGACACTGGTGATCGTTTGGCAGAATTACATGCTTGGTCCTCCGGATTGAAAGCGTACGCGACACAGACGGCGTTGGAGGGCTGCAACTACGCGAAAGAATCATGCGGGGGTATAGGGTACCATAAATTTGCTGGGTTCGGGTTCATTGCAACACACCCTTCAGCAGGCGTCATCATCGAAGGTGAGAATTGGGTCCTGTACGGCGAGACATGCAAGTACCTAGTCCGAGCTCTGTCATCATCAAAGTCCCGACTCACGGATTACCTCTTGAGAGAATCGTCACTTACAAAGTGGTCTGCCACGACGGACCAGATCACCGAGTCTGCGCTCCAGATTGAATTACTGGAGTGTCGAGCACGCCAGCTTGTCGTCACTGCAAAGAACCGAAGCCGTGCCGGAGCGATCGATCACGAAGACGGGTATAATGCTTCCCGAGCGCACATTCAATTGTTCATTCTCCAGAATTACACGCAGTACCTCTCCTCCCTCGCTTGCTCAGACAAAGTCAAGCACGTCTTGACGCTGCTCAAAGATTTGTTCTTCAGTACCGTCATCCTGAACGACTTGGGCGGCTCCTACCTGTTCCTATCACAGGAGCAGGTTGGTGCCATCAGGACACTGAGAGACGCGTTATTGCCCAAAGTCTCAGTTGAGGCAGTCAGCATTGTCGATGCTTTTGACTTTGATGACTGGTACCTCGATTCTGCGATTGGCAATAGTCAGGGTAATGTCTATGAACAGATGTATGACATGATGAGAAGTGAGCCACTGAATGTGGAAGGCAAAGGCATGCAGGATGGAGTCGCCAAAGGGTGGTTTGAAACACTTCAGAATGTCGTGGATGGAAAGCTGGGTGTTTTCAATGAGAGGAAGAGTAAATTATGAAGCCGCATGAAAATGTCAAGTCTTTTGTAAATTTGTATACACGAAATGCCTACGATATCAGAGACAATCTAAGACCACCAACGGCCATTTCTAGTAGGTTTTCAGAGGTCATTTCACCATGTAGTGCTGCTTCATTAGCTGTAGTACATGGCAGGCTTGCCATAAAGTTTGTAGTAGTACTGTAAGGGAGAAAGTTGACTGCCTAAGTGACGGCTCCTGGGATATTATGCCTGAAGCGTTACAGCCGCGATGCCTGCGTACTTGCACTAGTAAGAGCGACCGAACAGAGTCCAGGCTTTCGCCTGCTCCCCGCAAGATACGCACTTCCTCCTCGTAATTTCCTCTTGGCTTTCTGGTTGGTCAAGGGGAATACACAGACTCTTGGCACCCATGCTTGGGGCTCGGTCATCTACTGGCTCGTCACCATTGACCTGTCGAGCTGAATTATCCTTAATATTGTCCTCGCAAGCTTCGGTCTTGCAGAATGGTACAAGAAGTACGTTCTTCTTGTCGAGTGCAGGTACAAAGTCCTTCCACTCAGTGACCTTGATGACATGTGAATCATACTCCGCCTTGGCTTTGTCGTACATTTCTTGTTGAACTTTGTCGAGCAAGGTAAGCATCGACGCTCCGATGTCTGCTAGTGGCAAAGTTGACTTGTCACCAGTATCACGTCGTGCTGTGAGAACCTGTTGCTTCTCTGCGTCCTTAGGTCCAAATTCAAGACGAACAGGCACACCCTTGAGTTCCCAGTCAGAGAACTTGTAACCGGTGGTATAGTTGTCACGCAAATCAGCCTTGACTCTGATACCACTCTTCTTCAACGCTTTGACAATTTCATCCACGCCATCAAAGATCTTCTTCTTATCTTCTGCTGAAGACTTGGCAGTAACACCACATGGTACAACAATAACTTGAGTATGCGCAACACGGGGTGGTAAGACCAGTCCTTTGTTGTCTCCGTGAACCATAGTCATGACACCGATACAACGAGTGGACAGGCCCCAGGAATTTTGCCAGACATTCAATTTTTCGCCGACGTTGTCAGGATCTTCGACCGTGATACCAAACATTTTCGAAAAGTTTTGTCCCAGACAATGCGAGGTAGCAGACTGTATACCACGACCAGTAGTGGCAATGAAGCCCTCAATGGTGGATGTGTACAGGCCTCCAGCAAATTTCTCCTTCTCAGTCTTTATTCCCTTGATCATAGGCACAGCTAACAATTCTGTGTATACTCTGTAGTATAAGTCCAGAATCTGCATTACTTCCTCCTCGGCTTGTTCGCGCTTGAGAAAAGCCGTATGTCCTTCTTGCCACAGGAACTCTCTGGTCCGAATGAAGGGCTGTGGTGTTTTGAACTCCCACCTGACAACAGAATTCCATTGATTCAAGCGGTATGGTAGATCTCGATGAGAACGAATCCACTTGGCGTAGTATGGGTACATGACTGTCTCACTTGTGGGCCGAATAGCTATCGGTTCTTCGAGATCGTTTTTGCCTGCTTTCGTCACCCATGCTACCTCAGGCGCGAATCCTTCGATGTGATCCTTTTCCTTTTGTAAGACCTTGGAGGAAACAAACAACGGGAAAGAGGCATTCTCAACACCCAGCTCTTTGATTTCATCGTCAAACCATCTTTGAACTTTCTCCCAAATCGAATACGACCAGGGCTTGAGAATATAACAGCCAGAGACATCGTAGTATTCTAGCATATCTGACTTGACAAGCACTTGACTGTACCAGTCTGAAAAGTCGGACTCTTTTTCCGTGGTGATACCAATAATGACTTGCCCAGCATTACCCTGAGCTTTATCTTGAGCACCCTGCTTCTTCTCCTTCGGATTTGACACTTTGGTTGCTTGCTGCTTTGGGTCCTTGACAGGAGCTATGGCAGCTTTAAGCTCCTTCAGCTTTTGTATAGCGGCTTTTGTGTCGTCATGCGTGGGTCCAAACTCCGGATCTGCTTTCAATTTGCGAACCAACTGGCCTTGTTCCTCGATTGCAGCAGACGACATTCTGTTCCAGCAGTAACGTATCAGTCTGTATCCAATTCAGACACTTTTTCACATTAGGCTCATATCCTTGTAACAGAAGCACTTTCCAGCGCGTGGAGTGTATGAGCTCCTCTCCAAAAATTAGGGCCAAATTCAGTCGAACCGCGCATGCAGTCAGAAGCAGATAGCACTTGATGTGCATTCAGGATATATACAAAGTGCTTCGACAGCTTCAATAAAGACATTAACAGAATGACCACAATGTTCGCTGCTCCAAGGGAGAGCACGTTGTTCTTGGGAGGTGAGAAGGTCAGTGGTGAGGATGTCAGAAATCAAAATGTGCTTGCTGCACAATCTATCGCGAATGTTGTCAAGTCCTCCTTGGGACCTGTCGGTCTCGATAAGATGATGGTGGACGATATAGGTGATGTGACAGTGACGAACGATGGCGCGACGATCCTGTCACTTCTCGAAGTCGAGCACCCTGCAGGACGAATATTGGTCGAACTTGCTCAACAGCAAGATAAAGAGGTCGGTGATGGCACAACTTCTGTCGTCATTGTTGCTGCCGAACTTCTGAGACGTGCAAATGAGTTGGTCAAGAATAGGATACATCCTACAACGATCATCTCGGGGTATAGATTGGCTTTACGTGAAGCGACAAAATACATGGAGTCCACAATGTCGACAAAGGTTGATGCACTCGGAAAAGATTGCCTTATAAATATCGCGAAAACTTCTATGTCCTCCAAAATCATCGGTTCGGATAGCGAATTCTTCTCGAACATGGTTGTCGATGCTATGCAGTCTGTCAAATCTACCAATTCTCGAGGTGAGATCAAATATCCAGTCAAGGCAGTCAACATTCTCAAGGCTCATGGAAAATCCAGTCTGGAAAGTGTACTCGTGAAAGGATATGCTCTCAATTGTACTGTCGCTTCACAAGCCATGAAGACGAGAATCCCGAATGCCAAAATTGCGTGCCTGGATATGAATCTGCAGAAGACTCGAATGGCTCTCGGAGTACATATCACAATTGATGACCCAGAACAATTAGAGAAGATCAGACAGAGAGAGTCAGACATGACTTTAGAACGAGTGCAAAAGATTCTGGCGACTGGTGCCAATGTAGTCTTGACGACCAAGGGTATTGATGATATGACATTGAAGGCATTTGTAGAAGCAGGGGCCATGGCAGTTCGTCGTTGTAAAAAGGAAGATCTCCGAAGGATCGCAAAGGCGACTGGTGCAACTCTGCTCTCATCGCTCTCGAACTTGGATGGCGATGAAGTCTTTGAAGCATCCAGTCTCGGACACGCCGAGGAGGTGGTACAGGAAAGAATTAGCGACGACGAATGTATACTTGTAAAAGGCACTAAAGCGTATTCATCTGCGTCGATTATTCTTAGGGGTTCTAATGACTATCAACTAGATGAGATGGAGAGGTCGGTTCACGACTCTCTTTCTGTCGTCAAACGAACACTCGAGTCTGGATCTGTCGTGCCTGGGGGTGGAGCAGTAGAGACTGCACTCAGCATCTACCTGGACAACTTTGCAACAACCCTTGGTTCCCGCGAACAACTAGCAATCGCCGAGTTCGCCGCAGCGCTCCTCGTCATTCCAAAAACATTGGCCGTGAACGCTGCCAAAGATTCTTCCGATTTGGTTGCTAAATTGAGGGCCTATCATTCAGCAAGTCAACAAGCCGCTGCTACTGATGCCAAGAAGAGGAATTATCGTTTCTATGGATTGGATTTGTTGCAAGGTAAAGTCAAAGACAATCTCGCCGCTGGAGTCTTGGAGCCGACGGTGAGCAAATTGAGAAGTTTCAAAAGTGCTGTCGAGGCATGTATTGGTATTCTTAGGATTGATACTTCAATCAAGATGGATAAGCCTGAGCCACAGGATGATGGTCACGGGCATTAGTGTAGACCAATTCATCGTGTGGAACCATCTTCTAACAAGCATAATGCGTTAAGCAGGGCAACAGGTATAAAATTTGTGATGTTTCGTTGACTGTGATCTTATTTGTCAAATGCATATTCTACAGCGTTCCCCAGCACACCTTGCTTGGCGAAAATACTCATTAAAGGTAGACTGTTTAGAAGTCCTTTGTCTCCCAGATTCTGAGCACAGTATTTCACCAGGGTGCTTCTATAAACTTCTCCATATCAACCGTGTCAGCACTAATTATAAGAAATAGTCTGGCGTACGCCTCGTGACCATTGGCTCTCCATTCCTTGGAGCAGGGTCAAATTGCAAAAATGTGTACTTCATGTTTTCGTCGATCTCCATTATCGCAGCTTGATTTCCACATCTGTAGCAATAATTTGGAGCGGAAAAGATCGTTACAACGTTCTGTTCTTGCGACCAATTGTATCCTTCCATGACAAGTTGATGTGCTCGTGCTACAAGTGTCAATCCGTTATTGTGATTGAAGGCCTCTGAGATGTCTTGACCGAAGGTATAACCAGCTCCTCGTGGGGAGATACCCCATCCGCATCGATCATCTGGGTCTGACCATAACAAGTCACACATCGGTCCCTCGTGCGGCACTTCCTGAATTCTGTCGAGAGATCTGATGTGATCGAGTGTATCGATCGAAGGACTGAGACCACCGTGCAAACAGAAAATCTGGTCGTCGATGAGGGCTGTGAGTGGGAGGAAATCGAACAGGTCTGTGAAATGCTTCCAAACGGAAGCGTTACCATATTTGCGTAAACATTCGTCATAGAAACCATATACTTGTGTGATCTGTCTCGATTCGTGGTTTCCACGAAGAATAGTAATTCGTTCTCTATACCTGACTTTGAGTGCCACTAGTAAAGTTACAGTCTCGACGGAGTAATATCCTCTGTCTACATAGTCCCCCATGAACAGATAATTTGTATCTGGTGATCGTCCACCAATTTTGAAGAGTTCTTGCAGGTCGTGAAATTGACCATGAATATCGCCGCAGACAGTGACTGGGGAGTGTACAGCTTGCACGTTGGATTCGTCTTGCAGAATTTCTCTAGCCTATGGAAATTAGTCTCTGAACGCGCACCAAAAGCATCGAGCGTGCTTGATAGGTAGTACAGACCTTATCACACAGGCTCTTCACATCCACTTCTGACAATTGTTTGCACGCCATGAGGCTTTCAATCCAGGCATCCACTTCACCCACAGAGGATGCAGAATTGATATTGAAAGCTCCCTCACTCGGTCCCGAGAGTGTGTCATCGGTCATGTTTACTATGTGTGTCAGTCTGATAGCTCTTCTTCTTAGACCTCCTCGCATGCTCACCATCTTCCATCTTGTCGCTTTAGTGACGGATTAGTGCACAGATTCTACGCCGAAATGCACACCTAAGAGTCTCAAAAGTTTGCTTCGAGTATGCAGATGCGACACAGGTCGCGAGAGGTATACTATAAGCTAAGTTCGAGCTAGGGAACGGACACACGATGGTTGTAGTATGCTAGCCTATCATCGTGGTTAGCCGGCTGTGGGATCTTGTTAGGAGGAGCTGGGCACGAGTCTGTGATCGTGAGTGGGTGAGAGGAGAGCCTTACTCAGTGGAGGAGGGGAAAAGGAGGAAGAGCGCGCCGTCAAACGTGAACGCTCTCTGAAGACGAGGCTGCCGTCGAAGTGCTGAAGTACGACTAATACGAGCTCTGGCCACCTGGCCACCTCTGATCTGTTTTGTTCATCAAGCCAGCTGGGGAGCTTGGGACTTCAAGCAATAGCTTGGGATTGTCTCTGATCATGATAGTTTCATAGTGATTTAGAGCTTCTTTCATACTTTGACTCATCTGAGACACGGTTTCATGGCTAATAGAAGACTACTCAAAGAGTATAGCACTCTGCAGAAAGCACCCAACCCTCATATGCTGGCGCTTGAGCCTGTCAACGAGGATGATCTCTTTCACTGGCGTGCCACCTTTTCCGGTCAATCGGATTCTCCATACGCAGACGGAGTGTTTATTGTTGACATTGTAGCACCGAGAGAGTATCCTATAGAGCCACCTAGCATGCGCTTCCTCACCAAAATATGTCACCCAAACGTCAATTTTACCACGGGGGAGATCTGCTTAGACATTCTTAAATCGCAATGGAGTCCTGCCTGGACGATACAAAGTGCTTGTACAGCAGTGAGAGAGCTGTTGGTCAGTCCTGAGCCGGACTCCCCTCTCAATATCGACGTCGCGAATCTGTTACGAGCTGGAGACTTGCTAGGGTACGAGAGCTTGGTCAGAATGTACGTTGATATGTATGCACTACCTGTCGTGGGTAGAGATTGAGACAAGTCGAACGAGTACTTCGGCAATTGCTTCGGAGAAGCGAACGACCAGTGACACACAGGGTGTTCCAGGTACAAACTACGCAGCTGTTGAGCTTCTCTAGTCGGAAACGCCGCTATGCCACTTTCGGGTGCGCCAGCTGAAATAGTATCGCCCAACTCGTCACACAACAGAAAATCCCGATTAACGATATTCTAATGTGTTTCAACATACTGAGACATCTTTGTTGGACAATACGCTTTGTTCATAGAGCATGCGAATCTCTCCAAGCTGACGGGACGATCTGATTCCATCGGGAGATGCTATATAAGACGTAAAGCTCATTTATTTCACGTCTGTTATTCAGCGAGCACAAATCGTAGCATTCTACTTTGCGAGATACTCCAACATGGTCAGAATTCTTTGTTTGCATGGCTTTGCACAACATCCAGCAGAAATCGCGACCAAAACAATGCAAATTCAGAGAGCACTCCCAGATTGTAACTTTATTTTTCCACCTGCTGCTATCAAGCTCACTGCATTCGACGGAGACATCAACGACCGCAGTAGGCCGAGCGAAGACTCTGCTGATCGCTACTCGTGGAATTATCCTGAGGACAATATGAGCACCAACTTACTAGATCTTGAGGCAAGCATGCAACGGATCATTCCAGTGCTCGAGACTGAAGGCCCTTTTGATGGAATCATGGGATTTTCTCAAGGTGCTGCGGTCGCATCTGCTGTCGCATCGATTTTGTCGCGAGATTCTAGCATCAGACATCCCGTCATGAAATTTGCCATCCTTTTCTGTGGTGCTCGACCTGCATCTAGCATATTCGATGGCATCTATCACGGGATATCGACTCCATCACTTCATCTCGTGGGAAAGCAAGATGTTATGGTGCCACTCGAAAGATCTCTAGAGCTTGCGCGAGCTTTCGAGCTACCCATAGTGGTTTGTCATCCTGGTAATCATTTCATACCACAAGGTTGGACGTATACACAGTGCGTCTCGAAATTTGTGAAAGAAGTGATGACAAAGCACAATCTTAGCAGCTGTGATCTTCAATGCTCAAGCATAGCCACCCAGGAGGATAACCAGGGGACAACAACATACACTGATTCTTCTCAGCAACAAACAACTCGAAGGAATACTTCAAAATTGCGTCTCGTTCGCAAGCGCAGTCTGGTCAAGCTTTCAACAGTCTGTTGTAGATAAGTAATAACAATGCATCATCGTACCAAGCATCCTCGTATTTGTAGTCTCATTGTGGGATTCAGTTGTGATTCCTGGCTCCGCACCCACACAGGCATCAGCCATTCTTCATCTAGAGCAGCAGCCATTCAGCCACATCTAAGGAAATATTTTGTGGTCAAGTTCGATAACTTCGTGTACACAAACGGTTGTAACAAATCAGGCTGCACATTCATCACGAAGTAGCGTGGTCGGACCATGAGTCAATTTCACCTCAAGTACCTGTTGAACTGTCTGAATGACGAGACAAACCTGGTGGAGTCTTTGCCAATTCTAATACCCTCGGTGCTCGGTCTGTCTACCTCGAACAAGGACGAGGCATCATATGCAAAGGTATATGCGCGGCTGTCTGCTCTCGTACAGTCAAAGAACGTCGGTATTCGATGGGCCGGTGTATGTCTGATAAAGGGCACACTTGAGCGAGATGATGGACGTTGGGAGACCTTGATAAGTCACGGATCTACATGGATGAAATTGCTGTTACGAATCTTGGAACGAGAGAATAGTGAGCCAGTCATCGAAAGAACAGTCAGCACCATTCGTACGATGATTCATATGACTGAGGGCAAACCCTCGCTGACTAGAGATCTGACAACACCGTCCTTGCCTACGCTCTTTACCCACATTTTCACAATTCTGGCAAGAGAAAATCTATCGAGCGATCTTATCAAGAACATGCTGTACCATCTACAGAGCACAATCACTACACATTCGACGACTTTCCGTCCGTTCGCCGGCAAACTTCAGGCCTTTACGATGAAATACCTGAATGGATTTTCAACCGATGCCGAACTAATCGATCTCGCAGCTCGATGTTATGCTACACTTCACTTGTGTGCGCCAAAGAATACTGCAGCAGAGCAGTGGACAACGGGCTTCAATGCTGTCTTGGGAGAGTGTCACGCTACGTGCTCGTACATCTTCCAAACTGTGGTAGAACAGAAACCTCTTCTACCGGTGCCGACTGGCATGGACATGCTTCTATTCTCTAGTGAGTACGTTTCTCAAGTGCCTCTGGCAGTCAGGCGGTTGGAAGCCTTGGCGACTACACTGAGGGCCTTCTTGACCCTGAGTACAAAGGACATTGTAGCATTACCTGTTGGTCAGCTTGTCATGCTCCTCCAGCGTATATTGGAACTAACCCCAAAGAGTGGCATCAAAGCTAGTACACCACAGTCATCTCAAGTAGCCCTCATCAGTGTTCTGCCCCAGCTGCATACAATAGCACTCGACTTGGCATACTGTGCATTCGAGATTCTCGGTCCAAATATGTCTCAGCATGCTGTGACTCTACAGAGTCTTATTCTTGTCGACTGCTCAAATGTCCAAGAAGATTGCAGAATAGCTGCGTTGCGTGCACTAAGCATCCAGATGAGGATCTGCGACGTCGTTGACAATGATCGTGAAACACTCTCAAGGATAGTTCGTGGTTGTGTGTATACATTTGAGGCGGTAGTCCCTTCGCCCAAGTCGAGCATTGCAAATGCACAGGGAACTTTGTCTAGTGGTCAAGCTCAGAGGCAGCGCAAACGAAAACATGCAGGAACAAACGAAGGCTCCGATCAGATCTCTCACGAGTCCCAGTTTCATTCTCGACCATCAGACGCACTCTTGCAAGCTTCTGGAGACGTTCTGCAAGCTTTGCTCAGCGGCACCTACGGCCTCATCTCGAAAGGCACACGTCAAAGTATCGACAATGCGGTTCTACGCCTCCTTACTGCTCACGAATCAGGACTTGACCGGTTCTCGACATTACTGCTTCTGAACCTGCTCAAGACTTCATTGTTCTCTGCGGAACCTTCAGCTTTCGCGGCAAGTCTATTGGCAGCCGGGATCACTACGGTCTCGAAGTATGTGGGCTCTCCTGATCCTGAGATCCGTGACGTTGCCACTTCCATCAGGGACGATATTGAAGTCCTGATACATCCGAGATTTCCTGCCATGCGACGAACGGTACGCGACTTGCCAGAAGGCTTTGAGAGTATGCGGACCCATGGGGAGGACGCGGGCCTGGAGGATGATGATGATGAAGTTGAGGAGGAGGAGGTTGTCATGGTTGAGGACGGGATGGATGTGCCTGCAACAGAGGTTCAGGTGGAGCCCAAGAGACCTGTCTTTGAGACACCAGACTTTCCGGAAGCAAAGCCGCAGAGAAGCTTCTCTCCGGAAGCCGGAACGACCGCAACCACCGAGACTCAATATGAAGCCCCGATGACGATAGAGAGTCCTGAGCTAGCGACCAAGAAAGCAAGAATCGCCAAGCCATCGATTTTCGACCACGATTCCGCACTCGATGACGGTTCCGACGAAGATATGGACGGTATGCCAGAGATTTGCACCGACAGTGACACTGAGGACGAGGAGGAAAGTTGAATGGTTTCGGAATTGATCTAGGCATACAAGGAACCTCTTGACTATGATACAAAAATAATTTTTCTACACAAAATGTAATGAATGTGCCAGACCGATCACGACACGCCTTTTCACTATCCACACGCACACACATCACCAGAGCCAAGTCTTTCGTTCGGGCACGACGACCAGGCCCTTGTACATGCCGACCAGGTGCACCACCAGGGTCCTGCTGTTGGGTGGGTCGACGCGGGGGTCTGCCGAGACGCTGTACATGCCGTCCGACCCGTCTCGGTAGAGGATCCCGGTGTCCGTCTCGAGCATGGTCTGGTCGCTGTCGAAGGAGAAGAACCAGTCGTCGGGGATGGGGAGGATGCCGACGGCCTGGGCCTTGAGGGTGACGATGAAGTGCGTGCCGTTCAGGCGTTGTTGGGACATGGAGGTGGTGACGGTGCCGTCGCCGTCGCCGGCCTCTGGTTCCGGGATCAGGCCCCGTTTCGAGGACCGGTGGTTCGTGATGCCGGTGCAGTCGACCGTGTTTGGGCCGGGCCAGTCGCAGTAGATGTTTGGACCGGTCCCGGCGCAGGCTGTGCCCGAGGGACACGAACGTTGCAGCCAGAAGCCGTGGTCGCACTGGAGGTACCCGTACCCGTTGCAGGTGTACGCGCCGTCGGTGCACGGTGCCGACACGTCTGGGCAAGTGGAGGCCGATGGGGTCGTCGCCGAGCTGGTCGATGCCGCAGCCGCCGCCTTGGTCGAGGTCACCGTGGACGTGCCCCTCACCGTGGTGGTGGTGGTCGAGGTGGACGTGACCTTGACGGTGGTTGTGGAGGTGCTCGTGGACTCCACGGACGTGGAGCTGCTGCCTGCCGCGACACAGAGAACGTCGCCGGGAAAGATGGCGCATGAGGTCGCAGCGGACAAGCTTGGGTTGAGGCGGAAGAAGTCTGAATCCGATAGACCGTGACTCGTCCAGATGGCGTAACAGTAATCGCCAGCTACCACAGTGTACTTCTGGGCACATGAACCTGGCACGGAGGCAGCCGAGGAAGCAGTAGTGACGGCGGCAGCAGCAGCAGCAGCGGCTGTGGTTGGGGCAGCTGCCGGTGCAGTCGTCGTTACAACCTCGACCGGGGACGCAGCAGTCGTCACTGGCACGATCGGATCAGCTGGAGTCGTAGTTGTGACCGCAGCTGGAGTTGTTGTCGTTTTTGGGCTGGTAGCGGCCACGGCGCCGGTCAAAGCTTGCTTGGCGATCTGAGCATAGTTGATCGAGTAACCCGAAGGAGTATTTGCATATGCCTGCGAGGCGTCCCACATCATGATACCACCAAAGCTGTTTGGATATTTTGCTTTGAGGTCCTGGGCAGCGGCGACCATCACGGATGGGGCCACATAACCTGTCCCAGCATTTGCAGCACCCTGGGCAGCAGCGACTCCCAAGTAGAGTCGGACTGCACTGTTCTTCGAAACCGTCGTGGCCCAAGTGTTCCAAGTGTCGTAGTTGAATGCACCTGATGATGTGCCATATTGGTAGACACCGCACCAGTTGTTGTAGAATTGAATGAAGAGGAAGTCAAAGTAGGAGTCCGCGAGAGCATTTGCGAGACTAGCGTCTGGGTAGACACACTGTGGGGCACCAGAGATGTAGTACGGCCTTGAGACATCAGTTGCGTAGTTGTTTCGCATCTGAGTAATGAAGTCCGGGTAGTATGCTGGAGCATTGTTCTCAATGTCGAGATCGAATCCATCAACGATGGCGCTGCCGAAGGGTCGGATTGACGACGAACCACCTCCAAAGTAGTTCCAAAGGTCGTTTGCGACTTGCACGGCTTGCGAAGAACTCGAGAAACCATATGATCCGGCAGCTCCTCCAACAGACAGCAAGATCTTTTTACCCATGGTTTGACATGTCTTGATGTCTTCTGCAATCCTATCGCACTGTAAAAGTGTAGATCCCGAGACCGTCGTGCCCTCACAGGCGTTGGCAAAGTTCAATGAGTAGGCCCCGACTCCAAAGGCTGTCAAGAAAGAGATGGGGATGATGTCAATGGTTGAGTCTTGACAGTATGTAGCCAATGATCCCTGTGAGCCTGCAGAGTTTTGTCCCCAGTAGACAACGACATTATCAGTCGAAGCAGCATTGAAGGCCGTGATGGATTGAACGAGGAGAGAAGCACTGACTGATATGGTAGTAAACACTCTCATGACGCTGCTCAGCCTGTGTGAACACTAAATGCTTGAGATGTGTTTGAAGGAGCGTCTCAAGGACTCAAGTAGTGGATAGGTGAAAGCTTCGAAAGTCCCCAGTGGCATTGGAAATGCTTTTGAACCATCGTCCAAGGGATTCTTCGTCATGACTACTTCCCGTCGAATGCCGTGTTCCACGAACGCATCAGGAACAAAGGCGTGCATAGAAGATCCGAGAAAGTCGAGAAGTGGGCTGGTCTATTCCGTGTTTCGGATGTCCCATTCTCGTATGGATCTAGCCTGCTTTGGCTATTTTGCGCATTGCTACAATAGATGGTCAACTCCTGCATGATTCCAGAGAAGTATGGAAATCACCTGTAATCGTCATACTCGCTTTCTGCTCCCTCGGAACTCTCTACCAGCATCTGTAAGAGGGTTCTGGAAAGCATAGGTCAGACCCCGGACCCAAGAGTTCCATGAGTGAGGATGATCGGAATCAGCAAAAGTGGCTTGTCGCTCTTACCGGATTAGATCAGCCATCCGCCTTTGTCTCCGTCACCAATCAAATCGCGTGAAAAGATCCACTTGCTCGCGTAAAAGCGGAAGCACGTGCAGATTGTCTGTGAGGTGAGATCGCGGCAGGGATTACTGCAAACAGCAATCATCCATACACATCCATTTCTGCGACGGAGCTCCCACGGCAACGGCAGTTGGCCACCTGCAATCGATTTCCTTTGGAGGGAATCAGAGGGAAGCGGCGGGTGGAGGAGAAATGGAGGCTCGACTCGATGCAGATTGAGTTTTAGAGGTGGGAGGAGTTTCTGGCCCCACGCACAACGAGGCTCTTCCTGTCTCGCGAATCAGATTGCGTCACATTATCACGACCTCACATCCTCTCCACGAAGTGACCATATAAGCATTCCTTCCCTCTCGTTGTGCACTGACCTTCTCAGGGACACATTGAAATCCTGCACATGGAAGCGTACCATCACAGCTGACAACCAGGGCAATCTCCCCCTGACGAAACTCAGAAATGAAGTTTGGCAAGAACTTGGAAAACAACAAGGTGCCTGAATTTAGGTACAGTGTCTCTACATCATCAACGTTCCTACTGACCTGTCCCCCAGCTCGCATTATATCGACTATAAAGGGCTAAAGAAGGTAATCAAGCAAATTCGACATGTTGAGCCTCCTGATGGTGCTGGTCGACAGGACGAATTCATGCGCCAACTCGATGAGAACGTCACTGACATTGACAACTTCTATAACGTGCGGAGTGCGGACGTCACAAAGCGCTTACGTATGCTGGAGAGTCGCTATCACATCGGACCAGAATCTGAGCTTCTTCGCCTCGATCTGCCCTCTGATGAATGGGAGGAACTTGTGACAGCCATGCTTGATCTGAGGGCATCTCTTCAGAAACTGCTGGTAGGTTGCTCGTGGTCTAGAGCAGAATTTTTCTGATATGCACAAGTGGTTCGCAGAGGTGAACAAGCAAGGAATCATCAAAATTCTGAAGAAGCTAGAAAAGAAGACTGATGTCGTTGCAAAGATTGCATACCTGTCTACACGAGTCAGTCTTCCTACGCGAAGCAAACTTTTTTCCTTCCTGACGATATAGGTGGAACCCCTCCATTTCGCCTCTCCAATCGACATAGCTGAGAATCTCAAGATGGTAAATCGTTGGCTGTCAAAAATTGTCCCGGCAGATATCGCGAACTTATCCGTCTCGACATCTCCGACACTCGACAACATGAGACGTGTACGCTCCATAGTCCACATGGGACTACAGGAGAGCACCGCAAACACGTTTGAACAGTTGATCCAGGAAGACAAAGGGGTCGAGCTGCAAGAACTCCTGATCTCACAAGTCACTTCTTCTAACAAGATCCTCGCGAATCTCCTGCAACAAGCCTTGCTAAAGCACTCATTGAGATCGGCAGCTGTTCTTCTCGCAAATCTGGAATCCCTCATCAGCGACGACGACATTAATGAGCGCAACGTGCTGCACAAGCTTATAATCGTTCAGGGCCGAAGGATATGTACCACTAAAGATGGCCGACATGGCAGTCCTTTAGCTGAGGAAATGTGGATCACTCCAGCCTTACCACCACCGCCAGACATTTCCCTTGGCAATCCGGCAATTGACTTTGGCGTCCGTACTCGTGATGATGTTTCCGAGGACGATCCCAAAGCACTGAAATTTCTGCTCGACCACATGAGCACAAGCCTCAGGCCTTTCCTAAACCAGCGGGATGCTCAAAAACGACTTCCGTTGCACTATGCTGCAGAGTATGGGTTGGAGAAATGTGCCCAGGTCATTTGTAGCTATATGTTACGTTGGGGCTATCTCAAGGAAACAGACCTTCTAGAGAGCTCAAAATTCGGCGACATCAATGGATACAGCCCTATACATCTCTGTATCAAATACAGATATCCGATCACACTCAACGTGCTTCTCCGAGCTCTGAATGACGATAATTCTGAGGTCTATGAAATTCGCAAACATTCATCCATGGATGCTCGCACCTTGAACCCACTGTCCCTAGCAGTGGGCTCACCTGAAATCATACGCATTCTCATTGATGCCGGTATGGATGTCAATTTCCAGGATAACCAAGGAGAGACTTGCTTGCATGTCGCTGCTCGTAGAGGTGAAGTCACCTCGGTCACGGAAATCTTGGAGCACAACAATCTCCAAAAAGCGAATTTACAATTAGCGGAAAAAGTCTACGGTTGGACACCTGTCTTTGTCGCTGCCGTTGAAGGACATCTCGAAACAGTAGAAATTCTAGCAAAGGCATGCAATAACTTGGATCAGGTGGACCTCTCGGGGTGGACAGCAATGGAACACGCAGCCTTTCGAGGACATATCAAATGTGGTAAGTTGTTACGCCCAGAGTGTCCTCCAGGCCCAAAGAGCACTTTTGATCGCGTCTCGCAAAGAAAACCTTTCACAAATTCAGCAAGTACGGCAGAAGCATTAGCCAAAGCTGCTGCAGCGAAATTAGAGAAAGAATCAGCAGCAGGCGTCAAAACTTTCGGCCACAGGTATCTCAAAGATAGATGTATGATCATTGTCACTCTTGGCTCCACTGATGCGAGACGTCAGAGTAGTCCTATTCAACTCGATCGAGTTCCCATAGCCGAGGCTGGCACCACGAGATTGGACACGGCTTTGTCTTTGATTGTTAGTGCAAAGAATGCAGAGGGCGATTCCTCAACTTTCGATCTGCCGCTGGGAGATAGTCCGACCACAGATCCTATGCTCTTCACGGCCAAAGATCCTTCCAAGACACAGTTACTTTTTGATATAGTACCGACTTATGCAGCTGCAGGGACCAAAACCCTTGGTCGTGCTGTCGCATTGCTCAGCAGCATAAAAACCAAAGTCGGCGCCCAGAAAGCTTCCTTGTGGGGTGCGGTGACAGTGCCGATCGTAGAGGCTGAGACATTAGGCGTGATTGGTACATTGGAGTTCGAGTTCAGCATTGTCACACCTTTCAGCCATGTACAGATGGCTGTGGAGAAGGAGTCTACTTACTGGAAATCCTTGATGACAACGAGAGTCATTGGTCATCGTGGACTTGGCAAGAATACCAATGTGCCAGATCGAAGATCCCTTCAGCTTGGCGAAAATACTGTACAGTCATTTGTCGCAGCAGCCAATTTGGGAGCTAGTTATGTTGAGTTTGACGTTCAAATAACCAAAGATTTGGTGCCTGTGATATATCACGATTTCTTGGTTTCACAAACAGGCATCGATGCTCCTGTTCATGCCTTGACACTAGATCAATTCATGTCGGCTTCAGGACATCCAGAAGAGATCGCTAATGGTCCGCGGTCAGATCGAATTGACCCACCAGAAAGAAGACCTGGCCGATCTCGCAGCATGAGCTCAAAAGAGCTTTTTGACAACATGAGCAGGATGAAGAACACCCGAGATTTCAAGATGCATGGCTTCAAAGGCAACCAGCGCGGTCACAGTGTTCAGGATGCCTTCACGACACTTGCGGAAGTCTTCAAGAAAGTGCCTCAGACCGTGGGATTCAATATTGAGTGCAAGTATCCCATGCTTTCGGAGGCCGAGGACGAAGAGATGGATCACACAGCCATTGAAATCAACCAATGGGTCGACACCGTTCTAAAATGTGTCTACGATCATGCTGATGGTCGCGACATCATTTTCAGCTCCTTCCATCCAGACATTTGTCTTCTGTTGTCTCTCAAACAACCTGCCATACCATGCTTGTTCTTAACCGAAGCAGGTACCAGCTATATGTGTGACATCCGAGCAGGCTCACTACAAGAAGCTATACGATTTGCCTCTCGCTGGAATCTTCTTGGCCTGGTTTCGGCCTGTGAGCCGTTCGTTTTATGTCCAAGACTGGTCAGGGTCGTGAAGGAGAGTGGGCTGGTTTGTGTTAGTTATGGTGTCATGAACAACATGCCGGAACATGTCAATGCTCAAGTCACTGCCGGTGTCGACGCAGTCATAGTTGACTCTGTTTTGGCCATCCGAAAAGGACTGACCACGGAGGGCACTACACATATTTCAGAGGGAGTGAGTGAGGCAGGACAGGCTCATAAACCTCACGAGCTCGTGTCTGAAGTCTTTTGAACTAGCCTGGACGGCAAGACAATCCCGGTCACGTTGCGCAGCCAGCATCTTTTTCCTACAAGACTGAGGATGTTGTCTATCGCTCTGGTGGATGGCTAAAATCCGCCCGGAAACCGGAGACGCCATGGACTCTAGCGACCAGGACCGCTATACAAGACATTGTTTGCTGCTATGACGACACCTTGTGCTGCTTACTTCCGGTACCTTGAGACTGATCGGGTCAACTCTGAGGACCGGACCTACCGTGTACAGCATGATGATTGTTGTTGGGTCACATCACTCGCCTTCATCTGACTCTACAATGTTGTGCAGACTAAAATTGCTCATCTCGTCGCGCCAGATCGGTTGCACCGTTCGATATTTGTCGTTCACGACCTATCCAGGCTACAAATGAGTTTATAGACCAAAATCTAGACAAGAGAACCATGCACCTGAAAGAGATTGGGAATGCGAATGGAATGTATGGTTTATGTGTAGTTATGCTATGGCTATTGCTAATGAATGGACTACTCTAATCAGAATGAATATATGCTACACACGTCCAATGCTGTACAGGAAGAGAGAATCGGTACAGGCAGGATACGTCTACAGGGTACCATTTACTCATGCATCAAAGAATCGCTTCAAGATTCCTGCTTCACCGATACCCTTGAGGACATCCATCTCAGTGACTCCCAGCACAAACTTGTCCTCGGTGTCCTTGCTTCTCTTGCTGGGTGTCCGAGCGACGCCCTGTTTGGTCCGCGTCGGGTGGGTCAGGACACTGTTGTCCAACATGCTCGCCACAATCGTGGCGAATTCCGTCCTCGGCAGGGGCGAGAGCATCTTGTCTCGCTTACAGAGGCCGTAGTACGCATCGAAAGTGGCCGACAGGGTCTGTGTCTTGCGCACGACGATGGTGCACAGGACTGCCTTTTCGTGAATCGACAGGTTGCCGACGAGGGATGCCCCGGTGACGCCGCCGAGTGCTTGCGTGGCCACCCTGGAGATGTGCCTGATTGTCACCGACGCGAGTCTGGGGCTCGCCGAGTTGGTGGAGATTGGCGACAGTGCCGACCGGTACTCCGATTCCACAATCTCGATCGACTTTCGCAAGATGTCGAGCGCCTTCCTGATGTCTCCCGTGGCATTGGCCACCTTGCGACCGAGAAAGTCGAGCGCACTCCTCTCGACCAGGCCCGTCGTGTTTGTGGCCAGTACAATCTCCGATACCCGGGCGGACAAGATCTGTGTGATCTCTGCCGGAGTGTATGGCTTGAAGCGCAGCACTATCGGCTCGATACCAGTCCGCCTGAGGTGGGGCAGCATGGAGTCCGTCAATTTGAGGGCATTTGCTATGCCGATGATTCTGATCTGCGACGAAACGCCAAACTCGAAGAGCGAGTACATGATCTTCGAGTCGCTGGAGCTCAAGTAGTCAATCTCGTCCAGCACCAGGATCAGTTGTCTGCCCTGGACGTCCGAGCGTTCTAGGTAGTCCCGGAAGTCTGTGATTGACTTGCCCTCTTGTCCGAGTTCGGTAAGGATTTGTTCATATATCAGATCTGGTTTCTTCAGTGAGACACAATTTATGGTCACTACGTTGCACTTTGGCTCTGTTTTCGCAAGAGTCTGGGTGAACTGAGTCATGGTGGCCGACTTTCCTGTTCCGGGTGGTCCACAGATGTAGAGTATACCATCGCTGCCTTCGACAAATGTCTGAATCTCCTTCGTCTCCTTTTCACGTCCAACAATTCCAGCTGCAGCACTCCTCCTGAGGACTGATTTTACTGGTGAGTACGGGGAGATCCCCATCGACGATATGGAGGAGCTTGATGAACATGAAGCTTTTCGACTGTGGCTATACGGGGATTTTTCAGGGGTTTGTAGTTGGATAACTCGTCTTTTCGTCGGTGTCTTGGGTTCCGGACAGACCGTTCGTGATCGCTTGCCAAGTACTGAAGTCATCGCTGAGTTTATTAAGTAGACGTAGACGCGTACTGAGCCGAGAGTCTGATTTGAACTCGAAGGAGGATAGTTCTTTGATGACGTGAATGGAATAAAAGAATCAAGTATTCAAGTAGTGCCGCATGGGACGTGATGTAGAGTAGCTCTCCAGGGCTATGCACGCAAGACACGTAAATCACAAAAGGCAGAGCGGATGACGCGACGCGCCCGATCGGCGAAAGACGCGTTCGTGTTTATGCGGATTGGAGCTCACCCGCGCACTTCCGCTCATCTCGACTGATCTGCCGATGTGATCAGTGATCAGTGATCAAGGCATCGGAGTTTCGCACTTCTCGCTAGTCTCCAACCGAACATCTGCCGAATCGACTTTCTTGTGTGTGTAGCAGCAACGGCAGTGAGCATAGACCGACACTGGTCAGCTACTCAGTAGTCACTTTGCTTGAAAGGATCTGGCTATGAACCTTGTCATGTGCCGTGTCTCGAAATAGTACAGCAAGGCAACCAGGTCTAGAGACCATTGCAGAGGTTCTCAGAACACTTGGTATCATCGATATGTCTCGCCCATTCACCAGCTCTTTGGCCAAATCGCTCTACTCGAGTCCTCGACAAACACCGAACACAACAAGCTCAACTCCTGAGCATGGAAAATCCAGTCCATCGACTCCCGTAGCTCGCTATCCCTCGCCTCTGCCAAAAACACCATTGACCCTCGAACAGACACCAACTGGCAAGTGGTCTCACCCAGCAGTGGAAAAAGTCTCTGTGCTGCAATCCAGAAGAGCCCCAAATGACACCACCTTACGTCGAATATTCTACAATATTGGTGCTTTATTCGTTCTCTATAAAATGCTCCCATTCGTCTATCCTCTGATCCAGGGGCAAGGGATGAAAGTAACCAAGTATGTCGATTGGACAGTTTATGCCCTGTATGCTCTCCTAGCGTATAACATCGCTGAGAACATGAGAAGGTTCTGGTGGAAGAACAACTATGATGATCCCAATCTGACAGCGAGGCAAAGGAATCTACTCAACCTCCCTACTTCTCCCGTGGTCGCGCAATCCGGCAAGTCGCCCGTGGCAATCACCCCTCCGAAATACCCAAAGACATTCACTCCTTCGCCTTCATCCCAATCTCCTCTTGCCGGGCGAAGAAACTCGTATAGTTCATATTCACCCTCAAATTCAGCTTCTACACAGTTGGGCCGGAGCAGTCCTCTACAGCTGGCAGCTACCACAAACAGAAGTGTTTCTATGCTGTCGAATGCTGCTCCACAATCGATTAGCGCTCTGAGCAACTCGTTATTAAGTAGCCAAGGACCGAGTTCGTCGCCAAGCAGCGAGTTCAAAGGCAGCTCGCGGTGGAAATACACTCAGACCGTGGGGAAGGCACAAACTTAACTCGGCATGGCACCACGCATGTTAATGCTGGGATATTGGCATTGACTAAGAAGCTCAGGGCACAATGGGCGGGACGCTTACATGCAACGAATCATGACGAGGTGTTGAATGTGTAGCACGCCAGCCTCAACCTCACACCAACAACTCGCAACACTGGAGCGCCAAGACTTACGTTCCGAAGCTCAGCCGTAAGGATGAGCCGCTCCAGCAATTTTGCCAAGACTCTGGTGGTCGCTTCATAAGGACTTCGCCCGTCCTCCCATTTCAGGACCCCTCCTTTAGCCGCTTCGACACAGATATGGCAGCTATCAAGGACTTCCCACAGGACCTCAAGGACAGCTTGCCGACATACAATGACGAGACTCTAGCTGCGCCCAAGTCAACGTTCAGTAAGACTAAGAAGTTTGCTGGTGTTGCCGCGGCATGTTACCTTGCTGGAACCGCTTTTTCCTACGCACCGCCAATCTCGGCCTTCAATTTCATGAATCATGGTCACGGTCATGGACATCGCGGTCCTCACGGACATCACGGTGGAGGCTTGCGACCACATCATGGACCACCTCATGACCCGCTCGAAGGGCCATTCTATCGTCCTGACCAACTGGTGAGGTCGGATATCTCAGAAGACCGTGTTGGTGTTCCACTATTGTTGAAAATCGAAGTTCTAGACAAGGAGACTTCTTTACCAGTCGACAACGTCTCGGTAGACTTATGGCAAGCCGATGCTTCCGGACGATATTCTGGCTCAAGATCTTGTGGCGGGCGCAGGCCTGGTGGACCATCTCGTCTGGAGAGTGCACAGGAGCAAGACAAGTCTTCTTTGAGCCCTGTCGCTGAAGTGGGCGACGAGTGGCCATCAATCCCTGTCTCAACTGAAGATGAGCAAGCTAGCGATAATTTGTCACAAGAGGATGTGACTGAGCACCATGCACCTCCGCCGTCACTTCTTGGAGATCACCATGGGCCACTGCCAAAGGATGGCAAGGGACACCATGAACCACGTCCGCATCCGCCCCAACACGGCGGTCATTCGCCAAAGGACGGAAAGGAACATCATGGGCCACCACCACCTCCACACCCGGGCCATGGAGGGCATCGCGGCCCCCCACCGGAGGATGGCGAACGACACCATGGACCATCACCACCACCTCATCACGGAGGTCCTCGGGCACCACCGCCAGAAGATGGTAAAGGACATCATGGACCACCATCACACCCACCGTGCCATGGCGGTCCACCGCCAAAGGATGGAAAAGGACATCACGGGCCACCACCACCACCACCACCGGGTCACGGAGGACACCGAGGACCACCACCACCGCATCACGGAGGTCATCGAGGACCACCACCACCACCACCGCATCATGGAGGCCATCGAGGACCACCATCACCACCACCGCATCACGGAGGTCCTCGAGGACCACCGCCGAAGAAGGGGAGGAAGCACAACAGTACTGAGCCACTCTACACACCACATGCTGGTACGGAAGAGAACAATCACAAGGCTTCGTGGCTGCGAGGCGTACAACAGACCTCACACGATGGAACAGTCCTTTTTTCTACCATCTTTCCAGCTCCAGACCGTCATCGCCCAGCACACATTCACTACAAGCTTCACGCTCCGACAGAGGAGACCTTTGGTGGACGATTCCACAACATGGACACCCATGAGCTCACAACGGGTCAGCTCTTCTTCGATGATGCTCTTGTGGCCAAGATTCTGAGCTTGGCCGAGTACAATAGGGCAGCTGTACAGACTGAGCTAAACGATGATTTCATCTTTGATGGAGAGAATCTCATTACTGATATCTCATATGTGAACGAAGATTCCATCGAGTCTGGCATTGAGGCCAAGATCATCTTGAAGATTGATGCCTCTGAGTATGTCAATGATGAATTTACAGATTCTGACTCGGAAGCCGAATTTGATCAGTAGGATGTCGCGACGATGGCATCACAGCAGTCTGTGAGATGAGACTGACGACAATGGAAGTGACGAAGGATAACGGGGTGTGAGGAAATGTGGAGGATGATCAGACAAAGCTGATAGCAGTGGTTTTCGCGTTTCGTTTAATGAGATTTTGTAGTATGAATAAGGAAAGGATAAAACACGAGTCAATTCCTCTCTCGATCCGTGCACTAAAAGTCCCAATACGGAAGATTGTAACTATGAGCATGGTAGAAACCACCGCAGAGTCGATCCACCCCTACTGTTGTCTGCAGTTCTTCGCTCGATGAAGAGCGATCGAACGGCAGAAAAAAGCAGAGAGAGAACCACTCCGAGGGAGCAATTCATGTTCCAAAGATTTTGAGAGAGCGGGTGAGGGGTGCGGATGAGTTTATCAGACAAGCCGAAGCTTTGATCCCAACCATACGAAAGGTCCATCAAAACTACCCACACCCTCACCGCTCGGTCGACTGTAACTCTACTCCCGCTCCACCTGACGCGGCAGAGGGAAGGACCGTCTTTGAAATCACGGCCGGGATTCGTGTGTATTGCAATCCGACATGAAGTGCTTTGTTTCATCTAATCACGCAAACCCGAGTGATAGAGACCGCGAACAAACGCACTAACAAAGTCGCGTGTTGGTGGGTGGCCGCACTGCTGTCGAGCAACGGTGGTGGGCCTATCGTCACATGCGCCAGGAGACACATTCTCGAGACACCGCACGGTCCGGAGCATGATGGGAAAGGAAAAAGAAGTGGTAGGGTCTCGGGAGTGGAGTGCGTCGCAGAAGTCTCGATACCATCAAAAAGTCCCTCGCCGACCTAGGGGGGAAAGTTGAGGTTCCGTCGAGTAGACTGGGCGACGCACTCCGACCCTCGTAAGTGACTTTCTGATCATGCTCTACAGTGCGGGTCCGGTACCCTCCATGGAGAACACCCTGTTGCCCCTGAAGGATAGATGGAGAGCAGAATCGAGGCGCGACGATTGATGATCTTAGGGTTAAGTTAGGAGCAAACTCTGTCGCAACGCTCGGCGCAACCTATCTGCGCGAAGCAAGGATGGGAGGAAGGAACCTGTTGAGTTGCTCCATTACTGCAGGGCCGTCATGCGTGTGTGGCAAGGAAGAGTATTGTCAGGAGGTAGAGCATATATAAGTTGGCCGTGGTTCGAAGGGGCGTCGTGCATTTGGCGGCACGCGTCAAAGTGGAGCCAGATCTGTGATCAGTAAATTTCGTGGCCTGAAGGAAATGCACATGAAATTATTATGCTTGGAATGTACATGTTATCGAGATGTATATGGGTTTTATATATAGATGTGCTTGCAATGCTATCGCTCCGACCTTGCCAACAATTTTTGTTTCCCTCCTTCACTTTCATCGCTGCCAGAATCATCATCTGTCTCACTCTCTGAACCATCTTCGGAGGCACTTTCAAGATTATCCTCCGCATCATCATCATCATCTCCTTCTTCTTCATCTTCATCTTCATCTTCATCTTCATCTTCGGATGCTGAAGTGTCCTCCTCCTCATCCTCATCATCGCTAGATGTTGCATAAAAGTCATCCAAGGATGAAATCCCTGTCAACTTCGACTTGGGTTTCGTGATCTGGACCTCCGCGCCGAACACAACAGGCGTGACTGGTCTTGTGGATGGTACCGAGCTGCTTTGGTTGTTGCTGCGCAGCACAGGCGCTTTCAATGTCACATTGCGCTCTGCAGCGCCGATGACCTCTATCGACCACGGTGGTAGATCTTGATAATCCTTAAACGTCCGTCCGAGCAGAAGCGAGGATGACCCAAGAGCATATCGCTCCTTTCCGGACGAAGGCGAGACGAAGTTGGGAAGTGGTTTCGTTGCAAACAAGAGCTGCTTCGTCAATATCCAATTGGGGCTCGATGCTAGGATTTTGTAGGTCCTGAGGCGATCACGTAGGTCATATGATGAATCGTATCTTGCCAAGTATGCGAGATGCGCGTATAGTTTGGGTATCATGGAGTCTGTGTCAGGCAATGCGGCCGATATTGCTGCTTGAGGATCAGCGTCAATGTTCTCTTTCACGACATTATGGCCATTCTCCGTCAAAGACTCAGCCTCAATTTCGTTGTCCGCATGAGCCGCGTCAGCTTCTTTTATAGCTGTGTTGAGTTCGTTGACGTCAAGCTCATTGATTTGTTGACAATGCAGAACGTACATCTTGACTCCGAGAGTCAGGATCTGGATTCTGACAACTTCTTCTTCGTCAGCGAAGCGTTTGACACCGAGACGAAGGACATCGGGTGCCACTTGTCCCAGATGCTGCAAGTTCTCAGACACTAGCCAAAATATACTGGCTCGAGCTGATGCAGTAACAATGCTTTCGAGTGTCCTCACAAGTACTTTGATTGTCCTGATATGCCCAACAGGATTCAATTGCACAAGCTGTCGAATTGCTATCACTGATTCACCAATGAGGGAGGATGACTCAGACTTGAGGTGTCCAAGCAGAGTCTCTAGACATTGTTGACCTACTTCTGGTACATGTTGTGCACACTTGCAGATTGCTTGAACAGCAGCGACTGAGAAAGCCTCGTCTGTTGTGTCCATAGCATATTGGGATAGCTCACCCAATAATAGCTTCGAATTTGTGGGTGTTATGATCAATGCCATGATCTCTAACTTGAGCCTCCATACATAATCTGGTTCTGTTGGGTATATCAAGAAGTACTCCGCCGCTTCTTGCCAAATTGTTGCATTGGTCAGTGCCAAAGCGATAACGTTCGTCAATGCAATATATCGAATATCGGCGTCATATCGCAAAAGCGCTAGTAAGGCAGGAACTATCTTGCGAGTATCTGATGCCGTGCCCAGATTATGTAAAAGACGACAAGCAGCAATGACAACTGCACTACTTCTCGAAGATAAGAGGGTGGACACTGCTTTGATTAGAAGTGATAGGTCCTGTTGTGTATCCTGACTTGGCGTAGACGAATCGTAGAAATCTCGCCCAATTTGCGTTTCCTGCGCTGTCAATGGATCTGTGAAACAGGCTCGAGCGTATCGTTCCAGGATCTTCAGCACAGCCACTTGTCCAAAATCGTCCATCTGATTCAAGCACTCGCACACACGACGATAAACAGGGTGTAACATAGCAACTTGACCCGGACATATCGCATCGCATGCTTCCACTGCTGAAGATAGCACCGATGGGTTGCTGTCTGACAACAGCACTTTCAAGCAATCAATGAGTTGAGGATGCAAAGTGGGATCCAGCGCGTCAGTCTTAGAGATTGCCATCGCAGTCGTTTTGCGCACGTAAAAGGACGAATCCGTCATGCACTTCTTAATCGATAGAAGAACAATGCCACTGATTGACACTACTCTGATGCTTGAAATGACACGAAGAGCAAGAGCGCGAACAATCTGATTTTGATCTGAAAGTGCTTTTTGAATGGTGTTTATCGACAGAAGAGCCAGATCAGGCTGCGACTCAGCATAGCGGGTGATGTAAATATAGACGAGCTTTCGAAGCTCTAAATTCGAGCTTGCCACGTTCTTGACCACACTCGCAAAGTGTGAGGACATGTCTATCCCCTTAGAGGAAATTGCTATCGTTCGTCGCATGCCGTCAATCTTCTCTCTGTCAGTCCTGCCCTCGAGCAATTTGCCCACATCAGCACCTCTTGTTTCGTCCGCATAACGAGCTCCGACTGACTGAGCCGCCTCTAGTGTCAAATCACGAGCCTGGTCTGCAATGCTTTGAACCTTCGATGCCCATTGCATAGCACGAGAACTAATCATGTCGGCCGACATTACTCTCCACAAACGGAATAGACACTAGACTCGATACGCGTTGGTCGTGTATATCCCGTAAGATTCCCCACTTGTATACTGTTCGACTCGTAATGCAGGAGAATGTCGAGATCCACACAGTCGAAGGGCAAGAGCCATGAGACGAGAGCTGTATTGTAGAAATGGCAACTTCTAAATCGACTCTGTGCACTTCCATGCAAATGACTCCACCCAGTGGTCGGAGGCTCCGTCACTGCAGCAGACACTCTCGACTGATCAGCCAGCGTCAATTGGATCAGCGTCTTTCTGCTCGAGACTCGATCTCCCTTGCACTCCTACTCATAGAAGATGGAAGAATAAAGCTCGAGTCACTCCTATGATGAATCACTTATAACCAGTATGAAAATAGCTTTCCTTCACCCGGATCTGGGAATCGGTGGTGCTGAAAGACTTGTGATTGATGCCGCTGTCGGTTTACAAAAGCTAGATCACGATGTTGTCATCTACACTTCCTTCCGCGACAAGAAGCATTGCTTTGATGAAGCTCGTGACGGAACACTAGAGGTCAGGGTGAGAGGAGACACAATCTTTCCCCCTAACATCGGAGGGCGATTCTCAATCCTGTGTGCAATGCTTCGTCAAATACATCTCGCGATTACCCTGATCAGAGACACAGACCACTACGACGCAATCTTCATTGATCAATTATCGATCGCGATCCCTTTACTCAAGTTCTTTCTACAGGCTACACCAATCTTGTTCTATTGTCACTTTCCCGACAAGCTACTGTCGCAAAGAACAAACATCATCAAAGAGCTGTACAGGGTTCCCTTTGACCTTCTCGAAGGCTGGACTACTGGTCAAGCAGACACAATAGTGGTCAACAGCCAATTTACCGCATCGATTTTCAAGAAGGCTTTTCCAAGGATACAGATTATACCAAAAGTTGTTTACCCTTGTGTTGACGTTCAACAATCATTCTCCAAAGCGAATGTACGGACCGATCGCCAGATAGTGTTGTCCATCAACCGATTCGAGAGGAAGAAGAACATTGAATTAGCACTCCAATCATTTTCAGCTCTCAAGACACATGCTCGTTTTGCTGACATAGTTCTCGTGCTGGCTGGCGGGTATGATGAGCGAGTCTCTGAGAATGTTAATTATCATTCGGAGCTACAGACGGGATGCTCGCAACATGGTCTCAATCACCAGACTCTGAAAGGACCTTACAATCTGCCTCTGCGTTTCGAAAATGATGTCAATGTCTATTTTCTTCTATCCATTCCCGCTGAACTCAAAGCCTCGCTTCTCGCTTGTAGTACTCTCTTGGCCTACACCCCAGAAAATGAGCACTTTGGCATTGTACCTATCGAAGCAAGCCTGGCAGGTTTACCAGTGCTAGCACAAGACAATGGAGGGCCTCTGGAGTCTGTTGAAGATGGTATCACTGGCTTTTCTCGCCCGCCCGACGCTAAGCAATGGACTACAGTTATGGCAGCGATGCTCTTCAACGCAACGAATGAAGAGAGGAATGGTCTTGGTCAAGCAGGCCGCAAGAAGGTGCTTGATACATTCAGTCAAGAAACTATGGCACGAGCGCTTGAGGACGAATTTCAAGCACTGAGTACAAGACCCAAGGACGCAGCAAACATATATGCCATGGCAGTACTGGCGATATTCGTCTTCAGCCTTTGGCGGTGGGCTCTGCGTCCCCTTGTGATTCTTGGCTGGGACAAGATTATGTCTGGGTGAAGACGGGGGCCCGCGTCCCTAGATTTTCATCCGTTATGTAGCGTTTAGGCGATCTGTGATTGTAGAAAACTTTGTGAGAATTACAGGATTTCTCACCATTTTTGTGTGCAGAGTCTTGTCTGATCATTGATCAAGCACGGCGTCTGCCTGTGGCTGAAGAGTGGTGGCGCACGATTCCATGGAAAGTGCATCATTACCATCAGACGCTCGTCCTCTAAGTCCCCTGTAGCTATATTCAAATTTACGGTAGCAGCACCCGGACTCTTATAGTCCCAAATCTTGTCGTCTACAGTTCACGCCAACTCGTACTCGTGTCGGCATGAATTTTTTAGCGAGGTCCGCAAAACGCTTCCAACAACAAGCCGCTCAAATTCTCGATGCGAATCCCACTCCGTCGGTGAATGCCCCTCTCTCGCTCTTCACCTTTCCGGCGGACGTGGACAAGATGATTGTGGGTTCGGACGCGGACTACAAGTCGACATCTACATCCACAGTCTCGTGCACGCCTCGGACGGAGAACGGGGAATCGTTCCTGCGGTTCTCGGGCAAGACGGCGGGCGACGGGTACGCCGCGATGCGGTCCAAGGTGGAACCGTCCTCGTTCTATGGCGTGCCGACGACCGACGTGTCGCCGTACAAGTTCCTGACCCTGAGGTTACGCGGCGATGCGAGACGGTACTTTATCAATCTACAGACCGAATCGTATCTCGAGACGGACCTCTACCAACACCGTGTCTTCTTGACCTCCCAGGGCACGGGAACGTGGGAGAACGTCACGTTGAAGTGGAATGATTTTACCCTGACCAACAACGGGCAGATCCAGGAGAAGCAGGTCGCCATGGACAAGTACCGGCTCAAGACGGTCGGTATCTCGGTACTCGATCGGTTGCCCGGCAAGTTCGAGCTCGATGTCCAGTGGATCCGTGCGGAGAACGATGCGGGCGCGAGTAATGACAATATGAATGACGTGAACAGTCTCTGAGGGAATCTACATAAATACCATTAATGATTACATGAATTATACGATTACACTATTTTCTGTCTGCTCCGAGCCTGGGGCCAGGCTCAGAGACCAATCGAGCTCTTTGTGCCCCGTTGATTGATCAGGTCGCTCGTCGAGATTTTCACGTCACCGAGCCATATCTCGACGAGGTACTCGTACCATACCTTTCGACCGTCCGTCTCTCGCCAAAAGTGGACCTCTGCCGATGCATCCGCGGGGACAAAGAGTGGTTTCGTGAGGGGAAAGAAGATGGGGAACCAGGAGACCATGTCGGGCGACTTGGTGTCGATCGTGTCTGGCACCGTCGACAGCTCCACGTCTCCGTACAGGATGCTCTCAAAGTACCCCGCCACGCCGTGACACACACCCTTTGATTCGCAGTGGAACGTGGCTCGGCCGTATCTCTTGTTGCGCAGTTGACGATCCTCCGATGATCCGGACTGATCGCACGGATGATGAAAGTGCCAGAGGGGCTCAAAGGTGGGTGACAGTAAGCTGCACTGGCTCAGCAGTACCACGTACGGTGTCTCCTTGGCTTCTGCCGAGCCATGCCTCAGTCCCTGATAAATCTTTGGTGTCATGAGCGGAGAAATGAAAGGTGTATACCGACTCGGTATCGAGACTCCAGAGGCAGGATTGAGAACATGTTGCACGCCGTCGAGACATTCCGGCGACAGTTCATTGTCCCCGAACGAGCCCAACAGTTCAGACACGAGAATGTCGACGTACTCCTCTGGCTGCCAATGTCTCATGTCAGTCTCAACCAATGTCACCTTGCCCTTCCACTCATTCTTCATGCGCCGGCGTAAGCCCTGCACAGCGTGTGGGTTCTTCTCGATCGCGAACAGGACAATTGGTGTATCGGAATCGTCCGCGGCGCGCAAGCAACAGTCCACTAGCGGACCTCTTCCAGCCCCGACGACAGCGACGAAAGTCTGCTGTCCACGAGGTCTATCTGACAAGGCATGGAATATTGCCTTTTCGTATTGCGCATATTTGACGGGATCTCGTTCAAAGACTTCATAAGTCGAGCTCGACAAGTTGTCCTGCAGAGGCTGCAATGGCTGTTGCAGAAAGTCCTGGTACCCCGGCGCAATGGTCTCTGCCACTGATGGGGCTGGGGCGTTCTTGAGAATGTACCGCATGTATTGCAAATACGCGTCATCGCCTCCAAGTCGTTGATGCTTGTCAATATCTTGTAGGACTATTGTAGGACCAAATTTACATGCTGCCTGTACATATGCTTGATGTGCCTTGGGCAGCACAGGATAACCTTTATTGTTGACGAGAAAGACAGAAGCCGAGAGAAAAAGTTGACGGACGTCCTCACTCAGCCAGCGAGATTGCGTGTCCAAGGAAGGTAGTCGTGTTGGAATCTCGAGCGCTACGTGAAGTCTAGATGAGTACTCGCAGACAGATCTGATCGTGTCCCAGATCTCCCAGGTCGCGAGCGTGTTATCGTCATTGTCAGCGACCTCACCTATCAGTGGCGTCGGGCACAAAGGTAAGAGGATACTCAATTCGAGATATGGATGGGTCTTTAGTATAGGGGCAATAGATTGAGCGTATACAAGAGCATGTTGTTGTATGATTGGTCCTCGAATAACTACTGAGTTGATGGATTGATACTGTGTCCAGCCAATGTCGAGCTCAAATTTAGTCACTGAGTCTTGTCGAATGAGTGAGTCTATTGAGTGCAAGTCATCCACCTGAACAAGTGCAAGACCAGGAGCATCTATTTCTGACTCGTGAGACACTTCGAGTGCATTGAAAGCATATCCTCTGGATACCAACGACTCGAGATGGTCAGTCGAAACCACCCCGATGTCAGATAACTTGGTCAGGTCCATCAGCTCGAGTCTCTGAGAACGTTCAGCTCAATAGTATCTGCACAGCTCAGTGCTTGTGTAGTGCTTCAGTGTGCTTGATGATTGTTTTCAGAAGGAAACCTGAAATTCATCTCCAAGAGCGCCGCAGATCGGGCGCTCAGCCAAATTCAATGTGCAAGGCACGTATTCCCTGAAGAAGACGGATGATGCGCTTTCTACGGCAGATGGAGCCTGCTACACTCGTTATAGACACTTTCTCCCACCTTGGAGAATCATTCAAGTCGCATCACAATCCTCAGCTCCAGGTTGTGTATCAATGCGCGCAGAGATAGGCGATCTTGTCTGATGACCTTTGAACTTCCTCCAATACACTCGTTTCCTCCTTTTTTCACGCGACAACCCAATGTCGAGACATTCAATTCGCAGAGGCAACAATGGGCAGCAATCATATTGGAGTACTACAGGCATAATAAGCTCTTTCAGTTGAGTCTAAATGCGGAGACAATCAACAGTGCTCTATTCACCAATAGATCGATCAAGAGAAGTTTGAAGCTCGACACGTTGATGGAGATTATAGAACACATGGTCGCACAAAATCAGGCAGAGTGGTTGACGAAGAAGAAAGGAGATGTTCTGATATATTGGCGAAGGCCCGAGGACTGGGCACAAGCACTCATCAGGTATATCGAGGATACGGGACAAAATGGATCGATCCTCACCATGTACGAGCTGACTGAAGCCGAAGAAGCTGAACGTTCAGAGTTCTACAAAATGGACAAGGTCATGCTCCGGAAAGTTGTGGATGTACTATCCAAACGTGGTAAAGCAGTCATCATGAAGGGTAGTGATGGAGAAGAACAGGGAATAAAGTTTTTGTGAAGTCACACGACGCTCCGCGAATCGGTGCTGCTGTGCACTAGAAGCACGAGCAGATTCGTTCACATTAGAATCACGAAAGTGCCCACGATCATGGCCATCGAGAGACCATCATGTCCCATACTTTCGCGTACGATACATCTCACATCATGCCGCTGCGGTATTATGACAATTCCGAAGAAATAGAGCGCTTCGAATGACCCTTGCAGCTCAACCATCTGCCTCTAATCTCCTCAGAAGATACTCTATTTCGACCTCTTTAGTCAATGGAATGACGAAATTCTCGTACATCGAAACCACTGTCTTCACATCAACCTTCCCCTGGGAGGAAGCATCTGCTGAACCTTCCACATCGAGCGGGTCTTTCCCGTAGTTAATCGCCTTTTTCTTCAGTCGTGCAAGAACTTGTTTTTCCACAGCGTCATTCGTGATCCCTTTCGTCAATCCGGCAATATCTCGTTCCTGTATCATCTTTGTGTATTTGGGAACATCGGAAAGAAACTTGACTTCAGCAACGAATTTGCCAAAGTGAATCCGCCTTGACAAGGCTTGTAGACATTCAACATCACAGACAGCGGCTGAGCCGTAGTTCTCTTTCTTTTCGCCGAGATCCTGGTGATGTGGGTTCAAGAGCTTTGGCAGTATATCATTTATGTAAAAGTCCTTGATTTTGTCGTTGACATTGACTCCATCGGTACGGATCAATGGTGGATACTCCAGAGCCTCGATGATTGGATCGGGCAGGTTTTTACTGAAGGCATACTCATCGGGACTTTGGTACCTCCTCACGAGTGCATGTGCATGTTCGCTCTTCTCGAGCACAAAATCAAGAAAACTGCCATCGTAGTCCGGTATCGGTATGGTACCAGGCGTGTATATTGACTTGTTTAACGGAAACTGACAACGCTGATAAGATTAGAATCAGGCAAGAGTCGTATGATGATCAAGTGGCAGACCTCAATCAGCTTGAAGATGATCGTGTCTTCCTGACGAATAAGGGCATATCTGATGTTAGCTAGATCGAGGGGCTTCGCAGCGAGTAGATCCATCGAGGTCAGAACCATATCTCCCGAAAAGACGCCGGAACCAGACTTAGCTTGCCAAGTGTCCCAGGGCCACCACAGAGAATAGGCTTCATTGCACGGTAAAGGGTGGTAGACGGGGGGAGGAGAGTAGGCGCCCAGTGTCCGCGGATAATCCGAGAAGCGGGAAATAGTCTGGAATAGGTGAAGTCCATTGCTTCAGCCATTCGCTTGATTGATTCCTTCATGTGCTCTACTCTGCAACCACGGACTTGACTAGCGTGTACTTCCATCTGTAGCTCTGCCATTGGTTCATCTCGGCTGGTATTCCACATCATTTTTGGTATTGAGTACAGCAATAAGACCTGCCAATTAAATAGTACATGCTCAGATGAGCACAGGGATACACGCTTACCGTAACATTATCCGTTCTGCGGGCATCGCCTTCAAAGGTACGTCAAACCTTCAGTCGTCTCTCCTATATCAAGTTCTCAGCAGTAAGGTGACACGGCGACGCTTTTGGCAGCTCGAATGGAGATCCGCCGCAACTTCGAGGCTAGCAGAGAGCTCACAGATAGCGAACAAGTCACAAAAGTACAGCATGCTCAAGAAATAGCCAAGGTCCTACGCCAAAACGTCGTGCAAGGCCGATTGGACGAGACAAAAGAGGATACCTATGATCTGCGTATCCACAAGGACATTGAGCTGGGTGACAATGAAACAATCAGGCAAAAGAAAAGCCAAGCTGCTGCGGCGGGTCAGGCAGGTAAATGCTGCTCAGCATAAGATCCGCACGATGCGGAATGTACATCATATGCATAGCGTAGCGTATTCTTTCTTCCCGTTCATCTTGAGACTCTGTGACCCTGTATGGTGACCACGAGAATGAGCGCTCTGTATATTTGGCCATGTTCGAGCAGTGATGATCAGCTCGATACTGATTTTGGCTCTGTGGCGGATCCGATCAGAGATTCACCTGCGCACACCACAAGCTCGAGATGTTTTGCACTTCATGTAGTTAGATCTGTCGTGTTCATGGCTATGGCTTTCCATCGTAGGTCTTCTTCCCGGAACACAGTGCTATAGCGTGCTTCTCAAGGCGGTCTCGTCCGCAGAGAGTGAGAAATTACCTGCAGTATCAATGTCTAGACCACTACGGGTCGCTGTACAGGGGTGCTGCCATGGAGAGCTCAATACAGTCTATGCAGCTATTGCAGCAGCAGAGATAGAACACGGTTATAAGGTCGATCTTCTGATTGTTGGCGGCGATTTCCAGAGCGTTCGGAACCTGGCGGACCTATCTTGTATGGCTGTTCCTGCAAAATTTAGACGTCTTGGGGACTTTGCAGATTACTATGCGGGGAAGAAAGTTGCGCCAGTATTGACCATCTTCGTAGGAGGCAACCACGAAGCTTCCAATTACCTGCAGGAGCTCTTCTACGGAGGTTGGGTGGCTCCAAACATATACTATCTTGGTGCAGCAAATGTGATCAACTATGGCGGCTTACGAATAGGGGGTATCTCTGGCATATGGAGTAAATATGACTATGTGCGAGGTCATATGGAAAAGATGCCATACGACAAAAATTCTTTGAGGAGTGTCTACCATGTACGCCAATTCGAGGTCAAGAAGCTTCTCAGAATGAGTGCTGAGAATGATCGATGTGATATTTTCCTCAGTCATGATTGGCCTCGTGGAATCGAGCAATATGGCGATACGCAAAAGCTACTGAAGGCCAAGCCCTTCTTTCGAGAAGAAGTTGCCAGAAATGATCTTGGTTCACCAGCCAATGAAGAACTGTTGAACAACCTGAAGCCACGGTTCTGGTTCTGTGCCCATCTGCACGTCCGTTTTGAAGCTACCGTCGACCACGCACAAACGGGAGATAAGAGGACGCGGCAAACTTCTCGGCCATTCGTTAGCCAACAACGGAAGATCAACATTACTGAAGCACGACCAAAAACTGATATAGGGGTCAACCCCGATGAGATTGTGCTGGATATTGACGAGGGAAATGGCAACCCTGACGAAATTTGTCTTGAGCTGGACGAGGAGGACGAGAAAGAGGAAACTACTTCTGTGACTCGTGACACAGTGCATGCTCTGGAGGACACGCCCAACGACATTCCTGTAAGGGTGGCACAATCATATGGTACTGACAATATGTCACTAGAGGAATACAAGCAGCAGGTTCTTCGTAGAAACGGTCTGTCGAAAGATGCACATATCGAGACTCAAACTTCACGGGAGAACACTAATCATACTCTTTTCCTGGCACTTGACAAATGTCTGCCACGCCGTCAATTCCTCGAAATAATGACGATACCTATAGCTGATGAGGGGAGTTCTACTACTGAGCCAGATCTAAGACTGCGCTATGACGCCCAGTGGCTGGCTATCACGAAGGCCTTTTCTCCATATATTTCGAAAACTGCGTATCAAAAGACCTTGCCCGATGCTTCCATATTAGAGGAGCAATTAACAGCTTCCAGGAAGTGGGTCAGCGAAAACGTCCATGACTTGCTTGTCCCGCTCAATTTCGAACAGACAGCCCCTGTCCAAAGTGCAGAGATCACTGAAAGAAGTCGATGTAAGATTTCTCCTCTCTATGCCGGCATACTCGAATTGCTAATGCGAATAGCCGAGGTGTATATCAACCCTCAGACAACGGCTTTTTGTCATCTTTTGGGGTTATCAGTGTCATAAGGAGTCGCTCATGATTTTCCTTTGCCTTCGCCCTCGGCCATAGCGCGTAAGTAGATTTTGCCGCCTGGAAGACTATCTACAGATCCCAGTGAGCCAGTGCCAATTGCGAGGAACCTTGCGTCTGGGCTATACGCAAGTGTTTGGATTTCTTCCCCAATGGCAGCGTACTGTTTGACACGTTTCTTGGCTTTGAGATCCCATACTGAGACGATTCCGTCTCCACCAGCGGATGCAAATGTTTTGTATATGGGATGGAATTCGATAGCATTGACTGGGTATACCACATCTTCATCCTCACCTTGCGCATTGCGAGTTTTCTGACGATGACACTTGAAGGCATACTTACGATCTTGTGACTCTTGAGACGGATCCATAAATTCGACAGACACTCGTCCTTCTATCGAGGTAGAGACATAGCCAGCCATACTGTGGTCAGATGTCATGGTACACTGGATAGTGCGCGTCATGAACTTCAAAGAACTCTCTCGTCGTTGCGTTGGCTTCAGATTTGTATTCTGCGTGGTCAAGGCATCGAGAAGTTGTGTGAAGGAGAAAATATAGACCTGACGATTGGCCATTGCAACGACAACGTGCTCTCCATCCGAGGATAGTGCGAATACCTTTTCTGGTAAATTGATTTGAACTGTTTGTCCAACGTCTTCAGCAGACATATTGTGCACTGAGAGTGAGCAGTCCCAGCTTCCGGCCACTAAGATCTTGTTTTTGTGAGAATACGTGATGCTGCTGATGGCCCCGGTGTGATGTGTCTTTTCGCTAATCAGTCGTCCGTGCTCCAGATCGTAAAGACGCAGAGCGCCATCCACAGAGGCGCTGGCGACTGTGGTCTCGGTAATGAAGGTTGCATCTAGTATTGGCGCTCTCTCGGAAAAGTCGCGCACCAAGACCTTATTGGTGACATCGTATAGGCGTAGGTGGCCGTCCCAGGAGCTCGCTAGTAAATACACTGGGTTGTTGATACTGAAGGTCAGGGCCGAGATAGTATCCTCTGGTCCAGATAGTTCAACCAATGTCTGAGACATCGCTGGTAATACTCCAGACGGAATTGAAACGGTCGGACTGCTTGTCCCCACACTTTATAGACTGTAACTTTGTGGTTGTAGTCAGTTATCAGCAAAGTTCGAGCCCAAGGAAGCGCAATCAAAACAAATCCACGAGAGGCGGCGGATGTTATGGCAAATCTGATGAAATTTGGCTACAGCCACGCCCGAAGTGGCGAGAACCGACCAAAAAAAGGTTCATTCGTGCTCGAGGTGCAAGACCTTATGAAACCATATTCAAGCCTGATACCAAGCTCTGACTGATTTATAGTACCTACAGACTTTCATCACAGGGCTTCGATAAACACATTGAGCACGAATACAAGATTGGAGACCAAAACGAGCATGACGGAACAACAACAAGAGGAGACGACAGCCGATCAGCTCTTTGCAACGATTGGAGAGCAGGCGGACAACGAGTCCTACGACGACAATAAGGTGGTCAATGAGATTGAGTCGCTATGTATGAACTGTGAAGAAAATGGCACGACCAAGCTGCTCTTGACTGTCATTCCCTTCTTCAAAGAAGTCATTTTGATGTCTTTCGAATGTCCTCATTGTGGCCTGAAGAACTCCGAAATTCAATCCGCGGGTCAGATCCAGGAGAAGGCGTGTCGCTATAAGCTAAGGGTAAATTCAAAAACGGACATGGACAGGCAGATTGTCAAATCCGAATACTGTGTTTCGAAGTTCCCCGAGCTGGATCTGGAAATTCCAGCTCAGCGAGGTCAGTTGACTACAGTGGAGGGTCTTTTAGGTAATGTGCTAGAGGATATTGCCATTGGACAAGACGTCAGGCAGACTGAACAACCAGAAGCATACCAGAGGATTCAGGACTTTATCGAGAAAGGCAAGAAGATGATTGAGGGTGATGCATTCCCTTTCACCATCATTGTTGATGACATTTCTGGGAACTCATGGATAGAGCCTAAACCTGCTGATGCTCAGAGCGTTTGGTCGCGTGTCGAGTACTTGCGATCGCCAGCACAAAATGCTCGCCTGAATCTGGGTAATCCTGAGGCACCCAACGTGGACGATATTCAGCCCGATGAGGTTCATACTTTCCCAGCATCCTGTCCTTCTTGTGCCAGGCCTTGCGACACACATATGAAGCTTGTTGACATTCCCCATTTCAAGGAAGTCATTATCATGAGCACAGCATGTGACGATTGTGGTTACAAATCAAATGAGGTGAAGACCGGTGGTCAGATTCCTCCGAAGGGCCGCAAGATCACTCTCAAGGTCGACGACGCAGACGACCTAGCCTTAGATATCCTCAAGAGTGAGAGCTGCGCACTGACGGTGCCGGAATTGGCGCTTGATCTGCATCCCGGTACTCTAGGTGGTCGGTTCACGACCATTGAAGGTCTTTTAGCCCAGGTCTACGATGAACTATACGGACGAGTCTATTCGGGCAATAACGACTCCCGAGAACCTGAGGAAAACAAAAAGTGGGAAACCTTTCTGGGCAATCTAACACTGGCAAGAGAAGGAAAGAAAGACTTTACACTTATTCTCGATGATCCTCTTGCAGGATCATACCTGCAGAACCCTTATGCCCCGGATGACAACCCGAACATGACTTCAGAAGAGTATGAGAGGACGGAAGAGCAGAACGAGGATTGGGGCCTCAACGACATGGTAACATCAGGGTATGAAGAGGATGAGACTCCTGCAGTAATCGAGGCACCTGACTTTCCTGCCGGTGCCCCAGCAGCTTAGAAAGGCGTTTACGTAGAATATAAGAATAGCTGGGTAATGGATAACAAAGGTTCTTTGCACGGCCGAAACATGAAATATTGAATGATGGTCCGTCCTGGGTGGAACTCTCTGGTCAATGACGTGATTGAGGGGCAAGACCATGGTTGGAGACCTCACAAGAGCTCCTCCCTCACACCTCGATCCGCTTCCTCGCCCAAACTTCATTCAATCAATCGAGTCTGCAGAGGGCGATCTCTACATCACACTCCCCGGCTCTTACAGACTCTCACTTCCACCCACGACACCTGCCACTGGACAATAAAAAGTCCAGACAAATCGTCTTCTCTACTCCTCGTCCCAAAAGCCCATCATACTTCGTCGCGCTCTCTTCAGCTCGCCAGTGACCACAGCCAGACTCTCCTCCCGACACTTTACCTCGACAGCTCTCAGAATGGTCAAGTAAGTCGACTCTCGACTCTACTGTTGTGTCACGCACTGACAAAATTCACTAGTCAAGTCGCCACCACGGAAGAATTCAAGTCTTCCATCTCGACCGGCAAGCTCGTCGTTGTCGACTTTTACGCAACCTGGTGTGGACCGTGCAAGACGATCGCCCCGAAAGTCGTGGAATTCAGCAAGGAGTTCCCAGAGGTCGAGTTCATCAAGGTCGACGTCGATGACTTGAGCGACGTGGCTGCCGATTACTCCATCCGAGCCATGCCTACCTTTTTGCTCTTCAAGGACGGTGAGCAGGTTGCCGAAGTAGTTGGTGCCAATGCCGCTAAACGTATGTCGCCCCGTTTTCGCGGACGAAGGATCCATGCTGATGCCTCCTAGTCAAGGCTGTCATTGCTGAAAAGGCAGCCGCATAAGCGACTATTCACGAGAGAATGTCTGAGTCAATTTACACACAAACACGAATTATGAGGATGTAATCATTAAAGGGTTTACCAATTAGTGTCTCTTTTGTTTTTATACTCGTAAATTGCATATCTGAAGGACGATCTAGCTGTAATCACCAAACTTGTTCCTTGTCCGCTTGGCGTCCTCTGCCTCGCCCTGTCTTTCGCGCTCGAGCAATCTGTCAAATTCGTCCTGTTGCTTGTCCCGTGCTTGCACATCCCCGTCTTTATACGACGGCCTGGGAGGCGCATCTGAAGAGTCTGCCGTGTTGGAAGCTGGTGTCGTACTGAAGGGCGAGTTGCCATCGTCCACAGGTTTCGGGGCGGACGAGCTGCCGGTCTTTCGCAGGCGGTCCCATGCGGTCTCGGGTCGATTCGCATTCTCGCCACGAATTTGTTGCCAGATGTTTTGTGATTGTTCCTTTTGTGTGCCGACCGACCCCCGGTTCTTTGCGTCGGGGCTGTTGGACACCGGTCCTGGACCGTTATACAAGCCACTGTCCGCACCACTCTCTATCCGCTCTCCGCTCTTGCCGTCCTGATAGGGCGACTGGTCCCATGGGGTGGTTGGTCGGACTGTACTCGAGGCATCCTCTCGCGTGACTTGACCTTGTCCGAAGGAGACGCCCTCGCGACCAAACTCGCCGGTCGGTGCAACCTCGCCATCCTCTCCATCATTCTCCCCCTTCTGGCTCCACTCTCGGGCCTGTCCCAGCGGTCGTCTCCGGGCATCCTGCAACTCGACCTGGACCTCACGGAGCGCCTTCATGACGTGGTCCGGATCAGGGAGTGCCTTGACTATCCGGACACAGGCCATGGACGCCGTCACGAGACCGAGTTGCATGCCCACCACGATCCCGCCGACGCCAAAGAAGAGGCCGCGGCCGGGGTACTTTGTCAGTGGCCACAATTTCCTGCGGTACATCCCATAGACGCTCAACGAACCACCCAGGATGGCGCCTATGCGGGTGTGTCTGTTTATCGTGGCACTACACTGCCGCAGAGCCTCCTGTTCCTCGCCCGAGAGGTCGTGTTTGAGCTTATTCCGCGTCTTTTCCAGCAACTTGTTGTCCATGTCTGTCGGTCGACCTCCGCCAAGCTTCAGTGATTGCTTCTACCCTTGTCACCGGGCTCTCGCGGATGAACAAAACCGTACTGAAGCCCTTGTTGAGCCAGTGCGAGTCCTGTGGAGGCAAGTGTGGTTGTATGCCTTGCATCGACATGATGAAATGTAAGATGTCGTCAGCTTCTTTCTGGCAGGTGTGGAGCCGCAACGCATCAGAAATCGCGGCGCGGGTCTTGGAACTTGAATTGACGTTCAGTCTCTTTCGAGGGACACTCTTGCACAAGTCACCTTTACTTTTCATCTCGTCTATTCACATGCTATGTAGTGTGCACAAGCGATGAACCACAAGCGTCATGCTAGTCCGGACTGACGAAGGTACCGGCACGTGGTCAAGAATGCCTTGCAGCCAATATCATCCCAGGTACCGAACCCAGAAGTGCTTCGTGATTGCAGTATCTGAAGCAGCGTGTTCCCGAGGGTGTAGCCATGTTCCTTCGCCTTGCTCATGATTGACTGTACCCACGCTTGTTGCAGCTCCTCGTGTGGTCCAACCTCACTCGCGGCCAAGGTCAGGTGGAGGATGGAGGGAAACGCGTGATGCACGTACTTGCCAGAATCTTTCGGTCTCCTGTCTCTCGAGTCCCAGGGAAACAGGGGGGCATGTGCCCTGAAGATGTGATTGCGATACTTTATCCGGTCAAAGTACTTGTGCGCAGTCCCGCTCCAAGAGCACAACATCAGGGCGAGAGTGTGCAGGGTGATGCCCACGAGTCGATAAGCTGGCGCGCGGTATATGATGGTCAGACCGAACGGTGAAGGTGCATGTAATGGGGAATCAATCTCCACCTCCCTCCAGTACTTTCTGCACCCGGCAAGGATGTCGACTAGACCTTTGCTGATTGTCACGATAGACTCGTCGGATATGTCTGCTGACTCTGTCATTACTGCAAACTTTGCCCACAGATAGTTTGTTGTGGACCATAATTGATCGAGCGACGTCCTGACCTCGCCATTGCTTTCAATCGGCCGGGCAGTCCTGAGCATCAGTTCGTAGGACGAGAGTGGGAGATGCAGATCATCTCCAGAGACGAGATTATGCTGCAGGTCATAGGTCATAGTGACCCGAGTCAGGGTACGCCGCTTCTTCCGGAGTGCTGGTGCGACGTCCTCGTGTTCGTGTAGCTTCAACAAGTTGGCGGCCGCACGCAGATGAATCGCCAAGTCCCTACCCCGTCTTGTGTTGACATCGTACTGTGCGAGGAGGACGATGCATGCGAGCAGAGAGAGCCAGTCGCATGTGCCACGTTCGGGACGCTGTAGGACCTGGCCAAAGTTGCGCAGGGCTCGATCGTAGTGGATCAGATGCCGTTTGCTGCTGTTTCGAAGTTGATGCAAGGCCACCATCAAGTCCAGCACCACGTCCCCCATCAGGTTGACCTTTGTGACCATTGGCACAAGCTCCGTCAATCGCCAATCCGCCGCATTGTACCGGTCGAAGAAATAATTCACATCGTTTTGCTTCGAATGATAGATGTAGTACTGAAGCACTTGCTCTGCATCGACTCGCCAGGAGCGCAATTTTCCCGGGCTTGGCAGCACAACATAGTCGTGTCCCTCCCGAGTCACCCGCTCGCTCTCGAGATCCGAGAAGCGATAGGCCGCAACGGTCAAGACTGATTCAAGCTCTACCACCATACCACATAAGATAAGGTCAGATCACATGGACCAATTTGTGCAGGAAATCATCCATCTATGAACAGTACCTGGAAATATGCTCCACACTCACGGACACATTCATTTGCTCCTGCGTAACGCGGCACCCACTGGGAAGTTAACCTTAAATTTACAATCACTGTACGCATTGCCGACTCTCTGATGTCCTGCGATTCCCGTGCGCCACAATCTCCAAGCGAACTCGGGAGCCACCTTCTGCACGGACCGGGAGAGCGAACCAATTGTTTCTCTCGCATTCGGAAATTGAGGCTGCAGCTGTTGTGCAGATGGAAAACGCATCCAATCAGTCGTCACTCATGCCTCGATTGAGCATATGATGGCCCACCAGGAGGAGTGATGGACTACTTTGTGCCGGTCGTGAACATGACTTTGACCCCGAAGTGCGAGATTTCAACCAGCGCCGCGGTTGTCAAAGGTCAGAGGTCCTCGAGCTATTCCCATGACCTCGGAGGTTAACCTATCTAGGTACCGATTCCGTGGCTGATCAACCCGTACGTACGCGCGATTGTGTAAACCTCCACTGTACAGCTGACACCGACCCATAGGTCCGTCCATACCTCCGTATATGTCTGGGTGGCTAAAAGCTTGTATGGCCCCGGGGTAGCGGAACGATATCGACATTGTCATCCAGGAACCAACGCTGCTTTGCAGAGATCTCGATCTCGTTTCCTGACATCTGTCTAGAACTCATGCGTCCATCGTCAGCAAAGACCCAATGCTCGATCCCGTAGCATCTGAACCATTGTGAACTCTCATCAGAAGTCTGACTGTACTCGTAGAAGAATTCGACTGCGATCCGGTTGTCCTGAAAGCTGAAGAGCTCCTTCCGCAACCTATAATTGTGCTCGCGCCTCCATTTCGCAATGAGGAAGACTTCTATTTCCTGACGGCCCTGCAAGAAAGCGTCTCGGTTGCGCCAGATACAGCCCTCTGTATAGGCCTGGACCCTGCGAAAGTCAGTAGGGACTCGTGGCATGGTCTTTGACCGTGTGCTTTTACACTTTCGAGGCATCTCTGGTGTTCCACAGCGCTTGAGCCTTTTTGACCTTGGCTACAGCTGCAGCTCGATCAAAGACGATCGGACCGTCCCTGGACTCTGCCTTGGCCAAGCTCTCCCTCAGTAGAGAAGCTAGCCTCAATCCGATTCCCCACGAGGATTGAAAGCCCCATCCGCCAATGCCATACCCGTGGATGACGGTCCTGCCATCGATTTCCTCCGTCTCAACTCTTGGGCCGCCAACACGAGACGGCCGCAGCCCAACATTGTGTTTGAGTACCTCGAATACATGATTGGACGGAAATACCCCAGGGTACAATGTTGTGGCCCACTCGAGCATTTGTTCCGCCAACTTTTCGTCCACGGTGTAATCCCGGTTGTTTGGCTGCTGACACCCTCCAACGATGAGCCCCCCGTCTCCGGGACGTGGTATCAGATAGCTCAGATGGTGTTGTCCAACTCTCGAGTACGTGTCCGTGATGTTGGTTGTGTTCTTCACGAGAACTGTTTGACCTCGAGTAGGATACACTGCATCATCTTTGCACAACTCCCTCGCCCCAAGACCAGTACAGTTGATCAGTATGCTGTAATTCGTGCTCACGTCTGCGAAACTCTCGATTTGCATGCCATTGAACTTGACACCTCCCGCCTCGCACTGCTCGTACAACCACTGAACATAGGCAGGAGCATTGATCGTTACAGTGTCGAATGCTATACCAAACTGTGCACCTGATGCTGCAACAACTCAACCAAAGCGTCTGACAGATTTCATAAAGGACTTACGTAGATCCTGGGCTTCGATCACTTTGAACTGGGGAGAAATTCTGTCGAACCAAGGCAGTTCTCCTCCATTGATGTCAGTGGTCCGAATCTTACGTTGATCATTGACATCGGGTTCTCGGGGATCAAAGACATCGTAGGACATGCACCTATTCACCAGGTCTGGATGTCGCTCGCTCAGTTCCCTGAAGTATTGTAGGGTAGCTTGCTCGAAAGAAATCATCTTGTAATCGTCATTGGCACAAACAGAACGCCAATTAGCGCCGGCGTACTGTGAAGTATAGTCCTGATGGGCATCCGACGGTACACATTTAGAAATAACTGTCACGGACAGGTTCGGGTCGTCCGCAAGCTGATAGGCGATTGTAAGTCCTAGAACTCCAGCACCCAGTACAGCAATCTGTTCTGGCATCGGGATGATAAGATGAGACTCCGTAGACCAGACAAGCCCCGAACCGAGCAAAGCACCAGTCGTTTCGAAACAAAGCTACAAGTCCTCCAGATCAGGGCAACAGTCACTCCTGAAGTTGTCATTCGTGTGAGTATTGCTTGCAAGTGAGTCAAAGCTGGGGCGGAATCGGCGAGTGGAGCCAGTGGATGAGATGTGGCTTGTTGCCAGGTGCCCGAAAAAGCAAGCGCTCCCGCTACCGATCACGATCAGTTGTAGGGGACGCGATAATTGAATTACTGTGCGCGTAACAGTGGCAGACCTGTGGTGATTACTGCATGTTGCCGCTTCTCTGCGCGTTCCCATGACCCACCAGCCTCCTCTTCTACCGCAACTTCCACTGGTCGGTCAACGACTACACAGTCGGCCTTCTACTCTCGCCTGTTCGACATGAATGTCACTCTCCGAAGTCTGGGTGTCTGACAGCGATAGCGAAAGCGAAGTTGATCGTAACGCTCGTGCTCAGCGAATTGCCGCGATGGAAGCCAGATATCTAGCAGGCCGCGACCTGTTCATCATGTCGGCCTCCATCAAGGGAGAGCTACAAAATAATCCTTGGGCCAGGAAAAGGAAGAGAGCCACGGGAAATGAGAAGATTGACAAGTATTATTCTGCCAAAAAGTCAGTGCAGAGCTCGGCAAATGGTACACAACAGAAGCTCTTGAATCGAACGACAGAAGCCGGCATCACAGATGGCACCCCGCCTGTTCACAGCACACCACTCTGGGATCGATCCAGTCATGGGGCAGTGTACGACAATGAATCAAAGCCTACTGCCCGCGTGATAGATTTCAAACAATATGATTCTCAGGCACCAAATCTCTTGGTTCCAAAGACGAAAGTAGTGAAACCGAAGCACGATACGATCAGGGAATCGGGAGCCGGACTTCCAGTAACTATAGTGACAAGATCAGCGCCAGAGACCCTGTCGACGTCTGGAATTCCTTTTCCGCATAAACCTTCAATTGCTGAAGCGACCACGAATATCGCCCAAGAATTCACATCTACCGACACGAGAGCGCCGCCAAGCACAGAACGACAAGCGCGTGTGTATGTAGAGGAATCTGTTGTGGGGACTTGTAGATCTAGGCGTAAGATCCCTGACGATGCTATCAATACGAAGATACCGATTCACGAGCATGCGTCGAAAACGCCTGACAACGTGACTCAACCAGACCCAGTCCTAGAACTCGATGCTGTTGTGTCCAGAAGCATAGTTCCAGAGGTGGCAGAGGTGGCACAGCATACCGACCACGAAAGTTCTCCAAATCACATATTGAACACACAGGCAGAGTTGGCTAGTGCAAGACGAGGCCTTCAGGGCGCTCTGAAGATGGACGATTCGACTCTCAATTCTGATAATGTTATGATTTATCCAGATTCTGGAGCCTGCCTGGAGGTATCACCAATCGCCAAGGACGATTCGGCGGCTGTTCTGGCAAACATCCTGGAGGATGACACGACTGATCGAGTGCCTGCCTCATCCCCGAGACGGATGGACAAACCACAAGTCAATTCCGCAGCGATGCCTCGTCATGAGCCGTCCACGCCTCCGTCATTCTCGAGGAGTTCGAGGAAGGATGTGTCGGCATTCGCACAGTTTCAATCTCCAATCACAACACAAAACTCTTTTCTAACATTTGGCTCTCCATTGACGTTCTCTCCTGAGCGACCGGTAAAGCATAGTGCTTCGCGCCAGGGACGTCACGACCAGACGATTGACGACATACACAAGTACTTGAATGAGTCTACCTTTGATGTTGTGGACGAAGCAAAACGGATGATGAGTGATGACCCGGCTATCTTGGGAAAGGACGCGCTATGACGAGAAAGTGTATAGTTATGTTGATAGTCTAATGAAAGAGAATGCAATGACCGACATGGATGCGTCTGTTGGTAGTAGTGCTGCTGGACCATGAAATGTCTGTCTGCTGGAGAACTCGACGGCGTCAAGGTATACGATGGTTGGCGGCATGAAGTCGTTGCAGGCTGTTCAGGGGATCGCCGGTTGATCACTTTCCGGAACTTCCATGGAATCTGCTTCTGCTTCTGGCTCCACAAACTTGCACCACCTTCTGTCCAAGTACACCTGGCAACTCACAGGCCAACTACCAGCCATCACCTTGCTCACTTGATTGAAATATACTCCTGTCTCCTGCTAATGTTATTGTCACGTAGTAGTTGAATACAGAATGAGCTTCCAGTCTCTCGCTCCACATAGATGAACGTCTCGCTGGTCGACGACGATCCATCACTCGATGACACTCTCTCTTCCGATACACCAAACAAGCTCGTCAACAAAGACAAACACCGTCCAAAATCATCGGAAAGCCTAGAGTCCGGGGATCGACATGGCAGGCTCCTTCTTGCAGCACTGCTCGAGAACTTTTGTCGGTTGTATGAAGCCGATTCCAACAAGGCTGAGCGATTGTTCTCCGTCTTGTGTAAGACGCTATCTGCCATGGGCATCTTGGACCAAGAAAATGTCGATGAATTGGCGGGTGTCCGCTCTCATTACTCGCGAGCGTTCAAGAATCTTATGCTGCAGGCCAGAGAAGCTGTTGACCTCGAGGATGAACAGCCTTCTTCGAAGTCTCGACGCTCGATAACCTTTGAAGATAGCCGGTCCATCTCAGACGAATCAGAAGAGGAAGAGTCTACTTCTGACAGTGATCATCTGAGCAAGAAGAATGACATATTCAGGATTGCCTCTTCTGGTGCGCGACTTTCGTTATCAGAATGGCTGGGTTTTGAAGAATCAAAGTACAAGTCAGAGTTTCAGGAATTAGGATTATTGGGAAAAGGTGGATTTGGCGCAGTCTACCATGTTCGTCACAAGATTGATGACCGTGAGTATGCAGTAAAGAAGATATCTATGCGGCGAGCCTCGACGAATCAAGCTAAAGTTTATCGTGAAATCAAGACGCTTGCGAGACTTGAGCACCCAAACATCATTCGGTACTTTAGTTCCTGGTTGGAACATAGCAAACCCGCGACCGAAAAGAGACTCCGGGGCAGTGCTATCTCAAGTTCACACAATGAAGACATGTTGTTCCTTATGGACCATGAAGAACCCTCCTTCAGCTCTAACAATTTGGTTGACTCTGACTCGTACGAGGATTCTGGCGGAGTCGTATTTGAGGCCTCAGATCATGATGGTCATGATGGCCATCAGTTCGAGAAGGACGAAGATGATGAGGATGGAGAAGACGACTCGGTTGCAGCCATGCCAGTTGGAAAACTTGGCAGACCCGGCGTGGGCCGATACGCAAGGCACCAGTCACAATCATCAGATGGAACTTCTTCGTCACAAAAGACACTGTCCCCTGGAGGTCTCACTTATGATCACGAGGCTTCGTCTTTGCCATCCTCAAGGACTCATCAATACTCACTATCTACCTCAATTGAAGAGATCCCACGACCAAGTCACTCAATGTTTTCCATGTCCCTTCCACATCATCACACAAAGTTCAATCGTCCTCGGCGCAAATCCGAGTCAGCCATGTGCCTTACTCTGTTCATACAGATGCATCTATGTCCGACGACGCTAAGAGATCATATTCGTCAACGAAATGCTGCTTACTGTCGACCGCGATCTGGACTGAAGGATAAACTCTGTTCTCGCACCTATATTGACCTTTTCCGAGCCATTCTCGAAGGTGCGAAATATGTACACAAATTTGGATTGTGCCATCGAGACATAAAGCCCTCCAACATATTCCTAGCTCAAGTAGACGACTCCGAGCGAGGAGCCGTGCAAGTGATTGATGCAGGCTCGGGGAATTATCTCAATATCGTGCCGAAGCTTGGTGATTTCGGATTAGTCCTACCCACGAGTAGTGACGACGATGAGGACGAAGACGAAGATGGAGTAGGCACAGCTATATACGGTGCTCCCGAGCAATTCTCCCGCGGTGGCACCAACACGCACCAGATGACGAGCAAGTGCGATGTGTATGCGCTCGGTATAGTGTTCTTTGAGATGCTGCAGTATACGAGCATAACCGCCATGGAGCGTGCCAAGCTCCTCACTGATCTCAGGCATGGCATACTACCGGATGAGTTCGTGCAACAGCATCCAGCGGAGGCTGCAGTCATCTTGGCCATGACGTGTCATGACCCAAACAAGAGACCGAGCGTGGACCAAATCCTAGAGATGGAGATTGTGGTGAGCACGGAAGACCGGGAAAGGGACAAGGAGTTGAGGCGAGTCAAGGATGAGAATGAGGCACTCAGGAAACGGATTCAGGAGTTGGAGCAAGCGAAAGCATAGTGAGTAGGTGCACTCGGGGGTTGAGGCAGTGGGCTGGTTTTCAAGCATGGGCAATTTTCTATTCGGCAGTGAAGAATATACACACTTTTCAAACATTGATCATCACCCGAGCCTTGAGTGAATCCACACTGCCGCAATCCTCACAACACCGACACCCCTGCTGTCGTTCGAGTTCTTTTTTTCCGACCACCCAACTTTGTTCCAGCCTGCCTCTGTCTGTGTCATCTCACTCAAGGGAAACATGGCGTCCGAGTCTCGTCTATTCGCGCTTTCGGCAGGAGACCAGAAGCAGATTCGCGACTTTCGGCTAAAGGGAGCCAAGTTGGGGACCGCATACCTTTCCTTCTCCATCACCAAGTCGACGCACGAGGTCACGGCTGCGACGGGGGGTGTCGTGGCGATCGAGGACGTGGACGAGTTGGTGGACGCGTTGCCGGACAACACGCCCCGCTACGTCCTCGTCTCCTACGACCTGCAGTACCCCGACGGCAGGCGGGCCACCCCCCTGTTCCTCCTCTACTGGTCCCCCCGTACGGCCTCCACCCAAATGGCCACGCTCTACGTCAGTCTCCCGCGACCCCCCCTTCGACCCATGACCAGTCACACTGACCCACGTCCAGGCGAGCGCAAAGGTCTGGTTCAGTGAAAAGTGCGAAGTGTCCAAGGTGCGTCAAGATTCCGCGGCTCGAGCGTGCGTCGAGTGCCCTCAGGGAATAGGGTGGCTAACATCAGCGCAGGTGCTCGAGATTAGAGATGCGGATGACTTGACGAAGGAGTACATTGAGGAGAAACTGATGGGCTCAAAGTGATGGCCCTCCAACAAGAGGTCGACTCACCACATGCTCACAGAGGCACAACGAGGAAGGCGGATTGCAGCATTTGGGGAAATGTTTCCAAGGCATTACTGTAAAAGATTAAAACTGATCTGCGGGCTCGAAAATGATGAGACGTCGTCTCGAAAGCGATGTCGGGAAGGAGGATTAAGGGTGGCTGACTGGACTGGGCGATGCTGTTTCTGAGAGTAAATCTGTCGAAGGGACTCTCACAAGAGGCGAGGGAGCGTCCCGCGATGACTCCTTGATCCCCTACTGTTGATACAAAACGCAGGACTTCTTCATTTTTTGCACGATTGCGAGATCGCACTACTGGATGATGCAGCAACATCCAGAATCCTTGCCGTCCTCGTCGACCTGCATCTGTTGACGTGAAGTCCCGCTCGTGGTCACTAGGTTGCATTAGTGGGATACCATGTGAGCAGGCATAGGTCCCCTACCTTTCCCTGCCCCAGACTGTTCCTTGTTGTAACGGCGAATCTCGCGTACCAGATTGTAGAATGACTCGTCCACGTTGATCCTCTGTTTGGCACTTGCCTCGATATATCGACATCCGAAACTCTTTGCCAATTCGCGTCCTTCTGTTACCGTGTCAGTGGTGCGGACCCCTTCATATCGCATGACAGGGCCAAGGAATATGACACGAGCACGCGAGATCTGCATACATACCTTGTTGTGTTACCTGTCTCTCGGTTTCCAGATCGCACTTGTTCGCAACGACGATTATTGGAAAGTAGTCTTTGTCCTTGACCCTCAGGATCTGTTGTTGGAATGTCAGGATTTCCTCGTAGGAGGAGCGGGATGTGATCGAGTAGACGAGCAGGAACCCTTCGCCAGTGCGCATGTATTGTTCGCGCATTGCCGAATATTCCTCCTGTCCAGCGGTATCGAGCACATCCAACAGCGCGACCTCGTCGTCTATCACGCACTGCTTCCGATACGAATCTATCGCAGAGTCAGTATGCCGCCGCACTAGCAAGTCGTGACGCATCGGTCCCTGACGGATTCGCGAAAGATACCTTCAATGGTAGGGTCATACTCATCCACAAAGTGTGACTGGATGAGCTGGATGGTCAAGGCAGACTTGCCCACACCACCACCGCCAACGACCACGAGCTTGTACTCTCTCAGGAAGTTGCTCTTTGACATGGCTTGACTGGGCTGCGACAGGGAGACCAGACGGATGAGCGACCGATTTGTATGGAGTTTGTATGGAGGGACGGAGGGGGAGTGGCAGGGGCAGAGGGAGAGGCAGGAGGGGAGCGTTTGTGTTCACACAGTGAGTGAGTGAGTGAGTGGGTGGGTGAGTGGGTGAGTTGTAAAGGGAGCAAATGCCGTTCAACCAGCCTGAAGAGGCAGAAGAGGCAGACAAGCAGGGGACGGGGGGCAGCGTTTGCCGCAAGCGAGAGTCTGTGGGTCCTTCCTCCAGCTTGTGGGCAGATTTACCCGCTTCCTTCTCCTTCTCCTTCTTCTTCTTCTCCTTCTCCTGCGCCTCCGTCGCCCGAAAAGTATTTATCCATTCATTCCTTCCTTCATTCATTCGTCCGTTCATTCTCCAGACAGGAAAACAACGCCCGATAAGTGCGGATACTCGGCACAAACTTCCGCATCAGGAACATTCTCAGTCCCTTCCGCATCATTCTACCGAAGATTATACGGATATCGTCTTCCTCGCCAACCCTAATTTCGCCATCTGGTCGTGCCTCTCGTATCCGGGCGCGCGAGGAGGAGAAGAAGGTAGAAATGTCCTTTCTGCATCTCATCCTCCACTCCACGCCGGGGTCAATTTCAAGTCAGCACAAACACTAAAACCGCTGCCGTGGGAACTCGTAGCGACTGGTCTTCAAGCAAGGAATCTGCAGCAAGGTTGTACAGCGTTTCAGACAGACTGCCGCTACATGTCTGATGTCCGAAAGCGCATCTCTCGTGCCTGCGACAGCTGCAACGCTCTGAGGACAAAATGTGACGGCCACCAACCATGCCGGCATTGTGTCGAGATCGGCGTGGCCTGTCAATTCAACCGGGTCCGCAAGAAGAGAGGAAAGGCCGCCAAGAAGGATGTGGATGCTTTGTCGGAAACAGGTTCGCAACAATATCGGTCGGCTTCGGATCGCAGTGTCCTTGGACATACCTCATTGCCCGCAACACTGCTGCCCGGTCTCCAGCAACAGAATACTTCATATGCTTCAAAGGCACCTGCTGCCCAGGAGTGGGCAAATAATCTTCCTTCCCCCGGTGTCCTACCGTTCGAGTCACCACAAAACAACGGCCACCCATACCATCCGACTGGACAGACACCCTCTCCCATGGGCATGTCATTTGCGAACCTACCTCCGAATGGGCCCCTGAATACGAATATCTCGAGGTATTCTCAAAATTCTCTTACACGATTTCCAGCAGGTCCTGGGCCCCATCTGGACCACCCCTTCAATCTCCCACCACCAATCTCACGTCCGATGAGCATTACCGGAAGCGAAATGAACAATCTGAACAGTCTATTCGGCCCGACAGCTCAATCGCCCCGCCATGAGCTCGGGCAATCTCCAAGATTCAATAGCGGTCCAGACATCTTCCAGAGACCTTCGACAAGCGTGGCCTCGGATGACAGACAACTCAAGTACCCAATTCTAGCACAGCATACTCGCGCCCTGGAGTTCATCCCGGGCCATGTTCTGTGTGATCTGCTCGATACCTATTTCGACAACTCACCTTATGTCTTTGGTTATGTCGTCCGTCGATGCTCAATTCTGCACAAACTTCACCCACGAAAGACCAGCACGTCGCTGATCTATGCCATGTTATGCGTTGCAGCACATACCTGCGAGCATTCCTTCTTCAGTTCCTCGCCGGTCGCTCGAGCCAAGACGGTGCAACGGCTTTTCGAGATGTCGGTCAGTGCCTTGCGACCACTTCAGCACGATCAGGTCAATGGCGGCGCATTGGACGACGTCATTACCTATATACAGCTCGGTGCGATCATCGCAGCAAGCGAATTCAAGGGCGTCAGTCTGCGATGGTTTCATGCGGCCTGGACATTGGCGAAGGAACTTCACCTCAATCGCGAATTGCCCGACACGTCTGAGGGTCTGACAACGACCGAGACCACAAAAGAGGAACGGAGACGGACGTGGTGGTTGCTGTACATTGTCGACCGGCACCTCTGTCTCTGCTACAACAAGCCCCTGGTCTTTTCCGATGTGGAGTGTGTCCACCTGTTCCATCCCATGTGCGAGGACCGCTGGAACTCGGACGAGGAGATCGATATGCTCCACGACAACCGCAGTGTGAACAGCAGGAGTTCGTATTCCTTCGATGCCTCCCGTCATCCGCTCTACCAGGGTCGAGCACGGGGGCCTGCCTTTGAGATTCAAGGACGGGGCATTTTCGGATTCTTCTTGCCGTTGATGGTCATCCTGGGTGAAATATGCACGTTGGTCATGATGAAGCGGACATACTTTATCGCATTCGACAATCTCGATTACGCAAAGCAACAGATACAACAACACTTGGCACGCTACGAGAGGTCGCTTGACGGCTACCGAGGCGAACGGCTAAGTGGTCAGACCGACATGTTGCAGTTTCCGAGACGGTTTCCGGAGACCGCCTTCCTGCCGTATGCCAGACAGTTGATGCACACCATGTACATCCGTAAGTCTTCACTTCCCCCGCCCCCTTCTGCTAGAACATGCCACTGACGGGATAGTCTTGTGCGGCAAGTGGGACCCAATATTGCTGATGGAGGACGAAGATCAGTGGATCAGCACGAAAGAGTTTGTAGCGGCCGCGACACACGCCGTGGCGGCAGCCGAAGCGACGACAGATATCCTGAGGATCGATCCGGACCTGGGATTCATGCCGTTCTTCTTTGGCATCTACCTCCTCCAGGGCTCGTTCCTCCTCCTGCTGATTGTGGACAAGCTGGAACAGTCTGCGGACGAGGCGGTGATCCAGGCTGCGGAGACGTACATTCGTGCGCACGAGGTCTGTGTCGTGACGCTCGACACGCAGTACCAGCGGAACTTTAGAAAGGTCATGAGGAGCACCCTCAACAGCATCAGGCAACGACGGAGGAGCAGCGATGAGGAGAAGAGTAGGAGGAGGGAAATCTTGGCGCTCTATCGCTGGCATGAAGACGGTCGTGGCCTCGTCATCTGAGTCGTCCAATCGTCCCCACGTTGCCAAAATATTCCGTTCTTCGGTGTGTTATGATCAAGATGTAATGAAATCATCGAGAGGGACAAGTGAAGGACGACGGCGACCGGCACTAGATCGAGCACAACACTCCGGACAAGTCACCAAACTTTTACGCCGATTGTAATTTTTGCACAGGCGGCTTTCAGTATATAATTTTTCCCAGACAATGTATCACAACCCCCACCACACTTTCAATCCAGATGTTCCGCAAAGTAGATTCGGTGGTGCACTTGTTGACCGAGCCTGTCAATCTCCGCAATGTCGTCATCGGTCAATTCGAAGGAGAAGATGTCGAGTTGTTCCTTCATCCGGTCGACCTTGCTACTGGTGGTGATGACCGTGTTGCCCTTCTAGATCACAGTCAGTGGCTGACGTCGGAGGGCCTCCTTGCTACGGGCCTGGGGGGGATCGTACCTGAGTGTTCCAACGCAAGAGGACTTGGCCGGTCGTCTTGCCGTACTTGGCGGCCAACTTGGGCAAGAGGTCAGCCAATGGCCCGTCCGGCTTCTTGGTGATCGGGACCAGGGGACTGTAACTCTCCCCGATAATCTTGTGCTCCGCCATGAACGCGAGCAGGTCGGGCTGTGCATTGTAGGGATGCAACTCGACCTGGTTGCAAAAGACGGGCGCCTTGGCAACGGCCAGGATCCGCTTCAGTTCCTGGACCCGAAAGTTGCTGACGCCAATGTTTCTCGCGAGCCCGAGTCGGCGACACTCCTCCATGCCCGCCCACAGGTCCTCCAGCCGGACGAGGCCCTTGAAGTCATCGATCGGGGTGTGGATGAGGTAGGCGTCGACGTACCCGAGCCGCAACTTGCCCAACGACGTCCTCAACGCTCCCACGACGTCCTTGCCCGCCGCAGGCTTCAGCTTTGTCGTGATCCACAGGTCCTCCCTCCCGACCGCGTCCCCCAACTCGTCCAGCGCAACGCCGCACTCCTCCTCGTTCCCATAGACCTCCGCATTGTCCAGGTGCCTGTACCCCACCCGGACCGCCGACTTGAGTGCCTCCACCAGGTCACGGTTGATGGCTCCCGGTTTCGCCTTGTACCATGCCGTGCCGATGCCATAGGCCACTCGATTGATCTGTTTCATCGGGTCCTACCTACCTTGATGTGCTGCAGCGAGTCGATTCGCGTAGTGTCGTTTTTGTGGGGGTGTCGGTGGATATTTCAAAGAAATGGTACGGTAATTGCCACGCACGGGTAAATTGAGTCATCTTTCGGATAAAATATCGCTTCAGTTGCGTTGGCTTCACTCGAAGATGGCAGTTCTTCTTTTCGACGACATATCATCTTGAAAGGCCACTCTCTTCTGTGATTGACTAGAAGGGACCTTGGATCTAATTCTACAGATATAAACTTACAGAGTCTCTGTATTGGATTGATTTTACCCCTGCTTGGGTCATGTTCTAGCAATATCCAGATGTCATTCAATCACAAACAAAATACATGACACTATATCTCTTATTGAGAAAGATAATGTAGATCTGTCCTATGAAGCATAAAAGAATGCTCAACGTGCATGACTTTTTATTTGTTCTACATGAGCTATACTGTAACGTTGACATGAAGTTCGTTCCTGTAATTTTATCATAATCGAAGGTAAAAGAGGTTCTAGAAATGTTTAATCCTTCTTGATCTCCTCGAGAGCTGGCATGTCCTCGTCATCGTCAGAGTCACCACCGTCCTCAGCACCTCCCATGCCTTCCATACCTCCAGCACCTCCCATACTCTTCATCATCTATACAGTCAGCTGTCTGTGAAATTGCATTGATAGATGACTCACCTCAGCAAAGTCTGGCTGCCCTCCAGCGCCTCCGGCACCTCCCATGCCAGCAAGCTTGGAGAAGTCGAGACCGCCCATACCTCCAGCTCCTCCCATCATCGAAGCCATGTCTGGGCTTCCTCCAGCACCGCCCATAGCACCAACATCAGGCAGCTCTGGGACCTCATCTTGTTCGTCTTCATCAACCCACTTGTCAAAGTCTGTTCGTACGTTGTGCAGCTTCTCCTTGCTAGCACTCAGTCGTGGCCAGAAATCTGCCTTGTCCTCTTTCTTTTGCAGCACAAAGAACAGGTTGAGGTCGGTATTTCTTTGCTTAGTCTCTTTTGGCTCAATCTCGGCGTACAGGTCCAAGTCCAGCTTGTAAGACTTTCCATGCTTGTCACTACCACTGACGGACATTTTCTTTGCTTCGATCGAAATTTCCGGTTTGACGATATCAGGGGTGACTATCGTGAGATAGACAATGTTCTTCTCGTGCTCCGACTCGGAAGACCTCTGTGCCCATCTGACCTCTGGTACTTGTGGAGTAGACATGATTATACTATGTATGAAGACAGTATCGTGCGTTGTGAAGACTAATTGAGATGTATACCGAACATATGGAGTTGCGTATGTGCAGCTGCAGCCTCGAAACTGACGGAGGAGCTTTGACACGGCGCGTGGCTGAACACGAGTTCGAGAACTTTCGGCTGCCCACAAATCAGCAGAAAGCCATCAGTGAGTGTCACTGATTAAACCACCACGGTCCAGACATCTATGCATTGAGTCCCTTGCTATATGCTATAGCCGTGGGTCAAAGATGTCCTTTTAGAGGTTCAGAGTTGGTTTCTATCAACACACTATCAATTTCATAAATCACATTGTCCACCGCTAGCTACAAGATCAATCACTCTCATCGGTATTTTGAGCTTCTGGCGCTGCGCACAAGGCGTGTGAGCAATTCCGGTATTTATGATTGACTGATTTCTGTTTGCAAAGTGCAGAATTTTCAGATGCTGATAATCGTTTTCTCACTCAGCATGTGTTTCTACTGACAGAGATTCATCCAGCCGATCGAGCTGAAGTAGTGTTCTATCCATTGTTGTACTATTGTCGCTTGCGCCAAAAGTATATCAAGCAAAGTCAGCAGCCTTTCCAGTAACCAGTAAACCTGAGTCAATTAGCATTTCCAATTTTGTCATCCACATGTCACTGACCAATAATGAGACCAAAGAGGCCAAGAATCGATCCGAAGATTTCAATGACGAGAATTTTGACGAATAAACTGGGATCCTGAGCATCTGCGAGAGCTGCACTAGAACCCGTGACTCCGACCGCCACACCACATGCTAGGTTACAGAGACCAACAGTCAGACCACCCCAAAACAGTGAATAGCCTGTGAAGAAATTGCTTTTCGTGTATAAATCAGGACCAGAGACAAAGTTTAGCTTCGAGGTGAAGACAATCGACATGATAAGTCCGTAGATACCGACAACTTCGCAAAAGATGATCGAAATCAAGTTCTTCGTAGTGATTCTGCTCGCACGTACACCACCTCCGAGAATCGATGTTCCCGTGATGAATATGCCCCACGCCGCACCTATGACGGATAGACCAATACATAGACCTATACCAACAAAACCCCAAGAGTATGGCGAAGTATCTGTCAGCAACTTGCCAACATTGAATGCCTCTCCATCACCAGTCAGAACCATGTACAGGCCGACCAGTAACCTATTTCGCCATCAGCACTGAGCTATCCACCATCGCAGGGACATACAGAAAGGCTAACAGCCAGTAGCTAAGACTGGATAGAATAGCCATGTTACTTGTCGTTTCCTATAAGTTGCAGCCCTCTTCCACTGCTGGCGCTAGCGCTCTTGACTTGTAGCCTTCGAAAGGTCGATAGCAAGTGTTCCGTCCATTGTCAACTCAACGTATCTATCGATATTCCGGTCGCAAGCTGGAAACGCACAATCGCTTACAGCACGTGAATCTATTCTCTTACGCCACGAATTTGTGATCATGATCAGCATCCAGAGCTTCGATCAGAGAAGTGATCAAGTGCCAGACGATCACTATCATCACTTGGCTCTGGTCTGTTGTTCTTTTAGGTATTGCTGTAGGTTTAAACTGAAGCTCAGGCAACAAGAAGGTGCTCTAAAGATAGTCCAATTAGCCCGCATACTTGTTACTGTTTTGCGAATCCATACCAGAGAGACCACAAAAATCATCCCCATAACCCGACCGGAGTCACTCGTCCAAATCCGAGCATGTCGTCTCGTAACATTATCAAATCAGACCTACTGAAATTACTACCAGATTTTGAGGAGTCCGAATTGCCATCGGAATTGATTGCTTTAGCAGAGACGTTCGTCACCCAGGCACGACAGCTCTTCATGAATACGTCAGAAGTACCGGCAAAGAATTTCGTCTGCAGCCATATAGCATGTGATCAGTACGTCAATCTGTAAGCAGTACAAGCAATCAGACCTGACTAGCTAGGATGTCCACAAAGCTTGGCCTACCGGAACTCAATATCAAGCATGCACCGATACCTCCTGCCAAGTACAAAGCTCTATTCAAGAGGATACGATCAGAAGCTACATTCAGACAAGTCAGAGATTCTGGCAAAAGTCACGCTCAAACAAGACGCCGTATAGCGCGTGATCACGCACAAGAGATTTGCAGCAAGTTTACCACTGTACCTATTGCACACATTTTGGAAATTCTGGATCGCCTCGTGGACTCTTACAGGACAACGGACGTCCGAGCTCTCGTTGCTGCTGTGTACCTGCTTTGCCTTCAAGCCTCAAAGCGTACCAAGAATATCTCAGGATCTGTACAGACCTCGCTCATGCGCGACTTGGGACTCTCGAAAAGCGAGATAGAGACGGAACTCGCGTATGTTCGGGAAAAGAGCGCTGGTAAAGATTGGTTTGACTTTACCACCGTCAAGAAACTCGATCTAAATGGGCAGCCTGCAAAAAAGAAGCAACGCATTACCCAAACAAGGATGGTAAGCTGATACTCAGCACATCCTGAATGGAGTTGCTGATTGTGACAGATGCACGCGGCCATAGACTTTGACAACGAGAAATATCGTGCGGAGTTCCAAGACTGGAAATCAAACATGATACAACAACTCGATGAGAAGATCACATTATTACGAGGTCATTGAGGAAAGTACATGAAATCACAATGCGACAGCGTAGGCAACTATTGAACAAACTCATCGCTTTTGCATTATATCTATGTGCGTGGAATAAATGGAATTGGACCTCTAGTTCCATTTGAAAACAAGGGACATCCTCTATGACATGCCTCATGTGTCGACTCTTATTTGGATACCTTTCCTAACCTCAGAGCATTCTCAATAGCGTCCTTAGAGTCACGGACCAGGGTCTGTTTGTACTCACCAATGGACATGTCCAACTTGATGACATGCTTGTCCTTCACCTCCCACAGCTCGTTGGCAACTTGTCCAATAAGTCTAAAGTCGTGAGAAACGAGGACGACTCCTCCCTCCCAGTTCTTGCAAGCCTTGGCTAGAGCATCAATGGAAGCAATATCCAAGTGGTTGGTAGGCTCATCCAGCAAGAGAACATGTGGGCGGTCAAGGGCGAGAGTACAAAAGACAACACGAGACTTTAGACCATCTGACAGAGTCCTGATCTCACTTGTCTGATGCGTACCGGAGATACCGAAACGTCCGAGCCATGCACGCCAGTAAGCGACTTCTTGACCTGGGTAGTCTGGCTTGTACTTGCTCTGAATGAAATCAAGAGGTGTCTCGTCATAAGGCAGCTGATCAGCCGAGTGCTGCGAGTACTTGGCAATCTTTAATCCTGCGTATTTCGACACAGATCCCTCGACAGGCGAAAGCATTCCTGTAATCAAGTTCAGCAATGTCGATTTACCAGTTCCGTTCTTTCCGACAATGGCGACTCGTGAGTCCATATCGATACCGAAATCGAGGTTCTTGTAAAGAGCGTTCGCAATCTTTCCATCGTATGAGAAACCGACCTCATTGAAGGCGATGATTGGAGGTGGTAATTTCGAGGTCTCTTGGAAAGCGAAAGTGATGTTGATATCCTTGGCAACCTTCTCGATGAGTCCGGCAGCCTCCATTTTGTCGATGATCTTTTGCTTCGACTTGGCTTGCTTGACCAAGTTGGCATATGTACCAGCAGATGCAATAAACTTCTTGATGTGAGCAATTTCTTCTTGTTGTTTGTCGTACGCTTTCATCTGATTGGTCTCATTCTCGCTCTTGGTTCGCATGTAGGTAGTGAAGTTACCACCGTAGTAGACGAGTTTCTTCTGTACTGTCAGGTCCATGATGTTCGTGCACACATTGTCGAGGAAATCTTGTGAATGGGAGTTGACGACGAGAATGTGGTTGTATGTGGAAAGATAGGTTTCGAGCCAGACGACGGCTTCGAGATCAAGATGGTTGGTAGGTTCGTCGAGGAGCAAGAGGGATGGTTTGATGAACAGTGCCTTGGCAAGGGCTACTCTCATTCTCCATCCTCCAGACATGTCCTTTGTGGCCTTGGCCATCATGACTTTGTCGAAACCAAGACCATTCAGAATGGCTGCGGCCTTTGCCTCGAACGTAGATGGGTCGAGACCTTCCAGTTGCTCGTACTTGGCCTCCATGAGCAGATCATCGACCTCGTCAGCCATGGACAACTTCTCAATCTCCTCCTCAATCTTGGCCACTCGCTCACGAGCGGATCCAATGATGTAGTCAACAGCGTTGATCTCCATAGGTTCGGCTTCGGCGTTGAGCAAGTATACATCGATGTGTTCCGGAATCTCGACATCTCTGGCGAACAGGGCATTGAGGAACGTCGACTTTCCGGACCCGTTGGCTCCCAGAAGACCATACCTTTGTCCCCAATTGAGTTCGATAACTGCATCTTCTATGAGCAAACGACCGTGGAAGGAAAGAGTGAATGATTCGATCTTGACGTCTCGAGACATGGCAGCCGAGGTCAAGACACCGGTTGCCGTCCTCTCGAACGTGTTGGAATCGGCAAGCGCTGCGGCGAGAGCATCGGGGCTGGTGACTGATCCTTTGCCTACAGGTGTGTTTGAGGCAGTGTTCTTCTTTGAACCATCTTTCGAAGCCCTGGCAGCCTCACGTTCAGCCTTGGCTGCTTCACGCTTGAGCTTGGAAGCCTTTCAACAGTCAGCATCATGGACTCGATAGAGCAAAGCACGAAGGACGCACGGATTTGGACGACATATCTAGAGATATGCGATGATGGAGGACAAGTGATAGAAGCGCAGCTGATAACTTTTGTGGCTCGCAGCGACTAAAATTTCAGAAAGAAGTTGTGCCCTGCGGAGCTCCGCCATACGTATCGGCAACTGGCGCACAGGTAGAAATCACTGAAGTGGTGATACCGTACACAACAAGCACAACAGTACTCTTCTATTTTGACCACAAATCGTGTTCTGCATCGATTACTGCTCGTAGACTACTCCACCATGCCCGCCTCTTCACAGCGCAAAACTTCGAGGCCCACGACCCCTCTGCGTAGAATTGAAAGGGGAAGTCTTTCGGCATTGAGCCAGTCGCGGTCTGGCGCAGAAGATTCGTTCCCACTAGACACGCTCGACGTCGCCTTTGCCGAACTCTCTGACGCGTTCTCCGACTTTTCAGCAAACATGCAACAGATTGTAGAGTTGGGACAGGACATTAGCCGGTTCAACGAATCCTTTGCCTCTTTCCTGTATGGTCTGAACGTCAACGCCTTTTGCGTCGACTTTGCCGAAGTCAGTAGTGCACTTTTGTCGTTTCTTTGTGTCAATGTGATGCTGATCAGGTAGGCGCCGGTAGCAGAGAGTTTCAAGCGGCACGCGGAGCGACAGACGACGTGGCAGCAGGAATATAAGCGAGAAATCGTCTCTAGTTCCAGTCACGACCAGACGTTCTTGACCACGGACGATTCCTTTGTCGAACGACCGCCGCCGCGAAAGAGCGTCGACGGGTCGTCGCGAGGTAATGCACCCCGTGGACGAGGTCGTGGCGGACGTCGAATCAATACTTGAGTGGAAAGACTGTCTGGGTACTTGTGTTTATGCCGTCCCGCCCATGCTACCATCAAATGCCTATGCAAGAGTCCATATGCTACACTACCGTCTCTTTTTCGCTACCGGCTCGAAATCATCAGATTCGCCGCTGGAGATGTCAATCGCGTGTGTCTTCTTCTCTGCCCTGGCGCTCGGCGCAGGGGTCGAGGTAAAGGTCAGTTGAGACTGGCGTGCGGGTGCTTTACGTGTCGCCGGAGCTCGCGGCTTGGGTGCCGCCTTGGCAGCTGGCCTCGTTCGAGCCCTGGGCGCTGGAGCAACGACTCTCTCTTCTTCTTCCTCGTAGTCATCCGATACTATAGGCTCCTCATCTCCTTCGTGATTATTCTCCTCTGCCTCCTCCTCCTCCTCGTCTTCTTCTTCTGCTTCATCTCTATTTCGTCCGCGTGCCGGTGCTTTGCGTCTTGCTGGAGCTTTCCGAGAGGCTACTGGTGAAGGCGCCTTGCGTTTCCGAGACACTGGCGGGCCCTTTTTCGAAGCTGGTGCCCGTGCTGCCGTGGGTCGCGGGGGCTCGCCATCAGACTCGAGGTCAGAGACTTGTGCGGCCTCCTTCTCGCGTCGTTTCTGGGCGAGTAGGGCCTGTCGGGCCTGGAACTGATCGGCCAAGGTGCCTTTGGTGCGCTCGATCGCCTCCTCCAGGTTACCCTCGTTCGTCGTCCTGTTGGTCGTCATCATCCGGACCTGGGCATCCAGATGATCCTCCACGAAATCCTTCACCGCGTCCCGGTCGTCCTTCTCCACAAACTGGGCGACCGCATCCCCGAGCTCGTTCTCCGGCAGACACTGCAGCGTCTGGCGCGCGAGGAACTGTGCCACGAGTGCAGAGACACGGAGGCCAGTCAGGCCCACGTCAGACAGGTCGGGCACTTCCATGGCCGACGCACCGTTCTTGGTCTTGCGCGTGATTGGTTTCTTCTTCATGTGGAACTGGACCACGTCGTTGGCGTTTGCGACACGGCCCAGGAACCGCTGCGAGAAGCGTTGGGGGTTCTCGAGCTCATATGCCCCTGCCGTGGTGGAATAGTCCACGCGCAGCCGGACGAGCGGCAGTGGTGGTTCAGTGCCCTCGCCCTCTTCCTGGTGCGCGTCCAGCCACTGTTGGTTCGCTTCCACGATTGCCTCCTCGACCCGGCCCAAGAGGTACGCAATCACGTCCGTCTTGTTCTTGACCTTTGGATCAATCTCGTCCACGTCGGAGAGCGAGAGTTCCTTGAAAATGTATGGACGCACAGTCTTCAGCGGGATAGTCTTCATCCTGAAGTCGCGGTCACGAATACTGAGCACTCCCACACGTTTCGGGACCGCTTCCGCCGCGCACAGACTCGTCGCCACGGACGAGCCCGGTTGGCAGACGTGAAAGTCTTGCTCGGGATTGAGTATCGGATCAATGACACATTCATGCTCGTGTCCCCAGACCACAAAGTCGAAAAAGTTTTGTATAAAGTTCTCTGGCAAGTAATTCGTCTCGGAGTGGCCGTGATGATTCTGATGCACGGCAATGAGATTGAACCACTCATCCTGATATAGTTCCGGACGCATGAATCTCACCTTGTTGTGACGGAACGATCTGTGCAGTCTCTCATCGCGCACGTTCGAGAGGCCGTAGAGAGCTAGTTTGGTCGTCCCTTTTTGCAACAGGACCGGCTTGACCGTGATGTCGTCGCTCTCCGGCACTCTACCAAAGTAGTTGAGCAGGCCAGACACCTGCAGGATGTCGAGTGCGCACAACCGGCCTTCCTGTACATATATTAGCATCAATCAGAGTGTAGCAATTCGAGTGTCTCACGCCGGACGGGTCATCGTGGTTGCCATGGATGGAAAAGACCGGTATCGCCACGTTGATGTCTTGATCCTCATAGTTGATGTGCATCACTGCGGCATCCTCCGTGGCCACAGACTGGTCGCCGAGGACCTCCAATTCGCAAGGTTTGTCACCGAGACAGTTGAGCCGCAACGATCGCATCGCTTGGTACATGGCCTTTCGCGACGGTTTGTTCTCATGAAACAAGTCGCCCGCCAGGAGCACCATGTCCACGTCCTCTGCTTTGGCAGTTTCAAGGACCTCTCTGAATGAATCATAAGAGTCGTTGCCGCGGACCGCGTCACGCTCGAGGTACCCAATATGGTTGTCCGAAGCAATCAGGATCCTGATGGTATTTTCCTGTTCTTCCGGATCGACTGCAGTAGTCCTGGCCGTTGACCGACTGTTGCTGGCACGATCATTGTCGACGCCGACTGGGTCGATCGTCCTTCGTTTTCGTGGGGGCGGCATGTCAATTTAACATTACTTTATTGTATGCCTTGTTGCTTCCATGTCATATCATGTGAATCATGTCAAGTCTACTCGCCGGATAATCAGTCAGGAATCCAATGAGAGAAAGAACCGACAGTGCATTGTGATGATGTCTCCTCGTCTACGGCTGAGGCATTTGTCAAAGATCTGGCGGCGCTGGATGTGGAGTAGGGCTGCGGGAATCCCGCTCCTGTCATTTCCAACTTCTTGCTTCGATTCCATGGGTAAAAGGACATTTCTATAAAGTAGGTTTATATGTAGTAGACTAGTCGTCCTATCAAGTTCAAGTTGGCAGAGCACGCTTCCTGTCCTTTTGTGAGCGTCGCTTGCGCTTCTTTTCCAGAAACTTGTCCAACGACTTGCTGTCCTTCATCGAATCAAACTTGTCCTTCAAGTACAACTTGTTCTTGTCAGCGGCTTTGAGGTGGTAGGGGATCTTTCCGTCCTTGGCAGCACTCCTTTCCCTTCTCTTGAACTCTGACAAGACCCGCTCACGTCTCTCCCTCTCCTTACTGGCTTGTTCTCTCGACTGCATCGAACCCAAGGTCTTCTCCAGTCTGGCCTTGGTATCTGCGTTGGTCTCCTTCTTGATCTTCTCCCTGAGAAGTCGCATCTCGTCTTTCTTGTAATCTTCCAGGAATCCATAATTCTTGTTGGTATATGATGTGTTTGTCGACTTGGTCGTCATGTCGGGATCGAAGCGTGGATCCCGCCTTTCGATCTTCTGTACTTCTACTGCCTCTCGACTACGTCCCACGGGCTTTTTCGAAGAGACCTCTGTAGGTGCATGCTTATTGTCCCGTTTCCTCTTGAGGTTTCTTGGTCGCTCATCATCCTGCCCACGTATTTGTTTCCTCTCCGATATTTGTGAGCTCTTTGCTGGCTCTTTGCGATCTACACTGGTGCGCTCATGACTTTGTGCTTTAATCAAAGTACCGAAAGGTATTTCTGCCAGATCTTTGCTGAATCAGGATTGACATGAATGAACAGTGGATAACAAACCTTCTTTAATAGCTCCTTCTAAGTCTTCGTTCGAATCAGATCGTTCCTCCTCACTGTCACTGAGATTTTCAGCGCTGAGATTGCCAAGGCTGACGTCGTCGTCGTCCGACATTTCGCTTTCATCCGCGACATTGATGCGTCGCAAACTACCTTGCTGTAAATTACGCATGAATACTGTCCTCCTCTATTGCGTATTAGAGACAAGCGACTTCGGTCTCCACCCGAAACTCAAGCTTGCATCTGAGAGTGTAGATGCAGAAGGCATCCCATGAACGGGTGGAGTTCATGTGGTCGCTCAAAAGTTCCTGTGGCCATGGATCCGGCGCTGCCATGGTGGCGTACATTTTGGGAATCACTTTTGCATCACAATCACCGCGGAGGAACAAGTACAAATCCGCAGCTATTGCACGTCCTTCACGACTCGATCAGATTAAGTCCATTCATGATTTGATTATGGTAGATGAGTGCTTCCCGCTCATCCCTACAGAACTGCTCATGCTGGAAGAGCACGCTATGCAAACTGGTTCATATACAATGTAACACTTTGGTCACTGTTTCAACGCTCTCCTGATCAATTCCTCGGCGCGTGCCTGGCAATCTGAGCCTTCCCTCCACGTATAGATCTTGATCTGTGGTGGTAGAGAGGAGCGCGCCTTCGCAAGTCGGAGTTCCCAGGCCTGGGTGCGTTCCTGAGCCTTGGTCAGACGCCGACCCTCCCCATGGTATGAAGAATTGCCTGACATGGATCTCAGCAGAGCTGGGCGACGAGACCCGATCACAGACTCTTGTATACCATTCTGAAACGAGGAAGCTGAGGATGTTCTTGAAAGCGAAGGTCTTGAGGTCGGCTTCACACTCTGAACATTACTCTTCTCCTGATTCTCTTCTCCCTTGCTCCAGAATCGCAGAGCTGTGGGCTTGCGTGGTAAGGTGGGTCTTCCAGCCCTGGGATCCGTTGTACTCTGCGCCGTTGTGCTTTTCGGCGGTACTGTATCGATTGCCTTGAGCGCTTCGGGAGCGAGCTTGATAGCACTGGAGATGGACGGCAGACCCAGATCTATCATGTCTGCCCAGTGAGACTTGTTAGAATCTGCAGACTTTATATCCTTTGCAGCTGGCACGTCTGAGCTGTCTAAATCGACAAGGGCCTGAGTCTTTCTTTCCGGTAGACGAGGAGCTGGACTGACAACCTCTGCGACCGGTTCTAGAGAATGTGTGCCTGTGCCATTGTCAACAGTATTGTCCCCTTGGCCAGCAGAGAAGAAGTCCTCGCCCGATTCTCCTGTCGGAGTCGCCACCGCAGACTTGATAGAGCTCACATCTCGAATGAAGATTCCTAGAATCTGCTTAGCGTATGCCGAACGTGCCAATTCCGTGTACAATTCGAGGTCCTGTTCGCCCGAGTCACCAATGAGGATGAATTTCCTGCTTGGGAAGTCCACGAGAATCCGTTCCACATTCGCCCTCTTCTTCTCCGCGGCTGGCTCAAACATTCCTTGGAGAAAGCCTGAGTATTGTTTCAGGTGTATAGATCCTGCAGGCAACCCTGCTATTTTGATGAAAGAGGCTAAGCAGGGCCACAGCTGATACGGAGCATTCGAAACATAATGAATATTGCATCCCATGGCTTTCATAGATTCGTACCATTGCCGTACTCCAGTGATGGTCAAGGTCGGGAGATCTCGCACGAAGGCATTTCGAAACGCTTCCCGCATCCCCGCTAGAATATTGGTATGCTTGACCGTGTCGTCCACATCAGAGATCACACTGACGCCGGCCTCGCCTACGAAATGTATTTCGGTCGAGCCCGAGACATCGTTCTCGTCGATGCGCGCTTCCAGGCGATTGACTTTTGACATATCCTTTTCTGATTGTGGTATCTTGATTGTGCCGCGAAAATGTCCATTTTCGCTAGTCATCAACTTTGTGGAACTTATTCGCTCTCCATCGGCAAATATGTCACACTTGAGCACGCGTTCCGGTGCAGCTTTGGCCAGGAAGGGCGATATACGGGTCGTCAAGTTTGCATGACAATTTACCAGATCGTGATCTGAGTAATGGCGGGTGAATTTTTGTGTCTGACTGTCGTTCGAGTCTTGCCTCTTCATGCTGCTGGCCCGGGACAATCGAGAAGCCCCATCCGAGAGAGAGGATGTGAATGGAAAGGACGCTGCGCGCGAAACGTAGGCTCCCGGTGTCGACGGAGCAGACGTGTCAGAAAATTCGGAATTATCATGGTGATTAGGCATATTTGGGTCTGCGATTTGTATTTCTGCCCTGCCATTCTCACTCGCAATTTTCTCCTCGAAGTCCGCATCGAGCCCACCATGGTCCGCGGCTAGAGAATTAGTCGAACCCTCGGACGTCGCTGAATCGGGTATTGCGGGTAGGCCAGCCAGACTGCGGGCCAAGAGCATTGTGTAACGGTTACGCCGTGTCTGTTTACCGGCAGGCACTGGTGTGAATAGCCAGCCGTGTATATTGACATTATATTCCGTCTCCGAGCGCCTCGTCCGACTGGCATACGAGGGAAAGAAGACCAATTCGAGTGCATTCGAAGAATATCTGTTGACAGCTTCGAGATCCTTGTCATTGGAAGCCGTGGACAGGCGCGAATTCAAGGACGACTGGGAGATGGAAGTTCGCAAGTATCGTAGCGCCCTACGATAGCCTGATTGGTTGATCATGTCCGCGTCATTCATATTGCTTGGCAGCTAACATGGGCAGGATTCAAAGATAGAGAGACCTGTACGTCTCGGCTGGGTCGTGCGAGATGGATATTTGGCGGACACGACTGTCTCCAAGTTTCAACTCTAGAATTTGACGTGGCTCTCGACAGAATCTTCTCCCCAGGGTCCAGAGAAGCCTCCAGCCAAGTGATGATAGGAGTTGTCTGCCGACATGGCATGAAGGGTCCCCGAGTCAAGTTAGCAGTGGCTGTTGGAGTGGACAGGGTCGACACGCGAGTGATACGAGACTTCGCTTATCTGACGAATAAGAGCTCAGCAAGCGCTTGATAGTGAAGGGATCAGAGATTCAACTCTACGCGTACCGTACGATCCCCTCACATCACCTCCCTCCCGCTCACTTTGTCGCTACGGTACCTTCCCGGGACATGGAAAGCACACAGGTACAAGCAAATGGCTTTGAGCATGGGAGCGAGATGGATAGTGGGTACCGTACGGAGAGAGCCAGAGGGGATGGCAGGAGATCAGCTGGTGGGAGCCTCGAGTGGAGTGTGCGAAAGCCAGCGAGCTTCCATTACTCGTGCACACGCCATTTACGAACGCACGCCACTTCCGAACACGTAACCCCTACCATAGTAATGAGCTATTCATGAGCTTTCGTGCCCTTTGTAGCCTCTGATAATGGATCAATTTGATGCTGCTGCTGCCTACAAGGATGACAAGCCCTCTGCGACTTGGCAGGAGATTTCAAACGCCTTTGATATCCCAAAAACAACGTTGTTTGGCCGCTTGACTGGCAGCGCTGCAAAGAAAAGACTCTCAGAGGCTCAGGAGAAGGTTCTAGTCTCCAAGATTAACCAGTATGCTTCTTTCAACATCCTACTAACTCCTAGGGAGGTCAGGGGAATCGCAGAGATGCTTGCCGGCGAGAAACTAGGCGTCAACTGGGTGTCTACTTTCATACGTCGTAAGCAGGGGGAATTGACCTCCAAGTACCATGGCTACAAGGATCGATTACGTGTCAAAGCAAATACCCCTGATACGAGAAGGGCCTTTCACGCCTTGGTGAGTAATCCTGGAGTCTATAGAGGGTTGGCTAAGCCGTTAGGTCAAGGATGCGTATGCCTCACACTCCATCAAACCATGCAACATCTACAACATGGATGAGGCCGGATTCCAGCTCGCCTTCTCTCGCAAAACAATCAAGGTAGCTCCTAAGAGCTATACAAAGTCACAGCAAGCACGGGCGGAGAGTAGCGAGCACGTTACGGTTGTTGCAGCGATAGGGGTAACTGACGCTNAACGACTACATTGCGCTCAAATGGCTCATCGAGGTGTTTGATCCTGCTACCAGGGATCGTGCACAAACTGAACCAAGGATACTCTTTCTTGATGGCCACGACTCCCACGTCAAGGTGGACTTCATCGAGGCGTGCTTAGAGAGGAATATATACGTCTGCGCATTGCCAGCTAACATGAGTAGCTACTTCCAACCTCTTGACGTCAACTATTTCAACACTTTGAAGCTGCACTACACTCAGCAAATTGAGTTACTACACATTGGCGCCCAGGATACAATGAGGGTCACCAAAGGGATGTTTTGGGGCTGGTTCCAAGAGGCCTGGAGGGCTACAGCTGGCAACACACGGCTGATAAGGTCTGCCTGGCGAGAGTCGGGTCTTTGGCCATTAAACGAAGAGGTCATGGCTCCAGGTGCAGAAAGTGAACAAAGTCGTGCTACTACGCCTCCAACAACGCAAGGATACAAGCTCAAAACACCCCTGACTCAGCGTACGTATGCTCGCAACAAGAGGGCTTTGCGTCGGAGCGATGTGACGCAAGGCGCTTACACTGGCAAGCTTGACAAGGCTTTCGAATTGGTGCTGGCTGAAAAGGAGGTAGCAGAGAGAGAGATAACTTTGTTGAAGAGGTCGCAAAAGCTGCTAGAGACTACTACGGGATCGAGGAAGGCGGTCAGGTACCCTCGTGGCGAGTTCTTTGATCCCAGCTACGTTACTGACCACTTGACGGAGCTGTTGACCAGACAGGCAGTTGAGGAGGAAAGGAGAGAAAAACGTCGATTAGCTGCAAATGAGAGGCGTCGGGCTCAAAGGTCAAGCATTAGAGATAGTCGCTGAGTATCGTAGCGTCGTTTCACGTTGTTGTTTCCAACTTGTATGGCTACAAAGGTTGCCAAAGTCGTTGAAAACGACGTCGACGTCGTCGTCGTCGTGCATTCGGAAGTGGCGTGCATTCGTAAATGGCGTGTGCACGAGTACTGTAAGGCAGGCGGGCAGAACAGGCAGGCATTCAGGAAGAAAGAGGCAAGAGAGAGGAAATAACTCTAAATTTAGCAGGGGACGGGAAGGGAGGGTCGCACAAGCCTCCCGGGAGCCTTCGACCTTCCCACGGCCCTTCCTTCCCTCCCTTCCCTTCCCTTCCCTTCCTTGCTTCCCTTCCTGCCCCTGTATAGACAGACCTTTCTTTCTTCCTTCCCAAGCTTCCGTGTCCCCAAGTGACTCTATCCCTGCCTCCTCTTCCACTCAGACAGTCATCCTTTCTCAACCGGTCGCTTCACACTCTTCTCTTCACACGCGGCAGCATTGTTAGCAGAAAAAGTCTGCTCTTCTCTCACTCCTTCTTCAAAGTAATTCACACTCATGCGACTCTCGTTCATCAGTGCTTTGACACTGGCCACTGCCGTCCAGGCCAATCTCTGGATCCGTCAGGTGACAAACATCAGCGTCTCTAATTCCTCGTCCCTCCCTGCCATCGCCGCCCCGATACAGTCCTCGACACAGTCTTCGACACAGTCTTCTACAAAGTCTTCTACACAGTCTTCTACACAGTCCTCGACGCAGGCCTCGATCGCTCGAACTTCCGCCCCAGTTTCCAGCGTAGCACCAATTCCGATTGCTGTCGCTCCGGTCTCCAGTTCGGCTTCTGTCAGCTCAGTTGCGTCCACTAGCAGCGCTCAACCATCCTCTTCAGCAGTCCTGCCATCATCGAGCGCACCCTCAAGCACGTCCTCGAGCTCGGCCGTTCCTTCGTCCACCACAACGACAAGCTCTTCGGCCACGGTGATCACGGCTGCGAATGGCCCACTTACCATGACCACTGTGGTCGGCGGAGGGGGCGGTGCCGCCCCCCGCGGCACGAGTACTCAACTGAATGTGGTCACGAATGTCAACACTGCGACGGGTGGTGCTGCTGCCACCGCGACAGCGACTCTGAATGCCGCAGGACAGAACGCAGCATCCGGTGCAATGGGCATGGCTGCTGTTGTTCTGGGATTCGCATTCCTTTAGATTCGACAGCTCAAGCGATGAGCCTGGATGTGGTCTATCATGTAGTCATATCCTCGATACCGTCCCATGTAGCGTAGCTTACATCCTAATGTGAAGACCTCGTAATGTTTCCGATACACAGTCTGCATCTTGGCTTTGCGTATGTGAGAGAACGTCTACCGCGAAACTCCACAGCAAAGGTGGAAAGGGTGGTCCAGGAAGGGCAAACTCGCCCGGCAGGTGAAGTGCGTCCCTGCGGCGTGCAACGGTCGAACTTTCCGTGCGCATACGCTGCGGTTCGGTTTTGGTGGACAGACGTTCTGGAGATTCAGGCGGTCGAGCTCAATTTGCTCGACTTTTTTTGGTCGTCTGACTCGAGCATCGACATCACCCAAGTCCGTCCACTCCCTCCGACACGCCTTTTTTCTCCGACTTCCATACACTGTCCTGATATTTGAGTTGCGTCAGGAACAAAGCATCACTCGACAGCCCGAGATTGTGAGGTGAAAACAAATCAGGAGGCCGGTCTACTGTTCGTACCACACTTGCAGATTGCATAAAGAGAAGAGGCTCTCGATTGGTCTTGGACAGGAACAGTCATGGCGCCCAAAGGAACCCAGCAAGAGAAAAAGTCCGCCAAAGTAAAGGTGGACAAAACGTTCGGGATGAAGAACAAGAAGGGAGCAAAGGCACAGCAGGAAGTGAGTAAGCTGAAGAGGCAAGATGCTGAAGCAGGAAACCCAAAGTTGAGGAAGGAAGCTGAGGACAGGAAACGCGCCGCGGAGCAGAAGAAAAAAGATGCAGAAGCCAGGAAAGCGGAACTGAACGAGCTCTTCAACACAGTACAGCCCGTGCAGAAGGTGCCCTTCGGAGTCGACCCAAAGACAGTGCTTTGTGCGTTCTTCAAAGCCGGAAAGTGTGAGAAAGGGAGCAAGTGCAAGTTCAGTCATGATCTCGATGCGGACCGCAGGACGACGAAGAAGGATATATATACCGATGTGAGGGACAAAGAGAAGGAGGACGATACGATGGACAAATGGGACGAGGCGAAGCTTCGGAGTGTGGTGCTTTCGAAGACAGGCAATCCGAAGACAACAACCGAGATTGTCTGCAAGTACTTCCTGGAGGCTGTCGAGACACAAAAATATGGTTGGTTCTGGATATGTCCGAATGGTGGAGACAATTGCCAATATCGCCATTCCCTGCCACCCGGGTTTGTGCTCAAATCCAAGGAGAAGAAGAAGGACGAGAAGGAAAAGGTGTCCTTGGAGCAATTCCTGGAAACCGAGAGGCACAAGATTGCCGGCGAAAAGACCCCGGTCACGCTCGAGTCCTTCACTAAATGGAAGAACGAACGAGTTGCCAAGAAGCAGGCGGTCGAGGATGAGGATAGGAAGCAGAAAGAACAGCGCCGTGCTGCAGGAAAGATGACTGGACTGTCAGGACGAGAAGTCTTTGCCTTCAATCCGGACCTGCTGGACGACTACGATGAGGACGAGGACGAAGAATTCGACCTCACGCAGTACATGAAAGATCGCCGCTCGGACGCGGGCTCAGACGACGATGGGGATGAAGAAGAGGGAGATGAGGACGAAGATTCAGAATCGGTCACCACGAGCATAAAAGGATCTGTGAAAGGATGAGGCCGCAGCATAGCATAAAAGATATCCATTGTGCCTCAGGTGTAATCCGTCCTTTGCCATCCATCAACAGGTACAAGAAGATGAGGTTGCTTGCCACGGTCCTGTGGGAGCAAGAAACAGCAGGGCAACGGTCGATAGGCTTATATAGAAATGTGAACATGAGAGAGAGAGGGCAAGAATGGATGATATCGCATCTCTTCGCTCTCCCGCACCGCCATCCCACGCATACGGTAATGCCTCACCTCCAACCCTCGCCCTCACTTCCCCAGATTCCTTCGACACCCTTGCCTTGCCACGCCCGCAACCAGCTATAGCTGTTGCACAGATCTGGCGGACCTGATCCTTCGTGGCAGTATCATAGACAAACAATGGTGAACTCTATGAGTCCAGCTTCGCTTTGTCGCATCGTGCGCAACTCTCTTGATCCACAAACCGGACTGAAAAGTCCTTATGACGCTCTGGCATGCCTTTCGCATGCCTGCATGCTCACTGCAGGCTTCACTTTCCTCGGTCTTGGTGAGGACCATCAGGCCGAGCGGCAGATAACGAACGGGGATCTTTCTGCCTTACCGGCGGAATGGAACACCTCGAGCTCTTCTGCTTATGCGTTTCGATATTCTCATTCCCATCTCGCCTCGGACTATATGCTCAGGGTCAGCCGGCTAGGAACAAAGACGCTGGTCTTTGGCTCATCCGGAGAAGACGACAAGACTACATCATTCGAGTTGTCTACGGCAGCATACACAGATCTGACATGCTATCCATGGAAGCCCGATGGACACTCTCACTCCTTGGCGGACGCATATGTTTCCATGGCACAAATCAAGGACTTTTCGAACCTCTTCATCACCAAGCTCTTACAGAAAACGATAGAGGACGAGGAAGATCAAGACGTACCCGACCAGGAAAAATTGGTGCAGCCATTGGCAGGGCGAGCCAGCCGATCCGTACGGCCTGCTGATCCTAGTGTGGATCCACAGGGTGACCTCCCACGTCCGGGCTATGACCCGCTCAGAGTACAGCCAAGGCCAGACCCGGTGCCGTCCGACTGGCCACCGGAATTCGAAGATGAACATCAAATGCAGGGCTCGAGACGAGGCAATTTCGGCGGGCCTGGAGGCTATGGGGGTGTCGGCGGAATCGGGGCAGATGATCTGAGACCACCCGGAATCGATGCGATGAACCCCTTTGGCCGGTCCGGTGGTCACCGAGGGATGCATCCGACGCCTGAAGATATCTTATATCCTGGCCGAGAAGACAGCCATCGTGGCGACTTCCCGGGAGGACCTCCAGCTGGTGCTCGGTATGATCCAGTCTTTCCTGGGGACCGCAACGGGCTCCGTGGTGGCAGAGACCTCGGACGTGGTGGATTCAATCAATTCAACATGGGTGGAGGTGGAGGTATGAATGATGATATGTTTGGTTGAAGTGTGTAGCCACATTTAAGCAGTGATGATGACGAGTCAATGGAGCGGCGAATTGATAAGAGAGAGGGCAAGGTAGCTTTGGCGGCGAATAGTGATTCTTGTGGCAAGACATCCATTGTGACTACCGTAGAATGTGTGTGTGAACGCATCACATGAAATATGACGGCTCCGCAATTTCATGTTTTTTTTGTCAACGCACAGATCGCGCATTTCTTGACCATGACTTCTTGTCACTCTCATCAGTGACTCGATCCATCTTGTTGTCTTTGGTATATCAAGGAAGGGTATGAGATGTCGCCATGAGTCGTCTTGATCAATTGTACACGACCAATCAGACAGCATAACCGACAATGATCAGCACGAGGAAAGCGAGTTATGGCCTGCTGGCACTGGACGCAATCCTCTGTGCACTCATCATCCTGAGGGTGAACTACACCGAGATTGACTGGACGGCGTACATGCAACAGGTCGCACAGTTTCTGGGGGGCGAGAGGGACTATGGCCTGATCAAGGGACAGACGGGGCCCCTGGTCTACCCTGCCGGCCACGTCTACCTCTATTCCCTGCTCTACTACGTGACGGAGGGGGGCCGGTCCATCGTCACGGCACAAGTCATCTTTGGCGGCCTGTACCTGGCGACGATCGGCGTGACGATGGCGACCTACCGGAGGGTGAGGGCACCACTCTACATCTTTCCGCTCCTGGTCCTCTCGAAGCGGATGCACTCCATCTTCCTCCTCCGGCTCTTCAACGACGGCATCTCGGCGTTCCTGTCGGCTACAATGACGTACTGTTTCGTCAGGAAATGGTACCTGGCCGGGACACTGCTCTTCACCCTCTCGCTGAGCGTCAAGATGAACGCCTTGCTGTTCTTTCCCGGCATAGTCATGATCCTGGTGCAGGGCGGGGGCGTGCTCTCGGCCGTGCGACACGTCGTGCTGATTGTCCAGGTCCAGCTCGTGCTGGCCCTGCCGTTCCTGCTCCACGACCCGCGGCAGTACGTCTCGCGGGCGTTCGATCTCGGGCGGGTGTTTGAGTACCGGTGGACGGTGAACTGGCGGTTCATCGACGAACCGACGTTCCGGTCGCGGGAGTTTGCGGCGGTCCTGATGGCGGGTCACCTGGCGACACTGCTCGTCTTTGCCGGGACCAGATGGAACCGGCCGTCGCGGCGGTCGCTCGTGGCCCTGGCCGTGACTTCGGTGCAGACCACCCTCGGCGTCCTCTTCCCCACCGGCCGCGACCGACCGATGGCCGAGATGACGCCCGCCTTCATCCTCACCACCCTCTCCTCCGCCAACCTCATCGGAATCCTCTTTGCCCGGTCCGCGCACTACCAGTTCTACGCCTGGTTCGCCTGCTCCGTGCCCTACCTCCTCCACCGGTCCGGCCTGCCCGTCCCCCTCCAGCTCGGCCTCTGGACCGCCCAGGAGGTCGCGTGGAACGTCTACCCCAGCACAAACGCGAGCAGTGCCGTCGTCGTCGCCGTGCCCCTCGTCACACTCCTCGCCGTCTGGATCAGTAGTGCCAAGGATGTTGTCGGCGTCGTCGTGACGGAAGAGTCCCACAACGAGGCACAAAAGAGACAGGCGAGACGTGCCAGACAGCTGAAGCAGGTCCGTGCTGGAAAGTAGTGGCATCCAGTCATCTGTCTACCCCCGTGCCAACCGTGCAACATGGCAATGGAAGGATTACAGGCACACATCCACTCGAAGCGTGGTAGAAAGAGCACAGGTTTTGAAAAGTCAAACTTGTTGCTACATGCTTTTATTGCTACACTCCAGAACGTGACTTTTTTCTTCCACGAAATTATATATCCAATATTCCCCAAAAAAAACGGCCTCATAAGCCATCTATACTGCTTGATTGACGAGTCGACACCCACTCTCAGTCCGAAAAGTCCTATGTGGCTTAGATTGCCTTGACCTTGCCAGCTGCTGCCTCTGTCTTGATGCCAGTGATACGTGCTGCCTGCTTGCTTCGGTGGGCAGTGTATGATTTGTCGGTTCCCATATAGTGGTCCCACCATCGGAAGGAAGTAGAATAGCAGTTAACCTATCATGTCAGCAACTATTTCCTCGTGAAAATGTGACATGGCAGGACTCGAACATGAGCATTTGCCATCGATGAAACTTACGAATTTCTCATGGTGAAAGTCATGATGATCAGCACCAGACCAGAATGGAATGATCTTGTTGAGCGACCAAGGGAAATCATATCCAGAGTGTGCATCAATGGCTTGGAATAGTCGTAACACGATCCAGGTGTACATAGTCACGAGGTGAAGATTCTTGGCCAGCGCGCAATACAGAATTGGTGAGCCAACAGTGCCCATACCCAGAATCATCACTTCCAGAGGATGCGCGTACTCTGCAGCAAGACCAAAAGGTGCAGAGTACTTGTGGTGCAATTTGTGAATGTGCTTGTAGAGCGGTCCATAGTGCAAAGCACGGTGAGCCCAGTAGTGAAAAGCGTCCTCCATGACAAAGAATAGAGCGATCTGAAGGGTCATTTGCAGTAGGGATGGGAATGGGACGCCAGTACTGAGTCCAAAGTAGACACACATGGGGTGGAATAACCAGATCTGTGGTAATTCGACCGTGAAGTGTGAAAGCAGTACTAGTTTTGTGCATTCCCACTGTTCAGCAGCAGACGGAGCCTTGCCAGGTTGCAGTTTGTACTTTCGAAACATCTTCATGTTATCGATGACAATCCATGGCAAACAGCGTCCGAAATACACGACTTCGTGCAGGACAAATGACATGATACCAGTCGCGACCACATCGTTGTTCATCCACGTGTAATAAGCCGACCAGAGCTGCTCGAGCTGGCCTAAACGAATCAGAATGCTAGAGCTCTCGTAATTTATCATTGGCACATACTCAGATGAGGCATAGTAGCTGCAGTCTGCGACAAGACAGCAGTGTAGGTGGAATTGAGCATGTTGTTGACTCCCAGGCGGTTCCTTTTGATCGGTGACTTTGAGAGCGTCGCGTCTTGCTACGAGAGCAGCTTATATTGTATATCTGAGAGGAGTGCTGAGTATGTTACAATGATTCTTGGGAACGAGCCGGGAAGCTCGGCGTGAAAGGAAGATCAGCCCACCAGATTCTTGACAAGCACGTGAGGATCAGCCCACCTCAATGTGGCGATATCCTGATATCGTATTCTTCGCGTGTTATCCTGCATCTCTCATCAATCAGATGTGATCAGTCTGATCAAGGCTGCACAAAGCATAACTGGCAAACTCAGCATCAGTTGCAATCCAGGACTTTATCACTCTTCTGTCCACATATTCTATGTACTCAATTTCGAGATCCTTGGCTCTGATAACACACTCTTTTCGTTTATCACGTGTTGTGATGGCTTCGTCGGAAGGCTAGATGATCGAGGCGAGACAAGCGATAGAGACAATTTCGATGGTAAAATTGTAAGTAGTCTGACAGACAGCATCTATGATCTACCATTTCACATTGTCTGCAATCAGTGGCTTAACGCGCTGTATATTGCGCATCAATCTAGCTAGTCTGCCCCTGACCTAATCATTTCTCATAGACCCGAGACACTGTCTACTCGCGGTCTTTGCCAGTTGAAAAGGATCAAGCTGCCATGGAAGATCAAAGTTCGTTTTCATTTCTGATTCCAGGCGAATGATAGTAGTCGGTCCGAACTGACATTGACCCAGCTAGCGAGACGAGAAGTTACAGCTTCTGTAAGCCCGCTTCTAGATATGATCAGAACAAGCAGCTAGATGTGTGGAAGTCATGTCGTGTTATGGGTTGACTGAACTCCTGCATCTTCGGGTATCTGCTGATGTCGAAACACTCAAATTCCACCAAAATGCCAGGATCTACAAACTCATCAGCGAGAAGCACGCTAGTAGGTTCGAATTTTACGAAACCGCTGAGCATGAACGTTCAATTCATGCAAACAAGAGTGATATGAAACAACCCAAGGCCACACGCATACCTCAATCTCTCCATCCTTGGGCTAGTGCACCTCGCTCCGAGCCCCAAAGCATGCCGATCGCCCTGCGGAAGCTGATGCAAGCAGAAGCAGAACAACTCATCAAAAGTTTGAAGCTGCAGGCCGGACCAACAAGGATGTCGCTTGCTGAGGACGACGTGAATACGATTGACATGAGTTCTCAATTGAGACCGGGTTTGCTAGACGAGCCGGAAGAGCAAGACAAGACGAGCCCAAGGTCAAAATCTCGTGGCACCAGAGATGCTCCATGCACTAGAGAAAGATATCGAGACCACCAAAATACATTCAAGGTGGCTGCTCCCATTCAAAGATTCGACTCGTCTCTCACAATAGAATTGAGCTCGAGCTCGGAGACCTCCATTCTAGATCTCAATTCGTGTATCAAAACAATTCGGACTTGCGGCTCGGCTGTTTCGACCCTTGGCGGTCTTTGTATAGGCACGTCTGAACTGACAGCAAGAACGGAGGAGGAGGAGGAGGACGACCTTCTGTATTTTGACCATAGTGACCTTGATGCCTCTTCCTTCCAATGTCAGTTATCGTACCGCACCTCACAAAATCTCGAAGACGAGAGCATTCGCAGTGCGAATAGAGACAATCGATCGGGAGTATCATCACAACCAAGCAACGTGGCTGCAAGACCGCTTCGGGACCACCAGCCGGTCTGGGGCGTAAGGCCTGAAAGATGTCTAGAATGGAAGGACACTTCTCCTCGACCAGTCCGATCCCGCCGTTGCCAAAGCTTCACCTCAGAGACGCAAGTAATGCAGCATAAGTGGAAGGATGAAGAGCATGAGACTACCTGGAACGATATCAAGACTGAGGTAGACGGTCGTGCCACACTGTTCAGAAGCTGGCTTGAGAGTCTGCCAGTCGAGGTTGCAGCATCAGTTCCCAACAGCACTATAGAGATTCGGCACGATATCTGTCGGCCAGTGCTATTTGGGACAAGAGAGAACAAGCATCAAGGCCAAGATGTGCAAGATGTGCTTTCAAACGGACGGACAGAAAAGGAGGTGTCGACTATACTAGAATGTGACGATGCGGCTTCCTTTCAAGCCAGGTATCCCGGGCCGTTTCAAAAACGCTATTTAGATATGAAGAAGGAGCTCGATGAGCAGGCGGCTTCGGCACCTGAGATCTTGGCAGGCACAAGTGACTCTGACAGTAGCGCGGACCAGATTGAGTAGATGCTATAGGCCAGTGACAAATCTAGATATAATATAGCTACAGAGATAAGGTAGAGATAGTTGCGGTTACAGTTCTTTGACTTGGCCGGGCTCAGCCACGAGTCAATCAATATGAAAATGCTTCATAGTCCGAACTGACCGGAGTGAGGAATGCCATTCGAGCTGAATAGGATCAGACTAGAAGACCAGACCTTGGACTGCGAATGAGGGCGGAGAGGCATATGGAATAGGGTGTTTGCACAGATTTGGATTGACTCCTATGCACCTACACTGGCTTCCTTGGTCGCGAGTTTTTCCGAGCTTGCCTTTTGTTTCAAGACCGCCTGTTCGTGTTGCTTGAGCGCGAATTCTGGATGGTTCGAGTGCCAGTTGTAGGCTCTGAAGAATTGGTAGGCACCTCCGAGACCGACACTGGCATTGATGGCAGCGAGCGCGTAGTTCTTCGGGGTGATCACGAAACACCACCTCGTCCAAATCGATCCCGTGACCATGAGAGCACCTTGTTGTGACATTGAGATTTGTTCTGCTGGTCTAAAGTAATCTGCAAAAGACGCTCCGGCAACACAGAGCTTCGCTACTGGAGCCCAAAAGTGGGAAGCTACAAATATGCGTCAATTATCGCAGTAGCCAGGAACTGAACGGAGCTTACTCTTTGGACCTACAGGAGAGTTCCATAATGTACCGAATCTAGATGCCATTCCTTCAAGACTGCCAGATCAGATGACAAAGACAGTATGTTGACGATCAACAATGCGATAAGTTCTCCGGAGCATCATTGACTGAGGGGTCGTCTCAACCGTCTTTGGCGGCATCCGTTAGCGCGCAAAATTGAGCTCCTTGGCACACTCGCGCCTAGGATCACCATCCATCAGCCCACCACAGCCGAACCTGCAGTTGTGCGGGTGTGCGAGTGTAAGCGAGCGAGAGATTAAGTGAGGACATGCGTGGGATGGACTCGGGAAGTGTACGACATATACGGGAAGCCAATAATCTCTAGCCGTCCACTGCCGTCTGTCCAGCTGGACTATCCGCGGATCAACAGAGAGAGAGAGAGACAAACTTTCGCTGGGCGAGCCTCGAGAGACCGAAGCTGCAGACATCCGCTCTCCTTTCCCCTGGTTGTGCTTTCTCGTGGGAGCTCAGACAGTCTCATCCTATTCTGGCTGCAACCGACAAATTTCACGCCCACAGTTGGAATCAGGTAGGTTGGTCTCTACTCGTCGCACCTTCTTCACTAGCCATCCAGACTAGTTGAAAGAGTCTCTCTTCAAGTCACAAATCGACACATAACAAAATGGCAAAGATCTCGAAAGATGTCACTTCCTCGCGAAGAAAGCAGAGAAAGGCTCACTTTGCTGCACCGTCGTCAGAGCGACGAGTCAGGATGAGCGCTCCTCTCTCGAAGGAGATGCGAACGAAATACAACGTCAAGTCCCTGCCTATCCGAATCAACGACGAGGTCAAGATCACTCGTGGAACCAACAAGGGTAAAGAGGGAAAGGTCACATCTGTGTACCGAAAGAAATATGTCATCTACATTGAGCGAGTTACCCGTGAAAAGGTCAACGGTGCCTCAGTCCCTATCGGCATTGACGCCAGCTCAGTCGAAATCACAACCGTCTCACTCAACAAGGACCGATCAGATCTCATTGTTCGACGAGGTTCGTGGCCGAACGACTGTTTTGAGTAGTAACAAGGACTAACAAATCACAGGAGGAAACAAGGAATAAATGCATTAAAAGTCGGAGGGAGGATTTTGATTGCGGATGGATGAAAGAGTTTCTCTCACAGCGTTCTTTTCTGAGCATCTTTTAAACTTCACGAAATCATCCATTTGCACATTCACATTCAGACCACTGCGTAGCACATACTGACACGACCTGATGCCAGTCTTTCGATGTTTGCAGAGTGACTATACAAGAACGGCTCTTGCCAGGTACATTTGATTTTGACTATCCTCGCATCTACATTGTCCAGCTACTGATCCTCAGACTCACTTTCGGCATCTTCGTCCGGTTGCACAGTGTACTCTCCAGCGCAATCCCAGCGACTGCCACCAGCCTTGACCGCGACATACTTTGTGAAGGACAGGATTCCTGGGTCCCGCATGACGATGGTCATTTCATTCCATGTGGCATTGGCGGTCAAGAGGACTCCGTCGTCCTCGTCGTCTTGTGCACCCTTGTAGACGGCGGCATCCTCGTCCTCGTGTGGTGCCATGAAACAGGAATACCCACCGACCTCTCCGCCGTCCCACACTTTGTCGGGCGGGGTCATGCAGAGGTTGACTTCGATGAGGGGCTGCTGGTTCGAGGTTGCGAGGGTATAGTCCAGTCCGGGCCGGAACCGGCGGACAGAGGCGTGACGGGCGGTGGGCACGAGCGAGGTGACGAGGGACAGCCACTTCCTGAACGCGTTGGAGGCGAGACACGACTGAACCTCGCGTAACTTTCGGGCGGCTTCGTTGGTGCCCGAGTCGGGGTCGGTGCTGTCGAGGACCATGAACCGTTGACGGTGCGGTGGGCCATGGGTCCGCCAGCCGTGACCTGTCCCGGTACCGTGGGCCGTCATCTTTCGTGCGCTGATGCCGTCCTCGACATCGGTCCGCCGGAGGACGTCGAGTAACGATTCGGACACGTCCGGCCTGAGGATCTCGGAGAGCTGGATGTGAGAGTCCTCGCAAAACTTGTCGTTGACCTGGACCAGCGTGCGGAGGCTCAAGTACTGTGGGTTCATCAGCTTTTCAAGCACCGAGATGTCGTCCGGCGTCAACTCTTCGGCCTCTGACATGGCGTGCTTGTACGTGTCAAAGTTGTCCTCCGTCTCGGACAGTAACTGCTCCAACGTCGACTTTGCCTTGTCTTGCTCGTTCCGCTCAGACTCGTTTGCGTGCGGATCGAATCCCTCCTCGCCCTCCTGGGCAACATGGAACCACCCACTGATGCTGAGTCTCTCCTTGCCTTCCGCGACGACCTCCTCGACGGAATGGAAGCTGTGACCTGGTTGTACCGCAAACATGATGAATTGGTTCCAACTCGGGGGCAACGTCAAGGACGGTTCGTCGACAGGGATACCGGCTTCCTTGACAGGATACAATTCGAGTGATCCGCCATATGATGGTTCCCACTTTTCGTCCGGGTCCGGCAGGTAGAGGATATAACTCACGCTGCGAGTCCCAATCACGTCGTCGTGGTTGAGGAGATGACAGCCTTGTGTGTAGTTGTTGATGGACATGTCGATCTTTGTGCCGCTCAACGGTCCCACACCGGTCACTTTGCGCAGGAAGGAGCGGAACTCGGGAGAGTACAGTGCATTCCTCAAGGTCGACACATGGGACAACTTGGAGAGTTCCTCTCCCTCCAGGCCATCGAGATTCGCCAGATCGCCCGTCTGTTTGACTTTGTAGATGTCGGTCTCCTTCTCCGTGAAGACGAGATTCGCCTTAATCTCCTCACGCACCTTGCGGACCAGATCATCCTGGAAGAGTTGTGGTATCAGAGAGTGATGGTACGGTGTCGAGTCCTTGTACGCCTGCGCATACCTGGCCGTGGAGTCTGGCGATAGAAGGCCGCTTGCAAACTGTTCCCCAGCACTCGAGTCATTGTTGCTTGTCTTTGCTCTCTTCACTGGTCGACTTTCAGACTCTTCATGATCAACAGAAGGCATTGCAGAATTCGAGGATAAGCAAATGCCAGACGCAGCTGCACTCCTTGAGTAGCCAGTCGTCCTCGAGTAGTGGTGGTGGTGGAGGATGAAGTGCGCATCTGCTGGAGACTCGAGAAATGCTGTGGAGTCCAGGCACCTGCGCCACTGACGGCCCGTGATGAATCCTGGCGCAAGTTGCCTGGACTTTTTTGTTGCGGCTTCACCTTCTTCACCTGCGCAACTCGCTGCCCTCTCCCTTGGTCTGTACGGTAGATGCTCCTGGCCCCGGCACACTTGACAAAGGGTCCTTCTGCGACGGTGCTACTGCTCTGCTGCAGCCACAGATGAGCCGTTCCGCTGAGATTGATTCGTACTTGATTCAGGCTCGAAGCTTCATAGATAACCTCGAGTTTGGCGATGCTCAAGATGCTATAGTCTCCGCTCTGAATCTCGATGCCAACTATGCTCCTGCATACGAGCTTCTGGGCGAAGTCTTTGCCGAGCAGGAACAGCAGCCGAACGCGCGAGTGGCATTTACGAAAGCGATAGAACTGGATGCTGGCAATCTTGATGCTACCACAGGATTCGAAAAGTACCTGTGGATGGGACAACTCTGCGAAACTGGCGGAGAGCAATCGATAGCATACTACAGGACCGGTGTGAAGCGTCTGATCGCAGCTATAGCCGCGACGACAGAGGTCGACCAACCGCCGATGAGGGCCAGACTGGCGAGCGCATATTCAGCCATGGCCGAGCTGTACATGACGGATCTGTGTATGACTGAGAATGCGGAAGAGCAATGCGAAAAGTATGTGACCAATGCCCTGTTGGCGGATGACAGGTCCTCGGAAGCCTTGCAGACTCTCGCGTCCATGCGACTCTCACAGTCTCGCGTGGAGGACGCAAAGACAACGCTGGCGAATTCCATGTCGATATGGAAGGATCAAGTGCCTGGCGCACCTGGCTTCCCTACGTATGCTTCACGGCTGAGTCTTGTGCGGCTGCTGCTCGAGTGCGAGATGACGGACGATGCACTTGAGGTCTTGCAGCAGCTCGAACACGAGGTGGACGAAGTAGTGGACCTATGGTTCCTCTTTGGTTGGACATATTACTTGCAAGGAGAGGCCCATGCCGAAGCTTCCGAGGAGAGGAAAGAGTCCTGGGAGGATGCCCGCGATTGTCTGCATAAATGCGAAAAGCTGTATCGCCGCCTGGACTGGAACGACGAGGCATTGAAGGAGCATGCGAGTGACTTGCTTGGAAACATCAACGCTGCTGGCATCAGCATTGAGCACAAAGATGAGCCCGATCAAGAACCACAAGCGAACGGCGATATCGAGGAGGAAGATTGGGAGAGTGACGAGGATGAGATGGATGAAAATTGAGCAGCAGGCTGAGGTTGCCACGATGTACTATATACTAATCATCTTTCCACTGTCGGCTTGCGTCGAACTTTGTTGCTCGGCGACATGAGCTTTTCCTAGCCTCTTCCTCTCTCTAGCAGCTGCTTTCTGCGCCTTCTTGGCCTCTTCCTTCTTCTCCCGAGCAGACGGACGCTTGTCGGGCTTGACCCTCGCGTCCTTCGAAACAAGCTCGGTGGACGTCTCCGACTTTTGCTTGGCAGTCTTCAACATTGCTGACTCAATGAGGTCATTCTCTGCCGACTCAATCTTGGCACTTTCAATCTCGGCATCACCCAGGGTCGATTGCTGGATAGATTCCGCCAAGGCATTTTCAGCTTCGGCCTCTGATTGTCTCTCCAGCAACTGCTCGATCGCAGCATTAACATTTCCTTGACAATCCGCCATCGCGTGACGAACTGCTGATATCTCGACCCCTGGCACACTGGCCAAGCAGATCTTTTCGAGATCTGAAGGTGCCGCGTCCGGTGGTCGTTGTGCTGGGTCGGGAACACTCGTTGCCTTCGGCTGGACCTGCGAGGGGCCTTCGTGCGGGCCATCTTTGTTTCTGACAGATGAATAGTGTTCATACGAATGGTATGCGATATGCAACATCTCATTGCTCCGATAGTCTTGTGCTGTTTTGCTTTCCGGCAAGACCGCATATGCAAGACCAGGCTGATAGATTTTGATTGCTTTGTCCTTTAGCCTCGAATAGGCTACAATCTCTAGATTATCGCCATAGACGCCGTCGTTGAACATTCGATCGAGATATTTGTCATAGTCTTCCTCAACAAAGAGGGAGAATTCATCCTTGCACTGCCTGAGGTAGTGCACAACATCGTGTCGAATCTGTGCATGACTGTTGGGATCCCCGACTTGATCCGCTAAGGATCGAAAGAGACAATTGCCGTCCCCTGTGATTTCTTTTATGTACAAACCCTGTGCAGCCAACTCGTGCTCGAGAGCTTTACCGCCATAGTCCGCAGCATCAGGGACATGATGCGATCGATGCCGCTTGTGAGACTTGTCGTTGTGCCGCTCTTTCTTTCCCATGCATTGAACCTGCTTCAACGTCTGATCGCGCACCCCGCTGCACAAGAAGAAGCTCTGAAGGCTCAAGTATCAGCATTTTCGAAAGAATGAATCTTGACGCTGTGCTTGATTGCGGAGCCGAAGAGATTCGGTCATGACCACTTTGACCCCTGGTAAATTTCCCACGTCTTTGTATCCTTCAAGCTCTCGAGCCAATGGATGGAACTTGCTCAAGTATGGTCACTTTCAACGGCACCGTGATTGAGCTGAAAGCCAAAGTCGTGGATGGGGGAGAGTGCTAAGCATGATCGGAAATCATCACATTCGTAAGCATGAAGTAACATAATGCATCGACAGAGGCCGCCGAAAAGACATGTCAGGAACGAACCGCGTCAATTGTTAAACAGGGCACTTGATCTGGAAGAGCTGACACCTGTTCCTCGGATTGCGAGCAGGATCGGACTCGATGCGCCTTCGATTGGAGAATACCTACAGTCAAGGGCCACACAATACGGAACGAAGAAAGCAAGACCGTTAGCGACACTAAGAACTACAGCTGCGCGTTTCTTAGCCCGAAACGTGAGTGCTGTTCCTTTGCACGTACTTGCGCAGATACAATGGACTCAGGCTAGATGTATCTGGGAGGTTGTGGAGGCAGAACTGCTTGATTCTTTAGATGTATTTGTCAAATTTGCAACAGCTTTTCCAGCGGACATGTCTGCATGCAAAGCTCTGAATGTCTCGCTTGCAGAGCTGCCTCAGGCGCTCAGTACGATGATCTCACGATTAAGTCAGAATCTTGGTGGACTACCCACAAGAGGCACCATTCCGTGGTCACTGCACCTCGATCTGAGTCATGTTCCACTGGAGTCAGAAGTGCTGCTACAATTAGGCCGCGTGCCAGGACTTTCCGTACTCAAGATCAATGACTCCAACATTGATGATAATACCATCAGTCATTGGGCACGGTCTCAATCAGCTGGTGGATTTCTACAGCTTAGTGTCCTCGATATACGTGCTAATCCACTGAGGAAGCCCGAGTTATGCTTGGAGAAATTGATACGATTCCCCAAGCTGAGACTTATAAAATGCGACGCCACTAATTCATGGCCAGAGTCTGCTTCTGTAGAGCAAAAGACACAATTGAACGTACTGTGGCAAGACATGCAGCGTCACAAGGGTGCTGTGATTGAGATGAAAGTACATCTAGGTTCCAGAGCTGATCGAAGGCCTCTACGAGCTACTGTTGAAGAAACTATCTTAGACGTTCCTTCAGCTAGGGACAGACTTTCCTCTGAACAAACTCAGACTCGTCCTGATTCTCAGAGTGATGTTGTCCATTCGAGAAACAAGAAGAGACAGAAGAAGCTGATTGGGTCTGGGGACGTATGGCAGCAAGTACTCTCGAGTGCGTGAAGAGGTATCGTCAAGCCTGGACTACCGTGCAGCTTCAACTCAGAACTGATAACAGTGCATGTACTACTACAATCAATTGAGCTTCCAAGTATCCTAGTTCTGCTGAAAGTGCCGTGAACTTTGCTGGTGATTCTGCTTGTGGACTGTTTGTTCACCTCCACATCGAAATTCCCGTGCCTCATACCAAAGACGCATCAACACAACATTTGTCCCGCATCAACACGAGCGCGAATATTACAAAGTCCGGTGCATTCTCGTTGCAACACAGATATGCGCCTGCCACTACAGAACCCACCACTCAGGATGAGTATTTGATAATGCCACATCAGTCGAGCGAGTCCTCCTATCCGAGCCAGCGGTCATCGACATGAAGTTTGTGGAGATAGTCGACTCCGATGATAGTGATGCAGATGCAAATCCGTTCAGGAATGGATCACAAGGATTGGAGGCGGCGATCTATGGCGGTGGCATCGCTGAGAGAGCGAAAGATCGAGTGCGAAAAGCCAAGGCGGTCGTTACGACCGAGGTCAGCGAAAATGTTGTGGATGACTTGAGTGACTTTGCGGAAGAGCCTAAGACGACTTCTAGTAGTGCTCAGAAGAGAAAGAAGCATTCCAACAGGATCGTAGACAGTGACGAAGAGGACGACTTGTTGAGAGACTTTGACCAACAGAACGTCCCCGAGACTATCGAGCCTAAAACCAAGAAGTCGAGGAAGAAGGAGACCAAGACGAAGACAAAGCAAGACAAAGGAAAGGCTTTAGCGGCATATGAGGCACCAAATTCAGAAACATCGACCGTGAAAAGGCCGAAACGAGGCACAGGAGGTCGGAACGTTATCTACACAGAAAACTGTGACCCTCATGGCAATCCATTACCCGTAGCACTTGTAGAACCTACGCCAGATCTCCCAACACCAGGACAGAACTTTACGAGTCCCGATATATGTATAATCACCAAAAAAGCTCCGACCGGAGTGGTCAAGGACAGCGAGCTCGCATTAGGCTCATCATCGATCGTCACACAAAACAATGTCTTCTCCCCTGAACTTGTAAAACCACCCAGTAGCTCATCAGAACCTATGGATATGCCCAATCCTGTGCGAAAGATCATTGAGGACGACCACGACGAATTGACTGCTGCGTCCGGATCAAGGACAGTACTTGACTCGCAAGCACAGACTGCTCTGCCAGGATCGACAGGAAAAAAAGAGTCGTCTCTGGCCGACTCTACCACATCAGACACACCGAGACAAAAGAATGTGAAGAAGCCTCCCAAGAAGCGCGGTAGACCGAAGAAGGCCTCAGTACTCGTGTCGAGCACTGAAACTCCAGAAGTCACCGAAGTAGTTTCTGGAAACGAAATGGAGGGATCGCAGCACGATGAGAAACCCGATCAGACACCAAAAACACAGAATTCAGGCAGTACACTACCGGAAGGCAAGCACAATGTGTTCGTGAAGAATGAATTAGAAGTGCCGGAAACTCCAGCTCTGCAAGACACCAAAGCCACTATAGCAGATGTCGTTGAAAAAGAAAATGCACAAGTTGCTGAGCAATTGCCTGCGATCAAGCATGAGCCGGGCAAAGTGGTGAACTATGCAGCATCGGGAAAGAACCCATTACTGACTCCGAAACTTTCCACCGGTCCAAGATACAGAGTCGGCTTGTCAAGAAAGATCCGTGTCGACTCACTCCACCAAAACATCAACCGTAAATAGCCGTGCCTGACTTTCATTTTTCGATTTTAGCATTAGCGCAGGGCCTTGTCAATGCAGCATCTGATGCCAGTCTCCATGTTTGCCACAGTCCACTCGAACTGCTTGCCTATGCGCGGCCGACAGACCACTCGACTTCGGTGATGGACACTTCCGCGCCAGCTGAATCATCATAATCATACCACTCTCCCTCACTGAGATCTACGCCCTCAAAGACTGTCTTCTTCTTGCCTTCGGTGCCGTGACAGGTCCAGTCTCCATCGGCGCGGAACCCAACAAACTCGCAGCCCCTCGTCTCGAACGTCATGATGCTGGCTTTTTGGCCGGACTTTTCGGCGGTATAGGCCGTCACGGCGGGATCCAAATTTGCTGAACTTTCCCGGCCACAGTTGCGACACTTCCACACGAAATGGGCGTCGCCCCGGGACCCAGACATGTCGCTGCGTTCGTGCCTCGATACCTGGACATGGTTCGGGTGAATCTCGCGACACGAGGAGCACTGGACTTGGAACGAGTAGTAGTATTCCTCGCCCTCTGCACCGCCCACCTGAGGTCCCAGTCCCGAGACACCCGCCAGAGTCGCCTTTAAGAAGAGCGATAGTTTGACCATGTCGCAGTTGTAACCCCTCGGTATCGGTAGTGCGGTGTAGAGTGACTCTTTTGAATGAGTGGTCATAAATGGCACTACCGTACGATGCGGTAGGTAGTAGCCGATTTGAGTTTGGAAAACTTTAGTACGGGGCCGCATGATGAAACTTTGAATCAATTCATCAGGGCTCTCGTGATCGATTGCTCAGAGTTTTAATCTACAATTGATGTCATTAACGTACATGTGCTGGGATACTAGTCAATGACAATCTCGTCCCCGTCATTGATGACGAGGATTTCTTGGTCACCAGTGTCGAATCTCTTTTTCCTTGGTCCTTGTTCTTCCTCTCCCTCATCCGCCGTCCTCTTTCGTTTCTCCACCGTGCCGCTCGTCTCGGGCGGCACTGGCACGATCGTGTCTGGTTCTGGTAGTGGGGCCTTTCTCGCTTTCCGTGGTATCGACACTGTTTCGGGATTCTTGAAGCTCTCGCCTTCACCAGCTTCCATGTGTGATACTATAATGTTCAAATTTATGCGTGGCTCGCCTTCTTCCTCTTCGTCATCAATGACGGTCAAGAATGTGCCATTGCTGATACTCAGATCTGAGAGAGTCTTTTGCAAATTGTCGTCAAAGTCCGGATCATAGATGAGGTCCTTGGTCAAAATACTGAGTTCCTCAGAGTAACCCAGCGTCCCTTGAAGAACGTCTGTCAACAGTTGTTGCAGTGTCATTTTAGTGACGTCTGCTTCGAGAACGATCTGAGCCACACCACAGACCGTGCAATCTTGGTTTGGTTCTGTCATTGTATCATTGTTGAAGACCCGCTCTGGACGGCGGGACAAGAAGACTGTCTTTGTCGATTGAAGCTCGTTCTTCAAGATTTTGAATGATTGTAGTACACAAACACCAGCCACGATTGCGTTTGTGGTTGCTATCGCAGCAATGATGTTTCCTGCCATTTGCTTGATATCGAACTCTGTTTTTTTGTCTATCCCGAAAATGTGCGCTCTTATATTTGACGTCGCTGCTACAAAGTCCAGAGTATCTCGATCATCCTTGTCGAAGACGAGCGCCGCCGATGGACTGTCTGTAGCATTCGCCGTCTGTAAATCCTGCAGTCGATCACTCAGACGCTTCATGCTGTCCTGAAAGACCAATAAATTCTCTTCGAGAGACCAGAGAGCCTGGTCTTTGAGCCACGGCTGCGTACTCAATTGACTCGCACTCGTGCGAAGACTGTCATATGATAGGGCATCTGGCTTGGTTCGTGATTTCCACATATCCTCCATTGCCCGCAGCCTCTCTATATCATCCTTGAAGACCTTGTCAAACACAAGTTTCGGGAACTCGGGAGTACCCATTGCCTCTCTGATAACTTTTAATGCATTTGCCTCTTTTCGAAGATTCGCGATTTCATCCTGATTGTCGGCTTCTGCAGTCTGATCTAATACGCTGTCGTCCTCGTCCACGCCAAAGACTTGACTGAACAAGTATGACTTGGCCCATACGATGCAATGAATAGGTTGACTCGGGGTGCTCCGAATGGTACAAATGGGGAAACTCTTTGGCACTTCTTTCGGATTACAATCATAACATTCAGTCTTGCCTCGTACAATCACCTGCACTTGCCCACGGAATCCAGTTGTTCCTGATTCGATCAGAGGCACGTCGGCAGCAAGGCACATCTTGTTGACATGCCGCCTCGCCTCTAGATTGTCCAGTGCATTAAACACGATGTCGAATTTTCGAAACCATGATACATCATACTCAGACTCTTTGATGTTTGCATGATAGGCGACAAGCTTGACGTCGGGATTGAACTTTGTAGCAGTTTCCTTCGCGACCAATGCCTTGGATTTCTTGATGTGTTGCTTCTGAAAGAGGAATTGTCGGTTGAGATTCGAGAGATCGATCGTATCTAGATCCAGAAGATGAACCTCTCCGAAGCCTGTCAAAACCAGATTCTTGAGTAACTCACACCCTATACCACCGGCCCCGACCATAAGCACCGTGGACGATTTGATCTTGTCTTTGATGCCCGGTAAGCATTTCGCAACAGACGATCCAGGCATGATGCAGATTGGCTGTCCCTCGGTGGCGACCTCAGCAGCCTATGACCTGGAACAATGAATGCGGCGACCCTCGAATCTTGGCCGACCCTGTTCGCACCTGGAACATTAAAGATAGATCATCTATACACGGTGCTGTATATCTTTCTTGGGCCCGTGATTGTGGAGGCCGAAACGAATTGTCCAGATTGGCACAGTGTTTAATCTTCCACGTGTTTTTATCAACCATGCCTTACCAGCAAAACAGTATGGTTGTTTCAATACTTGTTGCAGACTGCACCTGTCCAGAACTGCAGGATTGAGGATGTGATGCTACTTGGATGTATACCACTAGATCGAGGAACGGCAAGGAGTCAAGCAGTAGGAGATTTTTGTGTGGTATTTGTTTATTGACATTTCTCAAAGTGGTACCCACAGCTACCAAATAGGAAAGAATAGATCATAAGACGTTGCGATGCGGAGAAAGACAAGAGCGTCGTCGCATACACATGGCATCAACGTGCAAGACCATGGCTCGTAACTGGGAATTTAGTATATTCTTCGTCACGCCATAGTCATCTCGGCATCACGCGAGAAGCTCTCGAGCTAGTGAGGACTCGAACATGAATCATGGACCTCACTTAGCAGTTGGGTTCTTGCCATGCAAGTGCTGTGCTGCCTCCAGCCGCTCTACAGCTTCGTCCACGAGTGCTTTAGCAGAGATTCCAGTGTCCAGCTCAGTCTGAGATGCAGCGGAATTTCTGGTGCTTCTCCTCTTCTTCAATGGTGGGCTCTCCTCTGCATTATTCACTGCTGGTATTTCTCCCTCAGCTTCCTCTTTCTTGACGGCCTTGGCCTTTGTTGCCCGCGCCGCCTTTTTGGGTTTCTGTACATACGGACTGTGTTCGATAGTTTCTTCTTGCTCTTCCTCCTTGACTGCTGTAGTCCCACCACGGGATCTCCTTTTCTTGGTCGACTCGGGTACTGTAGGAGGTGGCATGTTACCATGCAAGTCAGCTTTTATTTGTTCCTGTTCCTCGACCTCCTCATCCTTGACCTTGGAATCCACTGCCTCCTTCTTGACACGTTTCTTCGGTTTTGACACAGGCTTTATTTCGTTGCCCTCTGAATCATATTCGGGCTCCTTCTTTACTCGCGTCTTAGTGGTCTTTAAACGTAGTTCCTCTCCTTCCGGCCAGTATGCCTCGTCATCTTTAGCACCGGGGCCATCACCGACAACTTCGGGAGGGATCGGCGGGTTGTTCAGGCCGTAAGCTTTCGAAAGCTCGAAAACAGCTTGCTCCTTGTCCTTGGCCTCAATCATTATGTCCATGTCATCAGCACAAGGAGGTAGATGATAGACTCGAGCAGAGTGTGATCGACGTTTGGAAGGCAAGGGATGGTTTGGCAATCGCGCTTCGCTGATGTGCATTTTCTGCTTTATCCCTTTCTTGGACCAGGTCTCAGCGATAGCTGGCAATATCGGCAGAATGTCCAGTGATCCTTCACGGAATTTTTCTTCATCGCGTACGATATTGTGATGATGCCAATCCAGAACAAGAGGAATATTGAGCTCTTGGCAAAGTGGCAGTAGATCAGAGACAGACCAGCTCATGTCATCATTTTCCAGCACCAGCCGCTGCCTCACTTCGGGTGATAGGCGGGCATAGTTAGTTCTGAAGCGCTCGAGGGTGGCAGGTTTGTCGCCATATGCTCCTCCAAGATGAAGTATCATCACTGCATCTCTGTTCCGTTGTTCAGGCTGCAGATTCAATCTGGTCAGCAATTCGTTGTGAAACTCCAAATCACGAACTGCGTTGTCGAAGATTTTGGGGTTTGGGCTTGCTATTTGCTGGAAAAATTAGCATCGAAGCGAGGTTGGGGATGTGGATACTCACCGTGAATTGCCCAGGATGACATGTAATTCGATGGTCAAATTTGTTTGCGACGGCGCCGGCGGCTTTCAGCTCTGCATCAGCGTGTTCCAGGTTGTACAGGTAGTCTGGATGGGATGCGAATGGAAACATCTCGGAGGATATTCTGAAGAAGCGAATACCGTATTTTTCGTTCCACTCGAGCATCTTGGCCAAGTCAGCAGCATTCTGACGACCCAGCTCCAATACGAATGGCATTCCTTTGTCTTCCTTGGCGATCGTTGCTATTCGTGTGGTTCGAGAACAGAATACAGGCTCTTTTCGCGATCTCAAGATCGTGTTCAGACAAGCATAACCAAGACGACCCTTGAATGGAACTGGAACGTAATCGGAATCGAAAGTAGGTTCTCGAGCCTCAAATTCCGCGTATTTCTCTGCTGCACGCGCATCTCGTTCTCTGAACTTGGATGCTTTGGTTTGTGGCTTCTCGTCTTCGATGTCATTGTCACTGTCGTACGATTCATCGGGTTCGACATCTGGAGTAGCACCTTGCGTCGCCGGCCCTGGTGACTTCACGGGACTCTGTTTCTTGCTTGGTGCTTTCTGTTGAGGCTTCGATCGCGGGGTAGCGTTCTTCTTCTTGGGTTTCGGTGTTGCCTCCACGGTAGCTTCACTTAGCGCGTCGTCCTCGGAAAGCACATCTGAATGCTCATCTACCTCTGAAGGAGGTGCACTCAATTCAGAACTTTGGTCCGGTGATGCTTCGCGATCTAAAGGGTCGTCGTACACGTCAGGATCATTGAGCAAATCGCCTTGTGTATAATTCTTCTTCGGGATCGCCCTTGAAGATCTTCGACTCGAAGACGCGATTGTTGCAACTGAGCCACTATGAGATGGAGGCGGTGTCAAAGGTGTAGGGATTTTCCTCTTCGGTGCCATTGCTAAAGTCCTGAACAACGCAAGACTCCTTCTCATGCGCTTTGTACCGGGAAGAGGTTGGTGACCAGGCTCTCTTGCACAATCTGGGGCACAAGATTAAATGTTGGCAGAGTTCGACCTGTCGACGTCACTGAAAGGCAGCGGAGGGAAAAGCTTACGGGAGACGTCGCACAAGATCTGCTCGGGACGGAGCTCCGAAACTCTAATTTGTGCCTCAATCCCACTTTCCCATCCCGTAGCAACACGCGAATCAGTTGCTACAAACACCAAACCACCAAGGCCAACCTCTATGACAGCACCACTTGTTCCCGCACACAAACTGCAGGCAGAACTGCTGCAAAGTCCCTCTGAGACTCGGTAAGCGTCAGAGAGGCGAAGGCACTTGCCCCGTGGAAACTCTGCATGAACAAACTTGTCCTGCCCTCACGATTTTGTTTATACTGAAGTGGCCAATTTATACTTCACAAATGTCCTTTGGTAATGCTCATGATGGTGCGATGTATCATGAAGAAGCTCTCAGCCTCCCTCGTAAGCCAAATGAATATCAGCGAATGCAGTCTAGTGGTTCCATGAATGATCTGCTGAAGTCACTGAACATTGATGATGACTACAGTCCGCAGCCTGCAACAGCTAGGCAGGCAGAGTCTTCTGCAATGATCGAACGACAGCTGAATCACACGAGACCTCATGCGGTCTCTATGCCTCCAGTTCCCGTCGCCCAAAACTACCTGCCAAGTGCTCACACTGCAGCAGAATATCAGAACAATCGTCAGACAGCCCATCGAACAAGGATTCCAGATGCTGAGACATCATGGCAACAGTACGATGGGAACCAAGCAGAATTTACCTCGGCTCCTCAGAGTTTTCAGGATAATGAGCAGCCTATCGTTGGTGCCCGAGACCGACCTACGAGGAAGCCAGTGGATAACTCGCCTAAAGCAAGGACATACTTTTCGCCCGACGATCTCGATGAACTTATCAAGGATCATCCACGGTACCGTCAAGAGGCACAGACTAGGCAAGATTTTCACGAGCCACGCTCAAACTTTGCAGGCCTTCCTGCTGTAAACAGCCAGATGCCACTCAGTCGCGAAATGCAACCAGGTTACAATGCTCCCGTCCCTACTGGTAGACAATTACCATCCGTAGGACGCGACCTGTCGTCCCAAAGAGCTATCCTGCCAATGCCTGAGACGATGGCGAACCCTTCGAGATACGGCTCTCCAATCAACGAGCACGGACTGGGTAACATGCCGGGGGATCTTGATTATGAGAATCACTTTAGGCGTCGCTCTACTTCACCATATCACCCAGAACAGCACCATGATTCTGTGGCAAGACTGCCGGCACCACCAGTTCGTCGTGAGACCTTGCCTCGTCCGCCATCCGCCTACAACTCTCCACAAGCAGCAGTGCTTGCTCACGGAGACTTTGCCCCTCCCGTACAAATGCGAATGCCGTCACCACAAATGCATTCCAGACCGCTTCCGAGGCAGGATTCTATGCCCCTACGAAGCATGTCGACTTTGAGTAACTATTCTCAGGCCTCAAACGATAGGGATATGTTACACAGGTACACAGCCGTGGAACCAGAAATGTATCATGGAGGCAGAGTTGCAAGTCCAGATAGATACCATCAGCAATTTCCTCAGTCACCTCACGATGAAGACGACCGAAGTATGACCGCTTCTGTTCCTCCTGCAGCTCAGAGTCGACGTGGACGTCAGAGAGGCGAAATAATAACCGAGAGTGATTTGCCAGCCATGCCTCCTCTCTTCGTCGAAAAAACTGGTTCGAGGGACTATTCGCACTCTCCAGTTCAAACTTTCCCGGTGTCAGTATCGCCTAGCAGATCTCCGACACGAAACTCCATGATTCTACCAAATCGTTCACCTCGCAAAAGGCAGTCTTTTGCAAGGGAGCCTGACAGGCTGCAAAGCATAAAGTGCTTACCTATCAAGCCGATACGCTGTCCACCGCTATGTCTAGAGGAGAGGTTCCATCCCTTCGCTTTTGTGAAGACGAACAAATTCAAAATCAAGGTTTACCCTTACCAAGAACCTTTCGTTGCAGGAGGAGAGATTTTCGGACACATCGACATCATTTCAGACGAAGGTTTCCGTGCTCAGCTGGGATCCACACAAGTTTCTATCGGAGAGATTGGTGTTGAGGTTATTGGTTACGAAGAGATACAGCATACTGAGACTGGCCATAATCCTCGCTCTTTCACGTTCATGTATTCACGCAAAATCTTTCAGCTGCCGGCGGAGACCCATCCGGAAAGAGCCATGGAGGAGCATATTCTGACAAGTGCGGTGCTGAATAGCCCGCCTCCAGATAAGGATGGTTATCGTTCAGCGAGCAAAGGTACCACATCTTTTCCGTTCTCTTTCCAGCTCCCGGTGGACGCTCCATCGAGTGCCGATCTGCATACAGCACGAATCAGGTACTTGGTGACAGGTTATGCCACCGTGAAGCTTCAAGGGAGTCATGAAGTTATCGCCACCAGCATTCCAATCAGAGTTGTCGAAGCATGGGATGTAGACAATCCTGTTTACGAACAACCTATCGAGGCGGCCTATGGTCGAGATATTGCCAACTATCACGAAATTGCAGCCACGGCCAAGATAGCACGGAGCCTCTACATTGAGGGACAGACTATTTCGGGCATAATCCGTGTCGCAAATCACTCTTCGAGAAAGATTCGTGAGGTGAAGTTCCAGTTGATGAACAAGATAACCTTCTTTGGCGACAAAAGACCACCACTTTACGATCTGAATCCCTCAGAGGACCATGCCATCGAGATGAGTGTACATGGTCATGCAGAGCCACACATCCTAGCCCATGGCGAGGAGGAGAGCTGGACCTTCAACCTCAGCATTCCCGAGGACCGGTGCGTCAGTGTCCGCAACACAGCCCTGTTTGAAGTCACGCCATTCATCCTGATCAAGATTTCGACTGGGCCACTACAGAAGTCTACCCGGCTCGAAATGCCCGTCGTCAGCATAGCGAATCCAGAGTCATTGGTCGATCATCACCAAAGGCTAGCGCCCACCTCTGACATGATGAAATGGTCAAATCTACCTTTCCTGTACAGATATCAAGTTGTGAATGACGGAGCGCCAGGGGTTGCACAGAAGGGCACGTTCGAGGTATTGGATCTCATTACATATTTCAGTGCCGAAGAAAGAGTCATGTTGTTGAGCACAGGTTGATTTGCCTTGCAAGGTTTTATTGACATTATAGATGGTAAGCGTCAGCACGAGATACTTTAAACAATAGAATTTGTCTATGCTGAAACAATATATACTTCGCCCAAACACCCGCTGTGCCACTAGTAGAGTTCATTTTAATCCCTGGTCATACTTCGATACAACGCATCTGCAATAATGAGTACCGTCTAGGCTTGAGCTTCGCCAGGCTTCGAGCAATTGCACGCGATAATCTTGATCCTGTCGGCGCTGATGTTTTCATTCTCAAACTTAAAGTTGGCATCCTTGATGATGAAGGTCCATACTTCATCGCAAAATCGATACGTATCGAGATGTCCCTTGAACGTCAACCGTGCCTTGACTTTTTCCTGCAACGCTTCGGCCGCTGCACGATCATAATTTGTGAGAATCTTCATGGCTAGTTGAGGCGCCAATCGACCCTCTTGAATCATATCATCGAGAGTCTCTGTCAACGCACCGCCTGCCACCCGTCAGAGATGCTATTTTCGCACAAAACAAGCAGGAACGCACCCAGGGACGTGCTCCGATAGATTTCATAGAACGTAGTTGACATGACGCACTCCTCGAGGAGAGAGTGGTAGGAGTGCAGGTTGTTTTGGGACCAAGGTGAGTGACTTATGTCCAAGTCCGAGAGCGGGCTCCAGCTGGGAACCGTTCCACACTCGTACGTCTGCACGTTGTCGATATCGCACCAGTGGGCCGCAACTCTGAGCGCAACCACGGCACAATGCCAATACATGGACTTTATGTGTCAATCGACAATTGTCGTTACAGTACACTCATTGTCTTTTCTTTCGCACCTCTCCATTGCAAACCTCACACATCGAAGCGAAAGGTAGAGAACTTCATTGATCGGCAGACTTGGCTTCTACACCCGGAAGAACATCACATCATGTCTGCTCGTCTTGCGCCGATAAATCCAAAACCATTCCTGCAGGATCTGTTACAGAAACCAGTCTTGGTACGACTCAAGTGGGGCCAAGAGTATCGAGGAACACTGCAATCGATCGACAACTACATGAATCTACAGCTACTGAACACGGAAGAATTCGTGGATGGGAAGAATACGGGTGCGTTGGGTGAAGTCATGATTCGTTGTAACAATGTCTTGTGGATTTCTGGAGATGAGGGCGAGCGAGAGGTCAAAATGGAGGAGTGATTCTTGGCCTGTGCACCTCGCAAAGATGCAGTAACTGCTGCTCTCGGTCACTTTTAAATCGTACTGTCATTCAAGGACTGTATTCTCAAAAGCATGCTCGACACATCAGTCGTTGTATAATCTCCAGTACGGAAATGGGGGACAAAAATGTATTTGTATTATCTAGACATCCGTGGTGGCAGGGCTCAATGCGACATCGATTCTCTCCACAATCACTCGGGAATAGCGATTCGCATCTCGAGTCTGTAATATCAAAGACCGGAGAGATTCTCCATAGGCATCAACCAATTTTCGCAAGGCCTTTATACCGTTTTGATGCACATATGCTTCTTCTTCTCCCAAGAGCCCCAATATCACTGGCAACAATTCATTCATATGCATCTCTTCCATGTCTGTGCCAGACTTTGCTAGCTCGCCAATCATGTATAAGCCGTGGGCACGAATAGGTACCATGTCACTACTCATGTCCTGAATAGCTGCCGCGTATTTCTTGACCACCTCATCCTTGCTTCGTGATGAACCTGTGGCTTCCATGCGAGTCTCGAGATGTACGCTCGATTGTAGTGTCAGAGTCATCAGCTCAAACTTCTGCAGCACGGCACTGACGATCTCACTGAGGTCTGAGCCTGGAAGCTGAGAAACCGTTCTCAGTGTCTGAACCAGGCTGTCGAGTAAAGAGAGATGGGCGCCGTCTAAATTGACATCCTCGTCTGCCATCAACTTTAGTATATTCAGGTAAACAACCGCCAATTCGTGAGCATGAGCATGCACGCTTGTGTATTGTGCAAACTGATTGAAGAATTGTCTTGCTTGTGATGCCCAGTGTGGAGCTTGATCGGGGACGAAGAAAAGCTTGCGGTTCTGATTTGGAATTTCAATCATGAGCTCAAGTTGTTGTGCCCGAGCATATCTCGGGTCACCACTTGCATAAGAAGAGATGAGATCTGACTGCAGCTGTAGTAAAGGTTTGCCATCCATCGCGAGCTGCCCGACAAGCTTCAGAATATACTTGACTTTGGATTCCAGTACATGTGTTTCATCAGCATCATGGTCAAGCTGCAATTCTGATGCGATCTGGGAAGATATAACAGATGTGTCTAGCAGGGCTTTGATACCTTTTATTATCGAAGAACATGGATCTTGCTCCACTAATCGGTACAACAGTCTTTCGACTTGATCTCGACTTGCCATCGCTCGTGACTGATCAAAGTGGAAACCCAACATAAAGATTTGAGGTATATAGCCGGACAAGACAGGAATACGAAGGTACTCGAACGCAGTGAGACGAGATAGACGTTCTAGACAGTCTTTCTGGTCGCCGGAATTGAGGGACAGGGTGAGTAGAGGCTGCCAGAGCCTTTCGATAATCACCCGAGATTCTTTATAAACGCTGCACAATTTACGAAGGATGATGGCCGCTGCACGTCTTTGGAATTGAGATGTTGAGGAGTTGTCGTCCAATATGTCCACGATCTGAGGCGCGAGTATCTCCATGTATGCAGATTCGGACAGATTTGATGGCTTCGCGGACACAAGACCTGCTAACCTATCAAATCTCTCAACAGGTACCTCACCCTTTGCGTCTGGCTGCAATATGAAGGCGATAATGATGATTAGCCCTTTGGGACGCAGTAAGACCTGCGTCATCTCTTTCGTCAGAACGACCAGGGCCCAACGGGGACAGTTTCTTGTCAATAAGAGTTGTATGGATGGTAGCAATTTTGGTGCTGCGATACTGATATTCAATTAGTGAAGCCAATTTTTATTTGAGGTATTTACCTCTTGATGAGCTCTTGGTACAGGGACTGCGACTGAAGTGTAACTCCTGGGTGGAAGGTAAGCTCTACTGCACCGGCAATCAGAAGAGCGAGGAGTCCTGGCTTCTTGAAGGGTGTGAAAGGTGTTGCCTTCTCTTTGAGGAACGGAAGTATTCTGCGATACGCTTTCTCGATATCCCCAGGTGACATGACTGAATTTGTCTCTGATGAGCTGAGCACGTCTCTCATAGGCGGCTTCAATCCATTAGTCAGAATCGGACATGTTGTAGCGTGGACAATGACCTCGATTAAGAAGTCTATCGCCTTGAGGTCCACGGATCCTAATTCATACTTCGATTCTGTGGCATTGCTCAGAGAATCCCGAATCTTCTCAAGGACAGTAGTGCAATAATCTACCACCGCCCGGAGTGGTTGAGATGGGTCAGACTTCAATCGGAAGTCTGCAGACAAAGCGGTGTACAGTGTAGAGTCACTCTCGTGCTCGACAGTATTAGCAGTCTTAGCATTGGCATAGCGTCTAAGAAAGGATTTGGCTTCATCAAGCAAGTATCCAATCTGATTGTTCATGTAGTTTCATGTTTATATCTCTTTGCACATTTCCATATGGCGGCGTACACCTTGTTTCTGTCCTTCTCTTCGTGCAATAGAATCCTTAATTGAGGTCAATGTCGGTTTTTAAGATGCGCTTTGTCCATGGTACCACGAGTCTCAGCTACGCTTCTGTCTGAACATTTTATCCAGCACAGACAAGCAACGTAAAGACGTGTGGACGTAGATTCCTGGCTTGTGGATTAGCGGATTAGCGGGTGAGCCGCCATCTCTCAAACTTTAAATTTGAAGAGGAGCTCGCTTCACCACTTCCTAAATTTTGTCTTCAAGCACTCGACACCAGCAAAGTAATGCTATAGATCCTGTGTGTCTTGCTGCGCACACGCCCTGGCCAAAGGCAATTTGAAAATAGAGCGATGTCTAGCCCGTATACCAAACGGGTCAAGCGCCAGTCTCCAGACGACGAGCAGAACGGAATCGAATACACAAAGGACAATTCGTATATGGCAGACTCCAAGGCCTCGTACGGTCGTGCTCGAAAAGGCGGCAATATGGCCACCGAGTCGGATATGCTTGCCAAGTTGACCAGACGTGAGACGACAGCTGCGCAAGCTAGTGCTCTCGAGGATGGGCAGCTCAACCCGTGGACACAGAAACCTCACACCGACAAGTACTTCAAGATTCTCAAGTCACGAAGAGACCTACCAGTATGTCAACAACGAGCGGAATTCCTGAAAATGTTCCATTCCACGCAGATACTAGTGTTCGTTGGTGAGACAGGTTCTGGAAAGACGACCCAGATACCACAATATGTGCTCTACGACGACTTGCCACAAAGAGAAGGTTTGATGGTAGCTTGTACTCAGCCGCGTCGTGTCGCTGCAATGTCCGTTGCCCAACGTGTAGCAGACGAATTGGATGTTACCTTAGGCCAGGAAGTGGGTTACACCATCCGATTCGAAGATGTCACTAGTCAGAACACCGTGCTGAAATATATGACTGATGGTATGCTTTTGCGTGAGGCCATGAACGATCACACACTATCCCGATATTCCTGCATCATTCTGGACGAAGCGCACGAAAGGACACTAGCTACTGATATTCTGATGGGTCTAATGAAGAAAATTGCACAGAATCGACCAGATCTCAAGATTGTAATCATGTCAGCTACGCTTGATGCTCAGAAGTTTCAAGAATATTTCTTCAATGCTCCTTTACTGGCAGTACCCGGAAGAACCCATCCAGTCGAAATTTACTACACCCGCGAACCCGAGAAAGATTATCTAGAGGCTGCCATCAGAACTGTCCTACAAATCCACCAAGACGAAGCTGAAGGTGACATACTACTCTTCTTGACTGGTGAGGAGGAGATTGAGGACGCGTGTCGTAAGATTGCTCTAGAAGCCGACGAAATGCTGCGAGAGAGAGACGATTGCGGTCCAATCAAAACTTACCCATTATACGGTTCTTTGCCACCGAACCTGCAACAAAAGATATTCGAGCCTGCCCCAGCTCCTTTGAGGCAAGGCGGCGTTCCAGGCAGGAAAGTCATTGTATCCACCAACATTGCCGAAACTTCTCTGACCATTGACGGAATTGTCTATGTGGTAGATCCTGGTTTCAGTAAGCAGAAGTTGTACAACCCTCGAATCAGGGTCGAATCACTCCTCGTCAGTCCTATCAGTAAGGCTAGTGCCCAACAACGAGCGGGTCGTGCTGGTCGTACCAAGCCTGGAAAGTGTTATCGTCTGTATACCGAAGACGCCTTCAAAAAGGAATTGATTGAGCAAACATATCCCGAGATCCTGCGATCAAATTTAGCTAGTACAGTTCTAGAGCTGAAAAAGTTGGGCATAGATGACCTTGTGCACTTCGATTTCATGGATCCGCCAGCACCCGAAACGATGATGAGAGCGCTCGAGGAACTCAATTATCTGGCATGTCTGAATGATGACGGCGACTTGACTAGTTTAGGCCGGACGGCTTCAGACTTTCCGCTCGACCCTGCATTGGCAGTCATGCTCATCTCGAGCCCGGAGTTTTATTGTTCCAATGAAATTCTGTCGCTCGTGGCCTTACTTTCGGTGCCCAGTGTCTTCTCTCGTCCTAGCACTGCGAAAAAGCAAGCTGATGAGATGAAGAAGTTGTTCGCTCATCAAGATGGAGATCACTTGACGTTGTTGAACGTCTATCACGCATACAAGGACAACGGTGGGACCAAGGAGTGGTGCTACGAATACTTCTTATCTCAAAGAGCACTCATGAGCGCTGATAATGTGCGTAGCCAGCTGCAGCGTATCATGGAGAGGCACGAAATTGAGCTGGTTTCTACTCCGTACGAAGATCCAAGCTACTATGACAACATCAGGCGATCCTTAGTCAGTGGCTTCTTTATGCAAGTTGCCAAGAAGGGAGAGAAGAACAATTACACAACTGTCAAGGATGAACAAAAGGTGCTGATACATCCTTCGTGTGGCCTGGAAAGATCTCCGGAGTGGGTCATCTACAATGAATTCGTTCTCACATCCAAGAATTACATCAGGACGGTGACTCTGATCAAGCCGGAATGGTTGATGGAAATTGCGCCAGTCTACTACAACCTTGCAGAATTTGAAAAGGGTGAGATCAAGGCTGCACTCAGTAAATTACAAGACAACAAGGGCAGACGAGCTGCCATTAGAGATGGCGGCGACAAGAAGCGCTATAGAGCATAAGGAGCTTTCTGTAGAGCATAGCGTTAGGGCATCGTAGATGAAGTATACTGTATTGGAGAGCAACAATGTACATGATATCGTCCACTAACAGGCTGTTCCCTGCTTCAAACTTTATGATCAGTGCCGCCACTTACTGATCATCCTCGATTCGTGCCTTGACGAGCGATCGATCCTTTCATCGCGCCTGATGGCTCTCTGATTATTGCACTGATGTAAATGAGATATCTCTGAACAGGACCACTGAACAAAAATGATTGCGTGATTCTAAATGTCAAAACAAGTCATCACAGACTGGACATATGATCATCTGGTCAAACAATACTCTGACTTCCTGGTGGTCTGTCTCCACACAATCTGTTACTACCGCAACCTCTACGACCGGACATACTTTTCGCTCGCGCGGGTCTACAGCTGTCCCGTACAGCGGTGCAAGCACCCAATCCTGGTAGAGTACATCAACTCGGTCGTCTCCTCCATCGCGGAAGAGTTGCGCAAGTGTCTCGTCGAAAGAATCAATGTCGTGATTATGAGTTCTCAGGACGTCCCGTTGGAGAGATTCGTGTTTGATGTGTCCATGTTGCCAGAGGTCAGTCCCGAGGATCTATTCGTACCGTATGTCCTCGCTCGCTGTCCCCGTCCGATCCCGAGTGATTAACGGGCAGGTTTCGAGACACAGAGTATCAGGCTGGTCAACTGGATGCACAGTTTCGTGCGGCAATCATGAAGTTGGCTCTGGTTGAGACGAAGCTCGGCCCTGTCCCAAATGGCAAGTCCCCAAATCAAGCTCAGCATCACCATTTTGATAGTTCAGATTGTACTTTTGTGGTGCAGATTGAGTTGAGGAGAAACAAGAGCAGCAAGGTCAGGGCGACGACCTCATGGGTTGAGGCTGAGGAGAGGGAGACTACAAGTCGTGGACAAACGACAATCCCCTTGCGTCGCATCGGTTTCGGACCCATCAAACTGGATTCTTGGGTCGAAGAGACCCAATCAAAGCTAAAACTGCCAGCCAAGAATGACTCAAATTCCAGCGGAGATCAGACTATGTCGTTCTGAAACTGTCTTCTAAACAAATATATAGATGCGATGAAAATAGAGTATACAAGGAACATGGGTACATACAACTGTCGCGACAACGAAAAGTGCGCTAGACCCTTCATGCACACCTGATGGGCCGGCAAACACTAACAAGCCTGGCGGCTCAATAAACTCCAGTCTTTCCGATCGCCCTGCGAGGCTGGAAGAGTGTCTCGCTTCGCCGCTTGTAGTTGGCTTCGGTCTCCCTATCGGTCGCTTCTGCTTTATCTCTCAAGGTATCATTGTTGTCCGCGAGCTCGGCGGCTTCACATAAGTCAAGGATATGTCTTGCGTTGAAAGGATGAATTTGTAACGGACTGTCCAGGAATGCCTTGATATCTTTGTCAATCTTGCCTTCCGAGTCACTCACAGATTGATGGTCCAGGCTTGTCTTTCTCGGTCTTGGAGCGAGTGTACTGTTGTGAATTTGTCCGTGCGATTTGCATATACTAGAACCTCCAGAGATGATGCTTGAATAACAGCTACCCGACTGATCGAGTACATGTTTATTGTACACTAGAGAGTCTTGCATATCTGCATTCGTCGTCCGATGTTCAGACTGGACAGTAGAATTCCGTTGAGTGTGCTGCGTTTCAGATCCAGACTCCCACTCCCGCAGGCCGCTGTACGGTGCCACTTGTGATGTTGGCACTGGCCTTGTAACACCTTCTGTATTTACCGACGCCCAAGGCACAAATGGCCTCGATGTCTTTGGTTCGATCCTCGGATACGAACTGCTGGAATATGGCAGCGAAGCTTGCTTGTCGTTGCCTATCATAGATTTGGTTGTCCATAAGTGATTTGTAGAGTCAAAGTGATTGACATCTGGCTGTAGACAAACGGGTGGAGCAAAGACACGTTTGAAGAAGTCTGGCATGCGAAGTGAATTTGGGCCGATTTGACCGACTGGATGCGCATTGCTGGTTTGGGCATCTTTCTCACGAAGAGTTGACAATTGTTTTCTGTGCACTTGCTCGTTTGGAAACTCGAATTGAGAGTCTTGCCTTCCAGAGCACGATATTGAGTCAATTACACCATGTGGCTTTCCTGCTCGAGACTCTCGAGTCTTGATTCGATCTTTCGGATGGTCGAATCTCTTGTAAGAAGATCTGAAGGCATGTAACTTATCCACTGCCTCGATTTCAGCATGTTGTGCTCCCTTGAAGTCTTGACACTGACATGTCAGGGGAGTTGGAGATAAGTATTCCATTTCAAGTCCAAGCGCACTGTTGACGAGAGACACCACACTCTGTCCCCAATGGTCATCCTGTTGGAAACCCTTTTTTGGAGTGAAGAACAAGGAGTGCATCGGAGCGCGTCAGATATACGATCGCCAATGTGTAAGATAGATTGTAAGATTTTCAGTCATCGATTCACGAGGGAGCATTGTGATCTGCTTGACTACCTTGGCAGCACGAGCAATGCGTGGATCGAGTCTACGAAGGTATAGTCTCCTCCCAGTCTGCAGCGCTGTGCCTGAAGTGATCAGTGAAAGTCATGAGATCTGGCTGCTAATCATGAAGCCTTTACCATGCTACCACCAATTCTGTTTCTGCTGAAGTTTGACAAGAGTCTCGCATGCAGGAGAGACTTGAACACACCTTTCAAGGGTGATATAATCCCAAATACCTGAGATCGAAATCTACCAGGTCGCCCCGCTGGCGACGTCGCTGTCGATTATATGCTGGCTGAGCACTGATCTGATGATGATGATGCTGAGGATGATCCTGATCATGATCTTGCCAGCTGATCAGACTGTCAGGGAAGCGCCACACGATAGAGAGCGCAGATCATTTGTGTGTGGAGAACAAGCTGAGAGGAACGTGATCAGCGCGCAAGCGCCAGCCATTCATGCATGCATGGACTACCTATTCCTGGATGTGGGATGGAGCGGGTCCACGGGTCTTGCTGCGGCGGAAATTCTCCCCTAATTTTTCGCCACTAATCTACATACAGTAATTCGGGCCGATACAGCCAATCAGTGGGGACAAAGACGGAAGAGCGTTTCTGCATCAATTCTGGAAGTGCAACGGAGGAGGAGCTCTGTCTAGGTTGTCGTGCCCCTCTCGTCCAATCACTGATCGGTCACTACGTTCAAGCTTGGGGCGGGATTGGGTGCACCCTCTGGGAACCAACCTCCCCCCCTTCCTCCTTGTCGCTACTACCTGGCACCTTCCTGTCTCCTCTTGCAGCATACCAAACTCTCTCCCTTTCTCTACTCATCTTATCCCAATCGCTCTCTCGCCTCTAGATTTATCTTTACAACAACATGGATCGTTCGTACGGATGGAACATGCAACCACAACATTCGTCTTCCGGCATGACACCTGTACAAAGTGAGTATCTTGAGCAATGTCGCACTGCGCACACTCTGACCACTTCCCCAGATGCTAAGCTCAGATATGAGTCTGCGCGATCATTCGACTCAGATGAGGATCTTGAATGGAACCCTTGTCTGACGCCAGAGGAGCTGAATGCTGCCTATGCCGAATCCTCCTTGTCTGCCCGATCTGGTCGCAGTGAGGTCAGTTCTCCACCACAGCAACCATCACTGCCGCTACCAATGAACGCCTATAATCAACAGCAACATGGTCAACAGAGTACTCAACACTCTGGCAACACAAGATACAACTCGAGGAAGAACCGTGGAAACAATGCTGTTCCGATTGTCAATCCAAATCACTTCAACGTCCAACAGTGGAGATAACCAGCAGAAATGACAGCTCGACATGGGCACCGAAACGATGTATACAATTCAGTATAATTCTCAATCGAGGAATTTAGAGCGAGTATCAGCCGCATTACCGGATGTTTAAGGTCATTGTAAGAAGTAGCAGTACGGCGGGAACTTGGTGGGAACTGGTCATTTTTGTATGAAAACTGTTTCTTGACAGGATTGCGTTGTACACGAAACATGTAGTATTGTGCATAGACTATACGAAAACAGTATATTGACTCATTGCAATATCTTCGTGAGAGAGTGACGAGTGGCTAAGCCCTCCCTACACCTTACCTATGACTGTCCACCAGGGCAGGGCTCTTTCTGGCGCTACGCATATCTTCAGCCGATGCGAGTGAACAGGAAGAGAGTTCACTCTCTTGGGATGGCATGGTGAAATGTATCACACCAGGCCAAAGAAGAATGCTTCGGGTGAACAAAGGACTGCAACTCTGTCTGGGACTCTCTTTGATCCTCAGCAGCAGGAAGCATCGCCCACCTCCTTAACTCCGAGCAGCGGGAGCCACCCACAGCGAGCGCCCCTGCGTCCACTTCTCCACAAATCTTCCTTCGTTTGTACTACGGAACATAACAACTCACACGATCCTGTCCTTGCCACCCTGTTCTTTTCTTGCACAACAACGTTCGACTGCAGTACTAGTCCTGGCAAGTACAGATGCGGCCCTTCAGCTATACTCTCGCTTAAGCTTGATTTTTATCAATGCTGCTTGGCGAGCTTCACGAAGCAGACTCGGATCATGCACGCGACCTGGAGATCAATCCATTGCTGGACGGTAAGAGCGGCAACATGGACGATATTGCCGTCTACACAGTGACACACGCTCTCAGAGGAAGTGTAAGCTCAGCGGTGGACACGAGTTTGACGTGGGAGCAGCTCAAATCACCACAACTCAACTCGTTCTTGGTACGCCCTTTACTAAATAAATGTCGAGAGATGGGATCCCGAGCAATCATTTTCTGCCTCTTAACAAACTGCACGCAATTTCTCAAGGAAGCAGAAGAGGACACCGCCAGGGCAGGAGTCAACAATACGCGAGCCATGACCTGCGAGTTATTGGCTTGCAAATTCTTGAAAGAGTTTTCTCCGCGAGAATTGATCGATGTTCTCACATTTGACTTTTGGCCGCTCAAGGGCCATCGGGAGCACGCCAACGATGTGATCGCTAGATCCCAACGGATATCGGCCCTGGAGGTTGCCATCAAGGGCGTGTGCAAGAAGTTCTTGGCGTCTCCGCTCGTGGTACAAGTATTGGAGAACATCTGGAAAGGCAATATTGTCTTCTATGGCGCGAGCGACAAGGATGCTCAGCTACTGCCACACAAGATGAGAAAGGCCGCTTCGACATACGATGCGAGAGAGGCTTCAATCTTCAAGTTGTCAAGATTGAGAGTGCCCCGATATCGCCACTGGATGCAGACCATCTCCTTTGCGATCTTGCTAGGTCTAGTCATTGCTGTCCTGATCGAGCGCAGTATCACGATCATGCCACTTGAAATTATCATGATCGTGTATGCCATCGGTTTCATGCTCGAAGAAGTCGTTGGCCTCAACGATACCGGATCGTCCCTGTTCTTGTCAAATCTATGGAATTCATTCGATATGTTGACACTGCTCTTCTTCATAGCCTTCTTCGTTCTACGTATTTGGGGTCTGCTGTACTGGCAAGGCACTGACATGCAATACTTTGCGTATGATTTGCTTGCAGTGAATACCGTCTTCCTTACGCCGCGACTATTTTCGGCGCTCGGTGAGTTGTGCTACAAGAACCCAGAAGCGCACTAATAGTGGCAGATCATACGAGACAGTTCTCACAGATGCTGATTGCTTTTCAGAGGATGGCATACGACCTGATTACATCGTTAATTTTCATTTTGATCTTCTTCGCGGGTTTCTTCCTGGCTTTGTCCTTAGCATTCGCACGAAACTTGTATACAGCTCCAGAGGTTGCTTTCAAGTTGCTACAACTCATCTTTGGGTTCTCTCCAGCAGCCTGGGCATTACTACCAGAGATCAATTGGATAGGAAAGATACTGCTGATAACCTTCATGGTAAACACGAATTATCTCGTGGTGACAATTCTCGTATCTGTTTTGTCGACTACCTTTGCGAGTGTCATAACGAATGCGCATGAAGAACACCAATATCTCTTCGCTCTTAACACTATTCTCGCTGTCAAATCAGACGCTCTATTCTTTTATCAAGCACCACTCAACCTTATTGAGTGGCTGCTGGCACCCCTGGCACTCGTGATGCCAAGAGCGAGATGGATCAGACTCAACCGATACTTTATCAAGTTTCTACACTTTCCAATGCTCGCTGCAATCTATATGTTCGAACGCTTCTACCTCAGACCTCGAGCATTTCTCCCACAAGATTTGCTCGCTAGAACGGTGTCCTATGATACGATGCGAGGTGTCAGTTTGGGGGACGGACACCAGAGATCCATTTCTGCCGCGTTCTTCGGGCGCAGGCGTCGTGAGTCGGACGCGCAACATAGAAACAGCTCCGAAATATTGCAGCAAGTATTTGACAGAACCCAATCCAGCGCTCTACGCTCCCGGGGTTATGGTGCTACTAGACCTGGCGGCCTTAGCAAGATAGATGGACGACGGACCAACGATTGGGTGACCCGACTTCCCGAAGATGTCTTTTCTCCTGGTGCCCCGACACCAAGCGATGGCAGTCCAGACCAGCACAGAAAGATCAGCTATTTCGATGGAGGACCGCCGAGGCGACCGACAGCACAGAAGAGGAACACGACCGCCAATTTATCGACCCGTCAACAGCCTAGCACGCTTGCCTACACTCAAAAAGTCAGGTCTCGTAAACTGAGGCTTCCGAGCGAATCTGGAGCAATGTCTGATCCCGAAGACCTTACTGTACCATCTGGTTCGCCGCGTTCTGTAGCTTCTCAAACGGCGCTACTTTCCCAACAGGCCCGAAGACCGACTCAAGATTCCTTTATCGACGTCGAGGAGCGAGCGCATGAAAATGACTCTGGCGACGATGAAATGGATGAGTACGCCATACAGGAGGAGTCACACGATGATAGCGAACACGATGCCAATGGCAAAGATTCCGGAGAAAATACTGACATTACAACAACGCCAGAGAATGTGAAAAACCGGAAGAAGTTTTCTGTGGCACAGGCACACAAGAGGAGTCAGAGTGAGGCTACTATCAAGCCCCCAAGGGCGGTCGTCCAATCCTCGAGTAACGGACTCTGGAGTCGTGGTTCGAGGGGAGCAAGGGCGGCGGGTCCACCACCATCGAGGAGCTCGACGGAGAATGTCTCGAGATCTATACCAAAGTCAATCAGAGGCCCCGAGACGAAGCGAGTGCGCGAGGTCTCCAATGACCTCGACAAGTACTCCAGCTCGTTGGCGACACAATTGGCGGATCATGCTGGCATCGAAGGCGACATCCTGTCCCGCATCGTCATGAACCGGGTCGACGGCATCGAGACGGCAGTCAAGGGCGGCCACGCACGAATGGAAAAGTTGGAAAGTGCATTGTACGAATTGATTCGGGAGATGAAGCACTCGAGGAAGGAGCAGGAGCAGCACTCAAACAAGAAGGCTGGGTGAGGAGGATTTTATATCGTGGTAGCGTAAGCATGAGCTCACTGGCAAGGCGATCGAGTATGGACGACGATTGGGTGACATCGCCAGAGGTTTGTATATCATTTAGCATTGTATCCATCATGTTTGTCACCCTCCCTATTCACACACCGCTGGGACCCTCATTTCTTCCCCATGGCCTGAATCTTTTCCTTGTACTTTCGGGACCTGATGGCTTTTTCGAGAGCGCCGGATTCGAATTTGATCAAGCCCTCCTTGGCGCGCTTGAGGATCGATTCCGGGTCTCCTCTGCGCGTCTTTTTCAGCTTCCAGAATTGCAGGAAAGAGAGGGCACATTTCGTGATTTGCTCGCCATCGATCCCGGCGGGCACGAGACCGCGAGGATAGGTGATGGGCGGCACGGCCTCTCGGCGACGCGACAGGGCGAGAAAGAGTGCGGTATAGGCAATGACGTCTGGCTCATACGTCAGTGGAATATCAGTATTGTATCCGTCATTCACAATCATCCTGGCCAATCAGTACCCCTACTCACAAAGGAATTACGACAGGCATCATACCATGCTTCGTCAATGACTTTTTGCCACCCCGATCTCGACTCTGCGACCGCGGCGAGGATGCGGTAGGGGTGATGGACGACGAGGTACGTGTCGAGTTCGTTGATGAGGTAGAACTCTGCTTCGGCCAGTTTGGCAGACTCGCCAGACACCTTGCCGAGTCCCCAGACGGTCTGGATCTCGGTCGTGACGACTTTGATGTGTTGCGGACACTCTTCAATCTTGCATGCGAGGTAGACTGCCGCGGCGATGACCATGTATATGTTTGTCTCGATGAATGCCACCCTGTCACAAGTCAGTCGTGGTTCCATGCGGACTTCCCGGACGTGGGGGGATCAGACTTTGTGTAGAAGCGCAGGAGATAGACCATGGCGGTGGCGATAGCCTGTTGTCTCAAGTTCAGCTTGTTGGCCAGTGCCGTCACCACTATTGTCATGTTAGTCGACCACACATGATCGTGTCTAGATGGCAGGGGACGTACAGTCGTGCATGTGTATCTGCAGAGCCCTGTACTCGTCGAGCGACATATAAGTCAGGTCTAGCGACCGCATGGACGAGAGTGTGTCTTCATTGAAACGCCAATGTAGCCTGCAGAAGTCAGTTGTGTTGTCCATGGATGGCACCGATGGACGAGTCACTTTTGGGAAGAGGTCGCGAAAGCAGCCATGTGTCATGTCACGTCGATTCTTCTCCCTTCATACTGATGCTGATCAAGTAAACCATACTCAAGAGGCACATCTATATCCTGGAGGGAGGCTGTGCTAAAGGCTGGACTTGTGAACAGAAAGGCAGTTGATGCCAGGGATCCATAATACACATCGCAGGATTGTGGAGATGGGTCTGCGTCTGTGAGTGGATGAAGTCGGCGGGATTTAAGGTTATTTCGTGCACGTGATGGCACATTTCTTCGACTCGCTGCAGATGAAATTCGGAGCTCCGACGAAGCTTGATGAAACGACGGTTGAACTCTGGATAAAATGCGGCAACATCAAATGCGACGCTGAGGGAACGAAATGCGCGGGAGTTGATGTCCGTGGTTAGTCGCACCTTTGGTGCCGGCCTTGAGCGAATCAGGACACAAGTTATTCCAAGCTGTACAAGTTGAAGCATCTTCGGCGACAGATTCTTGTCTGATTGAGAATCCTGGTCAGGGTCCGGTCTAACAATCAAATTGCAGCGTCCGTTGACCTTGTCAGACTCTTGTGGGAGGGTCGTCGATGAAGGACACATGAATGATCCGCAGAGAGAACATAGAGATGCACGGATCAGGCACCTCTTCAACACGCTCGACACGAGGGCCCAAAACAAGATATGCTCGATAGATGACCTACGTCAGGGTCTGCGTGAACTTGGTCATCCACTCGAAGCGGCAGACACCTTACTGCAGGAGGTCTTTGACCACATCGATAGTGGGCAGGAGTAGGCTCTCTCAAGGTTATCTTTCGTTCGAGGGACTAACCAAAACCAGTGGGGTCATTACATTTCAGGAATTCAAGGACTTTGTCCTTGAGACGGAGGACAAGCTTCGACGACTCTTTCAGCAGATAGACGTGCTCAATCAGGGCAGACTCAAAAAGTTTGAGATACAGCGAGCTTTACACAAAGCTGGCGTGCACCACACAGATGCCAGGATGAACCACTTTTTCGAAGCCATGGATCTCAACAATGATGGTTACATTACCTTCGAGGAATGGAGGGACTTTCTTCTGTTCTTGCCCGAAAGGTTGCCTGATGTGAAGAACATATTCCTCTACTACAATTCGATACATCAAGTGTCCTCAGAAGGGGACATACTGATCAGTGACGAGAATCTGCACCATCTAGGGTTCTTCCTGGCTGGTGGTATTGCCGGTGCCGTCTCACGAACGACGACAGCTCCTTTCGATAGGTTAAAGGTTGCCCTGATTGCCTCCACAGAGACGTCCTTGTTTGAGGCTGCGAAACAGGGTCGACTTGCCAGTGGTCTAGCACAAACTCCGATAGCTCGTGCTCTTGCCGACATCTACTCCCAAGGAGGAATCCGCTCGTTCTTTGTTGGTAATGGCTTGAATGTGATCAAGATCTTTCCCGAGTCTGCCATCAAGTTTGGTTCATACGAAGCGGCCAAGCGGTTCATTGCGGGAACCGCCGGCACTGACGAGTTGAGTACAGGATCGAGGTTCGCTGCGGGAGGAATAGCAGGAGCCATATCACAGGCATCTGTTTATCCTATAGATACCCTGAAGTTTCGTGTACAATGCGAGACAGGTTCTAGTGAGAACGGATCCATGATCAGGAGTACTGCTGTGAAGATGTGGAACAATGGTGGAATGAGAAGTTTCTACCGTGGACTACCGTTGGGCATCATCGGTATTGTGCCATACTCGTCCATCGATCTGGGGACTTTCGAGATGCTTAAGAGAGGATATATCGCAAGGAAGGCGAAACTCTTGAAGATCAAGGAGTCCGATGTGGATGTGCCAAACTACCTGGTCTTGACTTTCGGAGCGTCCAGTGGGGCATTTGGCGCCTCGCTGGTGTACCCTTTGAATCTCTTACGGACACGATTGCAGGCACAAGGCACAAAAGCGCATCCCCAAACGTACACGGGCCCGACTGATGTTGTCCGTAAGACGATTCAGAAGGAAGGCTACCGCGGACTGTGGAAAGGACTGTTGCCCAACCTCCTCAAGGTCATTCCCTCAGTGTCCATCTCGTACCTCGTGTATGAAAAGAGCAAACAGTATATGGGATTATAGTGGACAGGTCCTGGCCATGGTTCTACATTCTGGCCATGCCAGCTCACAATCCCTCAATAGCAGGAGACGGACCTTTAGGTGGACTCAGTCACACTGGCTCTGATTAAAGAGTTGTTCCCAAGCATAATCGGTGATGAAGACTCCGAGGACAAGAATGTTGTACATGGCTGCACACAAATGAGCGGAACCGCTAAACAGCGATGAAAGATGTCCGGTGCCGCAAAAGCACGGAAAATGGAGTTCACTAATTATTCTGATTTTTACGATGTATAGATAGCATTGCGACAGCTGCTCTAGAGGAACTTTTTTAATGATCAACGACGAAGCCATTATAGATACAGAAGATTGCCTTGTTTCTGAATACCGCCGCCGCTGCTCCTTCTCAGTTCCTGGACGCTGGCTGCCTCCTCCCCGAGTCTTTGCAACTGCTGGTGGAGCCGGTTATCTAGCCGAGCCTTTCCTTCACTACGGTAACCACAAGAACTGGAACGCTTGGCTACGACGGCAGAGAATGGAAGTGCTTCCAGACTCCTGCCTACAAGTGACAAGCACCTATACGTCTCACGGAGGAGGATACACCATAGTACAGGATGCAGCTCACGCCACGAGAACATGACAAATTGATTGTTGCGCAAGTAGGACACCTAGCCCAGAGGTATTCATTCCCAAAATGATCTGAGTGCCATGGCGCTAATCTCATGACAGACGACTCGCAAGGGGTGTGCGGCTCAATCGGTCGGAAGCGACGGCCCTCATCGCTTCTCAGCTCCACGAATTGATTCGAGACGGCGACCACACTGTTGCGCAATTGATGAATGAAGGGAAGAAGATGCTCGGACGGAAGCACGTCTTGCCGTCCGTTGTCGCGGCACTTCACGAGATTATGGTCGAGGGCACGTTCAAGGACGGCACGTATCTCGTGACGGTCCATCAGCCGATCTGTTCTGATGATGGCAATCTCGAAAAGGCGCTTCGAGGCAGCTTCTTGCCCGTTCCCGATGCATCCCTCTTCAAGCTGGCAGAAGCAGACGAGTACAAGCCGATCAATCAGCCTGGCGCTATACGCATCCGACCAGGGAAGATTGTACTGAATGCCGGCAAGGAGCGCACGAGGATCAAGATTACGAATACCGGGGACAGGCCCATCCAAGTGGGGTCTCACTACCACCTGGTGGAGACCAATCCTGCTTTATCCTTTGATCGCGGCTTGGCTTATGGCAAGAGGCTCGATGTGCCTGCAGGGACTGCCGTGAGGTTCGAGCCCGGTGACGTCAAAACCGTCAGCTGTGTAGAAATCTCTGGCAAGAAAATCATCACTGGCGGCAACAATTTAGCAAGCGGCCAATTTGACGCTTCCCGTATACCAAAATTGCTCGAGGACTGTGCCTCTCGTGGCTTCAAGCACGTCGCAGCGACTGCTTGAATCTCGTTCTTATTTCACACTCACATGCAAATACTTTTGGACAAGGAACTTTCGACTCTTGTAGATAGCTCACATTGATGAATATATGCCAATTTGCTTGTTCTGTAACACTTGTTTGCAATTGGAAGATTGTGGAGCCGCACTCACCACTTTACCGAAACAGCGACTTCTACACAATTTATCGTCATCAAGACTGATTGAAGAAGTAGGTTTCGCTTTTCATTTTTCAAAGTTAAGCAACGCGCATACACTTACAAGATAAGAGCACATTCTCAATTCTGGGAGCTCGAAAATTACACGAGACAGTGCACCCGAAAGAAAGAAGTCTTGTGCGTTTGCTTCCCCACCATGTCTGACAACTACGAATCCGTCCTGTTTGTCTGCCAGAAGATTGACGTCTTCGGAGTGCCGCCGCCGACGGGAAAGGGATTCAAGACGGACAGTTGGGGCGGATCACTTGCGAAGCCAATCTTTACGGGTCGATTGCGGGTCATCCAGACCTATCACTTCGACGACTCCCCCTCGGCCTGTGAGGTGCGGATCGAGGACGGTCAGACGGGAGAGTTGTTTGCTGCGGCACCGTATATCGGGGACTACGCGGTCGAAAAGGCGCAGGACTCGAGCAGGTACTATCAGATTCGAGTGGTGCACGACAAGGCGGTCGCGTACCTCGGCATAGGCTTCGAAGAACGAGAGGCGGCTTTCGACTTTCAGGTGGTGCTCTCTGATTTCACTAAGCACAGGACGGCAGAGAAGGAGGCCCCAAGGAAGCGGGCGGAGCCAGTCAAGGATTACTCGTTGAAGGAAGGACAGGTGCTGAATATTGGCGTAAAGGTAAGGTCCAGGATAGTATTCATCGTGGACGTAGCTGACGATTCAGGGCAAGGCAGGAAGTCATATCCTTGCTCCGCCAAGGTCCGATAGTCCTGCTACCATTCCCTTCCTCGCCCCTCCACCGACGGCTGCCGAAGTCAGGAAGAGCGTCAACGATGGCGCTACGGACGATGACTTTGGCGACTTTCAGTGAGTTTCATAAAATTGCAATGTCCTTCTACCGACAACAAGTGCTCGTTCCTCCAGAATGGACATGGACTGATTGTTAATGCATGAATCGAGAAACAAAGACTAATCAAATTTTGTGTCCTTTGTCCGTTGTACCTCTGGAACATATGCCGGCTCCGCAAGGTATTCTGGTGCATTTACAAGCGTAAAAGGTAGCCAAGAACGCCTTTTGATGGTGTCCTACTATTACTACCACTACTGCGAAGGTTGAGACGATGCAACGGAGCAACCTCGCTGAGATCCAAGATGACACTACTGAGGTTGCGTCCACCGTCCATCCGACTTTCCGCACCGTCGAAGCACTCTACCCCATCGACTTCAGTCCCAGGCTCATCACTCTCCTGCAGAGGCTCCAGCGCAGGGGTCAGGAACCACTCTTTCCCACATCGTGGCAGCTCGACTTTCCGAACCTGCCGTCATTGCTGTTCATGCACACCTCTTCCGATCAAAGTTACGCTCCGATTCGAGCCGTATCCACGAAATCGTCGAGTGAGTTCAGGGGTAAATTGGCCATGGAGAGATTGTTACAGTTGGGCAGGGAGGTTCGCGAGACGGAGACGGGGCCGGCCGGCCCGACCGGCAAAGTGAGACCATCGAGGGGGGCGGAGGGCCGGATCGTCGAGGGCATCAGGCGGTTCATCTTCTGGGCCGCACAGGACGCCATGGTCACGACGGACTCACTGCAGTCGTTCGTCACCGTCTCCGCCCTCGGCGGCGGCAGGAGAGGCCGGAAGGGCTACGATGAGGACGTCTCTGCCCGACTCACCGCCAAGACGACCAGCAAGTTGACAAGGCTGGCAGCCTCGCACCGGGAGGCGGCACACAGGATGGAGCGGTGTTCCCGGACACTGTGGAAATCGGCACCGGACCACGACACCAAGATGGCGGAGTACGAGCGGGCGCTGTCGACGACCCTCTACGGCTTTGCGGTGTCTGGTGCGCGGTGTGTGATTGTGGGCCTGACCGTCTCCTCGGCGTCGAACCCGATCCGCACGCTGCTGGTGATGGACTTGAACGATGCGGCCCAGGACCTCTGGTCCGTCCTGGCGATCGTGTTGACGGTCTGTGCGGCGCGCGAGGAGCGGCTGGACACGGCGGGTGCGGCGGCTGCGGCTGGAGTCGTCCGGGCAGACAGACAACTCGACAATCAGTTTTCGTGCATGAAGATGGACGTGGACGTGGACGTGGATCAAGATTTATGACTGTGAATTTTGTGATAGTCAAACCCAACCTCACCATCCCTCTGGGCCGACGGGCCTCGTCTCGAGATGTGCCCTCAACTTTGTCATTGCCTCCTCTTCCGTCACGGCCGGGTCCTCGATCCGGTACTCGATGACGAGCTCGACGAGCTCCTTCATGACCTTGATGTTTGTCTCGTGCTTCTCCAACAACGGCCTGATTTTCTTGCCATCGATAAAGGACGCGAAGGACCAGGCCCGGTCCAGTCCCAGGTCGGCGATGCGATCAAACAGGGCCACGAGACTGTCGACGTCTCTCGGTCCGGGTTCATCGGCCACAAAGGCCACAAAGACGGCCAGTTTCCAGTCCTTCCTCAACAGGCGCACAAACTTGCCCAGCTCTAGCGGGGAGGACTCGTTCGTGACTGGTACCTGTCGTGGGGGAAAGGTCGCTCGGACGAGTGCCTCGAGCAGGCTCGTGAGCTTCAGGTGATCCCGGACCATGAGACACCCCAACGGTTCCTCGACGTCCTTCTTCTTCGGGACCGGGCAGAGTTTGCGACAGTACGGCAGGATCGCGACGATGAACCACAGTCGGCCGTCCGTGCTGTACTCGCTCAAGTGTCGACGTAGTCCGGCCGACTTGGAAAGGACGTCGATGGCGCGCTCGACGACGGTAAAGTCGAACCAAGGAAATGCATCGTCGGGCTGGGCGTCTTGAAAGACAATCTGGTAGAGTTGTTGAGAGTGTAGTGCCCGGATGGCTTTGGCGGGATTGATGCCCTTCATCATCTTGTAGACCTCGATGCCCACGCGTTCCTTGACCACCTTGCATTTCAGCGCGTCCCTCACCTCCCTCGTCGCCATGCCCGCAAACGTGTCTGGTTCGATCGTAAAGTCAAACTGGGAGGCGAACCTGATGCATCGCAGTACGCGGAGGGGGTCGTCCAGAAACGTCTTTTCCGGCGGCAATGGCGTCTGAATCAGTCCATTCGCGAGGTCGTCCAGTCCATGACTCGTCGGATCCTCGACCTGCAGGGTGTGAATGTTGTAGTAGAGTGCGTTCATGGTACAGTCCCGCCTCTCCGCGTCCTCCTCCAGCGTTCCCACATCCACCACTGAGGGGGTCCTCGAGTCTGGGGATCCGTATGATTCCGTCCTCAATTGCACAAAATCCAAGTCCAGGTTGAGAAATCTGCTCGTGGCAGTATCCAAGTGCTTGGACTTTTCCGGATTGGCTAGTATCTTAGTGATTGTGCCAGTCTTGAGGTCTGGATGCTGAGACGCCAGGAACGCGGCAAATTCGACTGCGAATTGGTGTCCTGAAATGGAAGAGATGGCTATATCAATGTCGTGCGATTTCTTCCGCAAAATCTTGTCACGCACCCAGCCGCCGGCATATCTCACGATTACTTCCCGGTCGGAGAATGCTGCTGTGCTTGAGGCCTCCCTCAACAGATTAGTGAGTTGTTCCTCTGCTGGTTCAAGTATAATTTGTGGTGACTTGGTAGTCATGGATGCTGAAAGAGTGATGGGACTGCCAGAAGCTGATCTTTTCATGAAATTGCAACAAGATGTCCGGAAAAAGCCTCTTTGCATACAAGGACAGTCTTGTACAAGTTTTGTTGATACGTGTACGAGGCCACAGATTGTGAGATCACTTCTTCCGTCGAGGTAAGCACTCTGGGGCCTCCTTCTCAAGCCCTTGCGTCAAGGAGAGTCTGATCGAGTGAAAACTTGTCTAAAACGATTCTATCTACCCATCGCCCTGAGCATTCAGGTCCAGCAGCTAGATCCAGACGCACAACCACTTGGCAAGATGGTACAAACTTCTGCATGAATTGTTGAATGAATGAATGGATGACTGGATGGATGGATGATCTGATCAAATTGATTGATCACTGTTCGAGTGCAACCATCACGTGCTTTGATCAGTCCAGGCTACACGATTCGGGATCAGTTCTCGTTCTCGTTCTACCGACAGAGTCCGTCTGCCTTTCTGCCCAGAGCTTTTATTACTACATGATTGCATTGCGCAATATCGACAAGAATTACATTAAAACTCTACCTTGCAGACCGTTCTCCTCCTTGATGCTCGTCCTCCTTTCTTACCTTGCACAGAGAAGTGCGGAGCAATCTCCCATCGATTACAAGGTGTATATAAGCTAAGCTTGCACACAGAATTAATATGCTGATTCGAGCACTCGTTTATCGAGATGCATCTGTTGGAAGCAAAGCCACTGTGTGACCGAGAATTGTAGTGCTTTATGCTTCCTCACAACCAAAATGACTTCACAGCCCTGTTATATGCCGGGCACGAGTGGACTCACGGCAGACCAATGACATCCGCATAGGAAGCATTGTGCGAAAAGTGATTGACGTTGCCTGTCGCCTCTGCACTGCTGTTGTCCAGGGATGCGACCTTGCCAACCCAGTCTTTGATCTCTCCTACCTTGACTGTCGCACTCATACTCGGCAGCAGGATGACCAGGTCCGGAGAGACATGTCGTGCAATGTGCGTCAGCCCAGGCACAGTTTCGTGTTTCAGCAGATACGAGCAGCGTTCCTGTAAACTGTCTTCGTCCGTGCTCTCTTTGTTCCCGGCAACATATAGAGCGATGTAAATTTCGTTGTAGTCGATGGCAGTCGCGGGAAGGAAGTCTGCTATACGTCTCACCGAGTCGGAAGAGATCATGATTTTCCTCTTACGCGGTGAAGCGCTTATTGATGCAGTGTTTATGGAAAAATAGAGATACGTTGCAACTGCCGCACAGATTGAAGACACAAGACCGACTGCTACCAAAGCTCGATTCGTGCGCGATTTGGCAGGCGGCATACCTGCGCCTATTTAGCCCCCACGAGCAAGCGTTATGTATCGACGAAGAAGTGCCGGCTGTACAAAGTAGTGATTTATTGCGTCATGGAGGAAGTCTCGAAATCGCGTCTTTAGAGTGAAGAAGCCACCCACTTGAGCTCCGCGTCTCCACAATCACACGCGCAGGGACTTCAACCTCAGAAAAGCATCGACCAGCAACAACAAGGACAACAAACAGACCTTCCTGTTCCTCAACACGAAGGACAGCTGCAATCATGCTGTTCAGTTCAATGCTGCTTTCACTTTCGAGTCTCTCAGGTCTACTCCTGTCCGTTTACGCGATGGTAAATGAAAATTCGTGGGAGTTCAAACACATGAAGAATGAGCACCATTTGACAATGTTTGATGTATGAGCAGGACTGGTTCGTCATACCGGGCCGGACTAATCAGAACAGGATGATGCCTTTTTCAGGATACACGACCTTGATCGAACTGGATTTTGGACCAAGGACGATGTCACTTCGATATATGGAGTCAAGAACAACAAGGAGCAGGACGCCTTCAAGGAGACTGACATACCCCCGGCCAAGGTGCAGGAGATTGAAAACACGATAATGAATTTGATTGACAAGGACCGGTCTGGACAGATTAGTCGTGACGAATGGATTCAGTTCAAGGCGAACGGAGGGGAACTGCCGGACTTTGGATTTGAGGGCCACCACGAAGACGAAGAGACGGAGTTTGACATCCACCACGTCGAAATATACCATTCGGATCCCGATGACGACGACGAGAGCAAGTGGAATCATCCTGAAGATATCGAGCATTTCAGGAAGCACGATGAAAAGTACCATGGCAAGGAGAACACTAATCCCCTACGAAATATCCCTGTGAGTTTCAGGAAAGTCCAACTCAAGCATTAGCGAGACGTAGCATGGACTCGGAACGTGTGCCCAACGAATGATGATGGATACTCTTCTCGACCCGGCACAGATGATGGAAACTCTTCACGACCCGGCACAGATGTTGTCGAGCATACACACGTAGAGCAGCCCGATAAAAGCAATAATGATTACACGCAGGACGACCGGTAATGGTAGTGTCTGATTGAATGATTAAGATATGCCCACGCTATGCCCTACCATCGTATGTGTGTCTCGAGAGTGGTCGATGACTCAGAATATGCTCGTCTTCATGTCATACTCTTGCCTGAATAGTTTTTCCTCCACAAATGCGTCATTGGCGGCCCGGCAGGCGTCGTTGCAGGTATAGACGCTCAGGACGCCCCAGTCGAGCGTGTCGGCCTTGGTGTCGTCAATGTCGAGGTAACTGAGCAACGTGGGCATGATCTGAAACTCGATCGACCGTGCGGCTTTGCAGTGCTCACAGGCCGGTACATCCTTGTCGGCCAGTTTGCCCTTGTCGGAGATCCATAGGGTGGCGGCATCGCTGGACTCGAGCAGTTTTTCGGTGCGCAGGTACCGCAGCACCTGTTCCGGCGCGACTCCCAACCTCTTGTTGAACTTGTAGAACGCACTGTCGCCTTTGACCTTGACGTACTTTTCACTCCCGTCATTCTCCACCATGACTTCCTTGAACTCGCCTTCCTTCTTCCTGTCGCCCTTGTCTCTACTCGACGGAGCACTCGGCACTTCGGCCGGTTCAGCCTCACTGATAATCTCCATCAGGTCGAACTCTGCCGGCGACCACGTCGTCTCGGGCCGCAATGACGTCTCTGTGCTCTGTGATCGCAGGACTTTGAAGGACGGGGACCATCCATCGGTCGCACACTTGCCATTGTCGCAAGTGAAGACGTAGATGAGGCGCACGTAAGCGTGAGGTCTATCTTGCCCCTCTGGTGCAAAGAGTTGCAGCAGGAGTCGCATCTGTTTCGAACATTTCGGGCATGTGATGAGTGACTCGTCAAAGTCCGGTGCTGTTTTGAGGAATGCCGGAGGACCGCCGATACGTGAAATGCATGGGTCCTGCAAGGTTTCCTTTCTATATTTCTTGGTCACCGGTTCGACGTACCCGAGCACAGCCGGGAATGCCAATTGAGACGGCATGATGACGATTCAGTCCTCGTCCTCTCGGCCCTGTCGAACTAAATTTCCTGCTTGCAGACTCGAGATGCCTGCACTCGTAAGACAGGATATATAATGATATATATCACCCAGAATTTTAAAAGTCGGTGACCTTCACATGCAGAAAACGCCATTGCTCGGATATTCCGTGCCTCTCTACAATTTTACGAATCCATTCCAACACAGACACTGAACTGTTGTGTCCACTGTTAACACCCGTCGTTCATGGGTCTACTGTAGTCTGGCATGGGACGCAAGAATCAACAACAGGCTCTACTGGCTGGTCCACCGACTGAGCTCACTCCGAGTCAGGCAATCGGTCGTGTGGAGGTCATCAATGGCAATAATATCTACACCGTCACCATCCCGAGCATCGCTGCCGGGACCGATGTCCAGTCGACACTGCACATGGTGGAACTGCCGCCAAGGTTCCGCAATACCATGTGGATCCGCCGAGGAGGGTTCGTCCTGGTCGATCGAGGTGCATTCGAAGGCAGGGAAAACAAATTGTCGGGAGAGATCGTGACTGTGATTCATGACGAAAAGAGTTGGCGCAAGATGGGCTACTGGCCTGCCGACTTCTCGAAAACAGCAGCAGCAGCAGCAGAGACACTCAAGAAGCAGGTGCAGAAGGACGACGGCGGAACCGAGAGCAGTGACGACGAGCTTCTCGGATCTGGCAATCTGAACCGAAGACGACAGCAAGACAGCAGTGACGAGGAAGAGTGATGCGTGTGATGTATTCACTCACAGCTTTTAGTCCTGCGTAGCCATGTGTCTCGCTATGTAAGAAGCCTCCACGGCTCGTGCCGAGGCCAACGAGGAACGATTGTCCATTCAAGTTGCCCGAGGTTGAGAAGGCGAGCACTGCATTGTCCACACCCCATATATCATGGAGAAGCGCTCGACACCTGCCCCGCAAGTCTCGATGTGAGACCGACTGGTGACTCGATCGTAGTGGTTGGTGAGCTGGTTTCCATTACCAGAGGACCGACTCGGAAAGTCAGGCTGCCATGAAACAAGACGGAGCAGTTCTAAAATTCTGCATGAGCTCGCCAGATATGCACCTCACTTTCCATACACTCATGATGAAACAGCATGACTGTGATGGTTTAGTCTATTGATACTCTGGTTAGAGACTAGCTAAAGACGAAGATAAATGATAGATAAAAAATGGTCGTTATTTGATGCTTCTGCCAGACCGACTTGAGTATGCTTCTCGTGTCAACGAAGTGACCCGTTTCGGCCAGACATTGTATGCTGGTGTCTTGCCAGCCTCAAATGCACCGTTTTCGATACCCACAGAAATCACAATTGTTGCTGAGTACACAGACTGTACCGCCATAAGGGATCTGGCATGGTCTTGGTATGCAGTACCCTCGAGCTCGCTCTATTTCACTGAGCTGCTCCTCCGTTTCGTGTTCGTCGATGTAGGCCTGCAAGCAGCTGTCTTCCTCTTCCACCTGCATTACCGCAAGCCGGGTGTACTCACTCAGTGTGATCACGTATTTGCCCTCTTTCAAAAGAATTGATGGTGGATTCTTTGGGTCTGTGATCTGATCGACTCTGCCGGATCTGAACATGTACTTCAACTCAGTCACAGTGTTGACGAGCTGTTCTGGTTCCTCTGCCGGTTGCGAGACAACGACCTGAGCCATGACTGACACTGCACCGAGAAGGATGATGACCAGAGCTTTGAACAACATGGAGCGTGTTTTCTATTCTGCTTACAGGAGTCTTATGCCAACACTGCAGACGTCTGAGACATTCATCATCTTACGTGATGCAAGATTGTGTCATAGGAATGCGTCGAGCCAGACGTGAGCGTATGGACGTCTACCTGCTGCGTTGGCAGGGATCCCTCGGAGATCACGATCAACTCTCACGTTTGCTCTCTGCGTCCGTGGCTCCCCAATCGACATTTGAGATCGCTGCCTTGAAATGCTTTTGCGACAATGTTATGAAGCTCATTGCACGAGCACGTCATCAGTGTGAGGCTGGTCAGTGGTATCAGCCATGAATCTGGAACATCTCAAACAGGCAGGCCAGTCCACCACAGCAGTGACACGTACTGCCAACAAGTCGGGATCCCAAGAGACGATCCTCCACTGTGAAGGTCCAGACTTCTTCCTGTATCCACACCAAGCTCAGCAGACACTGAGCTCAGGGGTCCCTGTGCCTCATTTGTGGTCAGCAGCTGGAGAGCCATGAGAAGGTGATCATGATCAAGATATGATCACGCACGTGTATGGTCATCGTCCAGATGATCAGTGAATTGCGCGCGTCGTAAGTTTCGTGGAGTTTTGAGGATCGTTTACTCCTTTCTCAAGCCTTCGCCAGCTATTGTCCTCTACTCAGGAAGCTCCTTTGTGACACCATATCACTAGATCTGCAGAGAGAAAGATATAATGAGTGGACCTGCATCCAAGGACGACTTTGAAGATACCGAAGCCGGGTACGTGCCCACGGGCGAGCAAAAGACGGTTGAGGAGTATGCCAAATTGGACGCCAACGACGAGTCATTAGCGAAATGGAAGGCTAGTCTGGGAATTACTGCTGGTGGTGGACCCATCATTCACGACTCGAACAACCCTGCCAAAGTACTGATTGAGAACATTACATTAAAGGTCGCTGGTCGACCAGACGTTTCCGTATCACTTTCAGCACCCGGCTCTACCGCGAAACTTGCATCTGAACCGTTCGTCATCAAGGAAGGCGTTAGGTACGCCATGGTCCTCCAATTTCGTGTGCAGAGGGAAGTCGTTTCCGGATTGCGGTACCTCCAGGTCGTGAAAAGAAAGGGCATCAAGGTGGATAAGTTTGAGGAGATGGTCGGTAGTTATGGACCGAGTAAGGACGTCTATACCAAGAAGTTAGCCGAGGAGGAAGCACCTTCTGGCATGCTTGCCAGGGGCGAGTATAAGGCTCGATCCAGGTTCATTGATGATGACAAGGTCGTGCATCTAGACTTTGAATGGGCAATCGTGATCTCAAAGGACTGGAAGTGAGAGAACATTGTCGAGCGGGCACGATTGATATGAAAATTTGACGAAAGCATCCAAGAAGTTAGCAATGATGACAAGAAACAAAAAAGAGGTGAATACACTTGTCCGGCAGTCCATTCTTACCACCAGACCATTCTCCGCTATCATGTATACGCCACGCTATGCAAGATGTCATCGTCGTTATGTCTCGTTTCTGGGTATGTTGTCTGGTGTGCGTGATGGTTCCGTCAGATTGACCAGATGCCGACCATACCATTACTCCGGCCGCCCACAAGGTACCCTTCCTTGCTCTTCACCACCTTGACGATCCCGGACTCGATCGAGTCCTCCTCCCCGCATCCCCAGTGTCGACCGTCGACCCGATCGTACACCTTGGCATAAGACTCCCCAGCAGCCGCCACGATTCGTCTGGCATCAAAGTGAAGGTCCGTGATGCCCTCTTCATACGCGTACGCATCGTGGATCGACCCGGTCCGCAGGTCCCAGATCCTGACGGAGCGGTCCAGACTGCCAGACACTAAATGCAAGTCGTCAAACTGTAGTGCCGTCACCGGGCCAGTGTGTCCAGTCAACTCTCGAGCCACGGCACCCGTCCTCAAGTCCCAGAACCTCACTATGCCGTCCGCCGTGCCCGCCGCCAGACCCTGCTCGAAGCACTGTAACGCGCCCACAAAGTCGCCACTACCCCTCACGCCCGTGCTCACGAACGAATTGGTGCCTCCCGTCCAGGAATTGCCAGAGAATCCGAGAATGTCCATGGTCTGCAAGAGACGTCCAGTGGTCAGGTCCCATTGCCTGATGGTCCTGTCCTGCGATCCCGAGACCAATGTCTGGTTGATAAAGTGGAGAGCAGTGACCTCGCCCACATGGGCGTCCAATGTCTGTATACAGCAGTCTACTGCCTGTCCTGGTTCTGAGTGCCGTGATTCCCGACCATCGACCGCTGTCTGCGAGGATCGTTCGTCATCAGAATCGCTAAAGTTGCGATACTTGTTGATCAAGTTTGTTACAGCACTCGGGGGCACGGCCGAATACTGGTCACTAACGCCCAGGTCCCACAGCTTGATCTTGGCGTCTGTAGAACCAGTGGCTACCAACGTTTCCTCCAGCTGCAGGCATCTGACTGAAGCTATGTGACCTTCCAAGAGACCTTGACAACGACCTGTGGCTAGATTCCACACACGCACCGTGTCATCAATGGAAGCGGTGACCATCGTACCGAACGGAAAATCGAAATCAAGCGTGGTGATTGACTCGTTATGTGCCGGGAAAGCTTTGATAAGTGACCCGGCTTCGAAATGCTGATGCAAGATTGGTGCAGATCGTCGTCGTAAAGCTTTGCGTTTCCTTGCCTTGCTCGCGGAAGACTTGGACATGGAGCCGTAAGTGCTCTGGGAAAGGAACGCAGCCGCCTCTTCGTCAAATGTATCAGAAATCTCGGTCGCTGTTTCTGAAAACGGCTCGACCACATCTTCGAGCTCCTTAGCATCTATCAATTTCGTTTCAATGATTTGTAGATCGTCCGTAGCTTCGGCCTCTTGTATCTCGAGCTGGTGGAGCTTTTCTATCAGTCTACTTCTCATCTTGCCAAGCGTCGCGAGCTTCGTATCGATTTCTTTGATCTCTGTAGAGGCAAGTGCCTTCCTGATGGCCAGAACTTCCAGTGTGTGTGCTGCAAGATCTCTCTCCCTCTCTACCTTAACGGAGTCTGGCGTCTTTGCACTCTTGACACGTCCGTTGGCATGTGACGAACTATTGCGGTGCGTCGATTTGTTCTTGATCGTCTTGCGCGAGATTTCTGGCAAGGAAGCTTCGAAGCCCTGAAAGAGTGAATACGATTGAGAACCATCATCCTCGGGAATGTCTCGAAGCAGGTCATCGGGCAGATATGTTATCTGTCGATAGCTGATTTCTGATGGTGATAGATTGCTACGCAGTAATTCTGATGGAGAGGTTGATGATAACAGTCGCTTCTGGAATGACGGGCGTTTCAAATGTGGGGTGATTTCTTTCACAATGGACGAAGAGGGATTGATCCATGCAGCAGCGGTCGAAGACATTCGCTGACCAATCTCCTGGAGACCATCGACCATGAACTGCAATTCTGGTCGACGTCCGGGATCATTGGTGGTCGAGGGCATTACCCGGCTTTGCCTCAAAAGAGATGATTACCGGCTGAGTTTGCTGTTATGTCTAGCTGTGGACCAGGGTTCGCTTTTGTATGTCACAATCCTGAATTTTCCACGATCGCAAGAGCGCAGCGCTCAAATACCGCCTCTATACACTAGATACAGATCTGTAGGCCTGCTACTACTCTTGAAATTCTGCCGGAGATGCGTACAAGAGCTATCAGAAAGTCAGTAGGTGAAGTTGGGTCACAAGCCAATTTTCGCATTCCCTCGTATTATTCCCGGCTCTCCACCACAGACTCTGAGCTCCTCTCATTTTTTGTTTCATTCGCATCTTCAACGAGTGACTCAAAAGAGACTCTTGCTGCTTCAGAACTATAGGGGCTCATCGAGTCTGCCACCGCTGTATACATCCAGGTCAACCAGCAGAATGTCAGCGGATCCTGTAGAGAAACTTTCTGTAGGCTCGGGGCCAGAGCCTCCTGCCGCTGCATTCGACACCATCCTGATTCTGGATTTCGGCTCCCAGTATACTCATCTCATCACAAGACGACTTCGAGATCTCGGCATCTACTCCGAAATGCTACCATGTACCGCAAAGCTGGAAGAGATAAAAGCGCTCCAGCCGAAGGGTCTCATCTTTTCGGGAGGACCCTATTCAGTGTACGAAGCGGGCGCTCCTCACGTCGAGGATGCAGTATTCGATCTCGGTTTACCTATACTTGGCATCTGCTACGGACTTCAAGAAATTGCTTATCATCAAGATGACAAATCTGTTGGTGCAGGAACGCACCGAGAATACGGCCACGCAACCTTGAATCTACAGCACAACGAAGACAGGCCTGAGCTCACACGCCTATTTGATGGCCTTGGATCGACCATGGAAGTCTGGATGTCTCATGGCGATAAGCTTCAAGATCTACCAGCAGGGTTTGAGGTTATCGCGAAGACAACGAATGCACCTTTCGCTGGTATTGCGCACTCAGACAAGCTCATGTATGGAATCCAATTTCATCCCGAGGTTACTCACACGAAGAACGGTATCGCAATCATCAAAAACTTTGCTGTAGGAGTCTGTAAATGTAAATCAGAGTGGAACATGACCAAGTTTGCCAAGATTGAAATTCAGAGGATAAGAGAACTGGTTGGTGAGAAAGGTGAAGTCATCGGAGCTGTTAGTGGTGGAGTAGACTCCACGGTGGCTGCAAAATTCATGCATGAAGCTATTGGTGACCGATTCCATGCTGTCCTCGTGGACAACGGCCTTCTAAGACTGAACGAAGCCGAGCAGGTGCACAAGACGTTGACAGTCGACCTGGGCATAAACCTCCGAGTACAAGATGCATCAGCCCGCTTCTTGGACCTGTTGAAGGGGGTCACGGAGCCCGAGCAGAAGAGAAAAATCATTGGCAATCAGTTCATTCGCGAATTTGAATCCGTCGCGAAAGAAATTGATGAGAAATCTGGTGGAAAAATTGAGTATCTGTTGCAAGGAACACTGTACCCCGATGTCATCGAATCTATCTCGTTCAAAGGTCCATCTCAAACAATCAAGACACATCACAACGTTGGAGGACTCTTGAAAGACATGAAGCTCAAGCTCATTGAGCCGTTGCGAGAACTTTTCAAGGATGAAGTCCGAAAGATGGGCCGCGAGCTGGGCATCTCTGCTGAACTGGTTGGCCGTCATCCATTCCCAGGTCCGGGTATCGCCATCAGAATCCTGGGCGAAATCACTCCCGAGCAGACTCGGATCGCTCGACATGCCGACTCGATCTTCATCGAGGAGATCAGGTCTGCTGGTCTGTACGATCAGATTGCACAAGCATATGCAGCGCTTCTCCCCGTGAAGGCTGTCGGTGTGGCTGGTGACAAGAGGACCTACGAACAAGTGATTGCTCTTCGAGCGGTAGAGACGAGCGACTTTATGACGTGCGACTGGTTCGAGTTTGAGGCAAAGTTCCTCAGAAAGGTGAGCAGCAGAATCCTGAACGAGGTATCTGGAGTCAATCGTTGTGTATACGATATCAGCCAGAAGCCTCCCGCGACCATTGAGTGGGAGTAATCTGCTGGTGTGTCAGTCCTTCGAACGACACAGGTGGACCAGACCCGTGAGATGTTTTGGAAACTTATTCATACAATCTACCTATAGACATTGTGTTTGCGGTGTCTCGGCTCGGTAGCATATAGAAATATTCAAATTGTACATATTCAATTCTAGCCTATGCAGAGATCACAATTGCACCAGTGGGAAGGAAGTAGACCTGAACTTGTCGGTAGTTCAGAAGAAGCAAGCATTGACCAAACTTGACAGCCTTGTGATTGACGATATTCGGAGTGAAGCTCGACAGGTTCGTGTGTACATGACGTAGCTGATCCGCGGAGCCTTCTAGCACGTGATTTTGACAACTTGTGACGCTCGGTAAGCACGTATGCAACAAAGGTGAGTTTGTGTAACCGGTTCGGGTTCGGTTCGATTCTTATTAAACTATACAGCTCGTTCGCTGGACTCGCTACAACAGAGAATCAAACAAGATGTCAAACATTGCAGACACTACAAGAGTACGGTTCCATTCGTCCATGGATTCACACATTTCGGGCCACTGACGAACGTAGCAAGACGAGGGCAAGTCCCACTCCCACGTCGATGTCGACAACAAGGACCAACGATCGCTCGCGAACCGGGTAGAGGCCGAGAAGAAGCACGACAAGGAGGAGGAGGAGCGGGAGAATGAGGAGAAGCCGCTCCCGACCGCTGCTGCCATCGCACACGGCAACGAGCCAAGCAAGGGAGCCAAGATTGACGAGCAGCTGGAGCTCGAGGAGGAGGCCGAGATTGCCAAGAAGGACGCGGCGAAAGCTCAGTCTGCCGCTGCCAAAAAGTAAAAGTGCCCACTGCGATCCAGCGCCGTCATGGGGCACGCGGATCTCGGGGTGCGTAAGAAAATCATGAACGCATAAGAGACGGACTAGCATGGGACCAAAATGACGAATGAACGTGATGATATAATGTCATTAGGTAGATGATGTTATTGCCTCACACTACGGCAGACACCCTCTCCCCTCGTCCACCACCCTTTGTTGAGAAGCATAGTGACGGACGTCAAGAATGAGTTTGCTCGTGGGGTACAGGAATGTTTTCAAACTGCCTTGTGTCAACCTCGCTATTCTTGTCTATGCCTCCAACATGTGCCACCTATACATGATAATCCTCATCTGTGCCATGGACCAAGCTCTGGCTCAGATTGGGGGTCAGCCTACTCTCATACACAGTCTTGCTGCTCCACACAACCATCATCTGCTTCTTCCAGTCCACATACATTTGTTCATAATCATCATCGGACAGGATGCCGCTGGCGATGCCCCCTGTTCTGGTCCACGCGAATTCTCGCACCATCAGGTCGATTGTTTTGTCGTAACGGGCTCGATGTGTCAGGACGACTCGGTTCATCGTCTCGTCGAGACGAGTGATTGTCAGTTCCGGGTTCGGTCCTGCCCAAGACGCTGGAAGCTGCTTATAAGATTTTTCAAACGCCACTCTAGGATGGTCTGCAAGGTATTGCAGACTCACCTGTTCGTAGACCTCCATCTTGCGCCGGACCAGATCCCACTTGTCAAAGACATGCTCCAAACCATGGTAGGAGTTCTTGAGAGATTCTTGGAACTGGTCGAGGGTATCGATGAACACGCCTTCCTTGTACACGCTCCAGACCTTCTTGCCCCAGTATTTTCCATGCTTTTGAGCCCATGCTGTCCACAGATCAGCCTCTAGCATAGCGACCAGAGATTTTCGTTCGGCGGAGAGCGTCTCGTAGTCGGCATACAAGAGACGATAACATTCGCTCAGGTCAATCAGGATATCACCTTCGGAGTTGTCAAAGTCGCAGACATCGAGCAAGACTGGCCGGTCCTGCTCGAGAGATATCTTCTGTATCGTATCGTACTCCTCATCTGTCAAAGCTGATTGTTCCCTGTATGTGAGAAGTCGACCACGAAGGATGTAGGGCAGGTTGGGTTGATTGTAGAAATCTTGCACTACACATTCAATTAGTCAATCCATTTCTCATACAACAGTCCACAGGCGTAGGTTCAATTCTCACATACCATCCAAAAAGAGCCATTTGCCGTCCGATGAGCCACGCCACCTGGTAGAACTGATTCCGGGAAATTCTGTCGCACGAGAGGTGTCTAATGCAACACCGGGCCAAGTATCGTCCTTGAGCGAAGATGTGACATGGCGAGACTCGTTCTCAATTAGAGAATTAGTTCTGATCAAAGTCCCGTAATTGGTGGTCACCAATTTTCGAAGGAAGATGGCATTACCCAGGATCAATTGCGTGGTTGCGAAATGCCAGATGCGATCCACGAACTGTGTGCTACCGTACAGGTCAGGAAAGGAGACATGGTTCAGAATCTGGGCTAAGATCTCAATCGGCAAGGCGGAGGACCCTGCTGCAGCTGAGGACGACGAAAATGAATACTCTGATCCAGACTCCTGGTCGGAGAGGCTTGCCGACGCCAATCGCGATTCTGCTGGTGGTGCTGAGGACGATTCATCACCTACCATACTCAAACGGGTGGCCACCCAGTCGTGCAAAATGAGGGAGGCAGCAAAAGCCAATTAACACTGTGAATCTGTTGTCGCATTCACCCTTACTCATACTGTGAAATCATGGACAGTTGAATGTTGCTGATCCAGGGCAGGATCCGGCAATTGTTATTCCTGTGGTTGATACGATACAGTCATCTCACTGCTGTAAAACAAATAGCATCTCGCGCTGTAAAGTCACGAGTAGAGTCCTCCTTTCCGATCTGATTGAGTTTTGCAAACTGTAAGACTCACTGGACATGGGCCGCAAGCGTCTAACAAGTCCAGTTGCAGAGTGAGTCGCAGAGTGAGTAATTGATGGGAATGATCATTTTAGACGCTCCAGCGATGGAGGGGTTTTACACGATCAGATGCGCTGATCGACAACGTACCTGGTACGTAATCACGAGCACAGCGAGGATACCTTCGTAACACGTGCACTTCCCGGAGGCTCGCAACCCAACCTTGGCAACGGAATTGATCTTCGACCTCTGGCTGGAGATCTACACACAAACTCGCTCACAGAGAAGCAGCAGCAAGCACTTACTCATCCACTCCCTCACAAGAGACCCTCTCTCCTTTCCTCCCTCTCACAGTCTATTTTCAGCTTCCCGGAGTCTCGTCCATGTTGATTGGATCGTGCAGACATTCTTCCAGTGCTTCATAGTATTATCATACGGTGTTACTCACGCGAAAGTTCGACAAACAAGGGGTCGCCAAGGCACAGGGATCCCAGCAAGTGGCCGAGCCCAGATGGGACTCTTTCGTACAAAGAGCAAGTCTCAGCCTAATGGGAACACGAGTGCTCTCAGAGAACCTATACAAGGTAATCGGAAAGTGAGCTGGGATAAAGGTCCGCACAGCCGTCGACCATCAGATCTCGACTTTGACTTGTGCAGACGGCCAGCGGGTCCGTTGTCAGATGTGACACGAATTCAGGATCACGCTCAAGTACTTCAGATGTCGACGCTCGATCAACCTCTGAGCACTGCGAGCAGACGAAGGTCACATCAGACGGATACCACATCTCGAGTTCGCGACCCAGAGGCCCGATTGATTCGAGTCCGGAAAAGCGATGTCTTCAGTAGTAAACCTAAGCTGCGCTACAACAATGCCCCATACTATAATGCCATGCCAGATGGTCATCTTCCTACGCTCAAAGGACAGCCAAAGTCTGCCTTTGTGGACCAGCTCGCTGACGAGTTGGACACTCATCAACTTCGAGGCGCACTGGACACCGATTCTCGGAGGCGCAAAAGGCGGCAAAGCGCTCGAGAGAGTCGACGCTTGCACTCCAGAGAACCCTCAACGAATGCAATACAAGATCGGTCCACAACGACACGGGCAAGGGAGTATGCTTCAGACCCCATCAATCCCGTCTCAACGCATTGGCAACTTGTGGAGACTACTGCAGCCTCGGTGGATGAAGTGGAAACGATCATTGTGCCGCCAGTCACAACATCAGGACAAATTCTGCCTCATCCCAGCACGACGATGCATCCTCCTCTTGAGCGCAATCTCATTCCCGGTGCTTCTGATAGGTGGCAGGATGGCGACGCCTGCATCGTGGCTCCACCACTCGGTAAAGAAGAAGCGGCGCTTGAACCTGAAGTGCTTCTGGCAGGCAATCGGCAATCCTTCCCAGATTTTGCTGTCGTGGACAGAAGAGATCTTGTACGTCAGAGCAGCAGTAGTGGATTTCTCACGACTGCCTGGAGTTCGTTGTGGAGGAGGGCGAGCACTGCCAGAACAAAAAAGGAGAACGATGTCGCTCAACATCGTTCAGATACACTAGAGAAAGTGAACAACACGGATGGGTCGTGGAAGAGCATAGGGACTTCAACTCGCCCCCATAATCCGCGAGCCTTGCAAATTACACAAGTAGCAGACGATCGACCAATGAGTACAAGCTCATCAGTCTTGTACGAGACTTTAGACGATCTACCGCAGACATCAATGGTGCCGGTCAGGGCCACACCCTTTGCATACACGCCTACTTTTGCAGCTCTGGGTGATGAAGTTCCGACCGATGCGTTCTATGACCCGAATGTGGTTCCCCGTGCTGGTTCGCGTGCAACACACTCCAGAAATTTCTCTCGTCCTACAAATGACTCTAGCCAGGGACGCTATAGTCGAATGTCAACGCAACACCCGGTCATGTCGACAAAACTCGATGCGCAGGAGAAGCCCTTCTTCTCGCCGCTTCTTAGTGGAGGCGCCTTCCCTCGACCTGAGAAGCGACAGGCCTCGAATTCATTCCCAGAGGTTGATGCTAACAATCCGAATCAGACGTACCTCCCAAGGACCCCACCCACTAGCGACAGAGAGGACCGCTTACCATCTAGCGGGTTCTCGACTCCAATGCTCGCAGCCGGGGTTGGAAGGATGACTATCACATCCCCGACAATTCCCCAGACACCAGTGTCTCTGACCGATGCGCAGCGCCACGGGCCGTCCACAACACTCACGTACGAGAAGGACGTCACGCCACCGTCCACGACCGAGGCAGTCTTTCCGCCGTCTTCCTCCAGATCTATACATTCCCTTCAATCACTCGATTCCGAGGGGTCATGGCGCAATAACCACAGATCCGAGCTCGATGATGTTGTGCGTCGATCCTTCTCGAGGAACGATAATGTCTCTCGAGCGTCCAGCAATAGTGTCATACGAACTCCATTGAAGCGACCTGTATCTGCCGGCAGCACGTTACGAGCTGTGATTTCGTCTCACGATTCAGATACTGAACCTTCCCTGCACCAGGAATACGCTCTGCCGCGACGGGACAGCGAGACGGACGAACATCTTGAGTCGCCTGTTGACCGGGAACTCGAGGATGATGTCGATTATGAGCAAGGCATCTGGAGGACCGGCATTGGGAAGCCTGTGCAAGTGGTGACTTCTCCACTGCGGGGTAGTTCAGGACCGGTCATCATTCATCGATCTCAGCTCGGTCACGGCGACAGTACATCGAGGCGCGGCAGTGACGAAGCCCGGCTGTCTAGAAGGGCGAGCGTGGCCGGGGAAGTGGACAATTTTTACGAGCACGGTAGTGTTGCAGCACGACCGTCTCAAGTCATGCAGCACGGATCGTACATGACCAGCATGAATTCATTCTATACCGCAAACGTGTTTTCTGCGTCTCAGTCCGCGGCCAGTTCTCGAGCCACGTTGACGGAGACAAACTATCAGTGAATATATATGTATATATATTATACAGTCTAATGTGTAAAATTACAGGTGACTGGGGTCTATGGCTCCAGTCCAGTCCTCTGAAACGATCTCTGAAGATCACGACCGATTTTCTGCAAGCCTTGATACCTTTCTTGACCTTGTTGTCGACATGGGAGTTGACCTCTACTACTTGAAGATTGTGCTTCTCGAATACTCGTAGCACAGGAAGGTGGCAGCGTTGGCGGGTGCGGCACGGACAAGGACGGGACTGAAGCCTCTGAAGAGGGCCTTGACGCCGTCCCTGGCCACAGTCTGCCGGAAACAGTCCAAGGCATTCTTGTATACCTGCTTGGACCCGAACCCGTCCGTCTGCAAGCGGGACTTGACGACATCGACGGGATAGACGGTCAACCACATCGAGTACCCGGCGGCAGCCCCAAACATGCACAGCTTCCAGGCCGGAATCTCCTCTCGCTTCCTGCCGTTCGTCGTCATGTCCCATTTCAGCAGGGACTCGTACGTGAAGAAGTAGATGCCCGTCCCGTGGGACTCTCGGAGCAAGGTCGGGCCGAACCCGCGATAGACGCTCCTGATGCCCCGGTTGGCGTAGATCTTCTTGGCCGCGTCGAGCGGTCCGTTGTACAGCTTGTTGGCGTCCGACTGGGCCTGCAACCGGATCCTGATGTGTTCCACGGGCCCGACGATGAGCGAGTTGGCGGCTCCGGCGAGCCCACCACCGAGGTAGAGTTGACCGTTCGACAGCGGTCCGCCAGAGTTCTTTGCGTCAAAGTACCGCTTCATGGCACCAAACACGCCGAACTGGATCGAGACGCAGGCACCGACGCCGAGAAGTGGGGTGAGGGTGCCCTTGTAGAATGCCTTTGGGCCCTCATTCTTGAATGTCTTTGTGGCAGCGTCGAGGGCTCCAGAGTAGACGCCCGAGGTGGTCTGCAGACGGACCTTGATGCAGTCGAATGGTTGACCGGCGAGCACCTGACCTATCCCACCCGCCGTCCCAGCAAGACAGTCCTTGACGGTCTTGTATGGGTCTGCAGCCTCTGCAGCCGCGGCCGAGGGCGACAGAGCGTCCTTTGCTTCCTGCAGTCCCTTCGCTCCTGTACCCGACATGCTTCTACTGATGGACGATCAGGCGATGATTGAGCCGATCTGTCCTGAATGCCTTCAACATGACTTGACCTCAACGACGCTTGAGATTCAATGCGTAGCAAGAGCACACGATAAATTTATGGAGGAGCTCATGGCCTGACGCCATTTCGTAGTGAATTTCATCTTTGGAAATTCAAAAGTTCTGGCGAGTGAATGACCTGTGACTTGAACAGGATTGTAAATTGTCTTTCCAATCTCGACGCAGTGTCGTCATGCACTAGGACGACGTCGAAGCTCAGATGAGCATCAGTCTATGTACAACTTGCAGAGAGCATCCCGCAAAGTACAAATGTCCAGCATGCGTGTCGCATACATGCTCGTTGACCTGCAGTAAGCGTCATAAGCTTTCGACCAATTGCTCTGGCAAGAGGAACCAGACGACATTCATCCCGCGATCAAAGTTCGATGATGCCAGCATCAATAACGATTACAACTTTCTGACCACACTCGAACGTGATCTCGACAATGCCTCGAGACTGAATAATGATTCGCCAGTCGGACGCAACTTTAATCAGGTCAAGGGGTTTGTGAAGAGGGCCCATGATGTCGGGGAAGTCACAGTCAAGTTGGCGCCCCGCGGAATGAAGCGTGCGCGGACAAACAAGTCTTCTTGGGTCGCAAAGAAGAGTCAACTCAGCTGGACTGTGGAGTGGCTCTTTGAGGGATCGGTACGCAAGGTCAGTGACAGGGTGTTTGACAGCGTCAGCATTGCAGAGGCCGTGTCGTTTTACAAGGGTAGAGTGGCAGATGAACTGGACTCATTCCGAGCTGCACCAATCGAGTCTCTACATTTCCTCATGAAGGACGAAGACATCACAGGGTCTCAGCCCACATACGCAGTCCTTGAACCCCACCAGACTATCGGTGAGGCGCTGAGACATCGCACCATCATCGAGTATCCCACGATCCTAGTGTACGTCACGATACCACCACATGTCAAGCTGGAGAGGCAGTATGGTTATGCACAGCCCACGGCAGAGAGTATATCAGCCGCGACCCAGACTGCACAGGCCGCGGACGGGGAAAACAACACGGGAGGTGACTTTATTGCCTTCAATCTGGATAATGACGATGACGACGACGAAGATGGACAGGCAGAAGAGGTGGAGGTCATCAGCGCAATTGCATCTGGACCACGAAAAGATGCTCAGGCATCACTTTCCGGACTGCCCGTGGTTGATTTCGATGACTTGGAGGTTCCGTATTTTTGAGCATGTAGCATGCTCGCACGGTCTGCATAGCGAGGCGGCATTCTCATTTGTTTTGCGCGAGGCACATGGCTTTTTTGTTTTGTTTAGATACAAGAATGAGATTTTATATTTTTTCTACACGCCACTCTTTTTTTCCGATGCAGGATCTCCTAGTGTACTTTGCCCTCGACCACGGGATGGGATGCAGAGAGTCCGCCGTCGACGGGAAAGGCGACCCCGTTGACATAACTCGCCTCGTCGCAGCTCAGGAAGAGGGCGGCGTGTGCGATTTCCTCACTGATGCCGTGTCGTTTCGTGGGGTTCAGCTGTCCGATCTTGCCGCTCGTGCCCCGGGCGGCCGCGGCATCAAAGACGGCCTGGGTCATGCCGGACTGGATGAGGCCGGGACAGATGGCATTGACCCGGATGCCGGTGCCGACCAACTGCCAGGCACTCGTCTGGACGAGGTTGATGACGGCCGCCTTGGAGGCCGAGTAGTCCGACGACCCAGCGCCGGACCGGATGCCGGCCACCGAGGCGGTCGCCAGGATCGAGCCGCTGCTCACCGGTTTCGCGGCCGACGTCACCTTCATCGCATCACTCGCGTGCTTGATGGCGAGAAAGACGGAGAGGGCATTCACGCGCATGGTGTTCATAAAGTCCTCCGCATCCGCGTTCTGGACGAGGTTCATGGTCACGATGCCGGCATTCGCAAAGAAAATGTCGAGTCTCCCATACGTGTCGGTGGCGTGCTGGATGCAGTCCTTCAACGCTGCCTCGTCCGCGGCGTCAAATTCTCGCACAATCACGTCCGTGGCCGGATACTTTTTGTTGAGTTGTGACTTTAGGTCCGAGAGGTTATTCGATTCGTAGTCGCACACGTAGACTGCCTTTGCTCCGCGTGCGCAAAACAGTTTGGCTGTCGCTGCGCCTATCCCGATGATGGAGTTGGTGCCGGTGATGATGCATACCTTGTCAGCCAACGAAGTGGCCGGTGCCCCACCCAGATGTGTCGTGATGAGCTTGAGTCTCGACTGTGAATCTGCCATGGCTAGGTCTATGATTTGATGAATTGTTGACACGTTACACAATCTTGAGCGGTCTTGTCGTGATGAAAATGGCTGAAGGACTTGACACGGAGTAGAGTGGAGAAGGCATATGCGGAGACGTTTGTTGTAATCGGGAATTCCGAAAACAAGCCGCCGAGATACCGAATCTTGGCATTTAATTCAAGGTAGAATTGTAAATCGAGGCAACAAATGGCACAAGGCACTCAAGATGACAAGTTCTTACACTGTTGAGTTGTTTAGCAGTACAGGATCGCTCGGGTATGCAACCATTCGCCTGTGAGCTCTACATTGTGTCCCTGTGTTGACCGGGACGCGAGCCAGATAAGCCGTGGTACAGGCCCAATACACTCGTGGATCGAATAGCTCTTACATTTATCATTGAGATCGTCTGTAAAGTCGTGAACTTGTGTGTGAGTATGCCAAAGCTTCACAACATGACCGGGTTGAAGCGAAAGTACCATTAAACGTATTGAATATCGGTACTCACTGCTCGCTGCCGAGCAACAATCGTATGACCACAATGCCTGCTAAACCTTTTGAGACTCGTATCCACAAGAAAGACCTACTTGTTTGGTACCGACGACGACCGTCATGTGATCGACGGAAATTTTTAGTCAAGTGCAATATATCTTCACGCATTTTGCTCACTCAAGGCGGCGAATGGTATCGCGGTCGTGGGCAGAGAACCAAGCTCGCTGATGCACAGTGTAATGTACTTGTCAGGTGTGACGTCGTAGAGAAGATTGAGTTTCAGAACCTGGGAATCTTTCGGCACATGAATGTCCTTGTCCACGGTCTTTGCAGACTTCACATCCGGGAGAGCTTTGATATTCTCGGCAGCACTCTGCTCACGTTCAGGCGTGTCTATTTCTGATGTCAGACCAAGCTCATTGGTAACGAAAGAGTCGAGCTGTACTCTGTCACTGAACTTATAGGTTTCGCATGCAACGATGACCGGCACATGATGCTCCGAGGCAGTCATCGCCACAAGAGCTGTACCCGCACGAGAATACACAGCTCCATTGGCCAACACGGTGTGAGCCCCGAGAAAGACCTTGTCAACCGTCTCCATGACATAGCCGATTGCAGAGAGCATGACGTAGGTACATGGGATGCCAGCTTTCGCAAGATTCCGTACCATGAGCCTACCTTCGAATTTTGGTCGCGAGTCTACCACAATGACCTTGAACGGAACCGAGGAAAAGGCCTCAAGCAAGATAGCTTCGACAATAGTGGAGTGTGCATACACTAGAATCACATCATCGGCGACGAATCTTGTGCGTGCAGCTTTTACGATCACCTGTCCTGCAATGATAATACGCTCTCTGATGAATGTGTCGATAAATTCGATCAATTGGTCCTTATTCGTTTCATCAGATGCTTCAATATCTGTCTTACTGATCTGTTGCTTGAGTAGCCTGATTGCCGAGCCCATGCTGATGCTTAGGGGTCGAGCTGTTACGAGATAAGAGATTTGAGCAGATAGATATGTTGGAAGATGACGCTGCAAGGATGTTTGGAGATTCTGAGGGACAGAGTAGTCTTGTATGACCTTTTGAAAGGTACGAAGCATCGCTATGCATCGTTGGTTGGATCCGATACACATACCTGACGAGCACTGTAGAGCGAATGTTATGACAGCAGGATGTATATCGCGAGGTATATGTTCTGAGGTCAAGGCTACCTTCTGCTCGAGATGAGAGAACAGGGCGACGGTCCTTCGGGACGGACTTTTTGTCGACACCATGCTGTCAGTCGTCGTCGTAGTCGTCGTCGTTGTAATGGCCGATTTCTTATGGTCAGCCTTCCCTGCATTGGCCGATTTAGATGCCTGCTGTTGCTTGTGAGGACGTTCGCCTTCTGCTTTTGATATCTGTGTGGTGGGTATTGAAGCATCCGTATCCTTTGTCTTCGCTGCCACTTTTTGTGCCCTTCGTTGGGCTTTCAAAGCCTTAGCAGCATTCTTGTCCTCAGACATTTGAACACCGGGAGACTGACCCAGTATACTCGATCTCAAATCCGGTGAAGCGAACAACACACAACACAGATTGTTTACACAGGGAAAGAGTCAGGAAGACGTTGCACTTCACTAATGTCTACCATATGATATGATACGATACGGTAGGAAGTGAAGCTACAACTTGAATTACCGCCGGCAGATATTGCCACTTTCAGAACCACCTCATGCCGCCAAATCCTTCACCGAAGCGATTCGATGCAAATGACGTTCACGTTCTGACAATTTCGCAACGTAGGAAAAGGCTCGATTTCTCGGTATCCCGTTATTGAAAACAGTCTTCATCATGTCGTTGCCCTTCCTCCCGATATGCTTTCAGTTTGGCACAGATCAAAATCCATGTACGCGACGCACATCCTCACTTCAATACTGCAACTACTGATGCTACAATGTAGGTCATTGTAAAATAGTCGGTCCAACCTTGGGATTCGTGGGTATGATCGTCATTGCGATAGTCGCATGGCCATGCGCCCTGTTGACGTGCTGCTGTAACAAGGAGCAGTCGAACAAGGTACCGGGTCCCAAGCCATTCGCCTGTCCTTGTAAACTGATTTCAACAGCTCTGGTCCGCCCCTGTGGACGGTAACGGAAAGATCAGTAATGCCATACCGTTCTAGAAAGGTCTTCATCTTAGCAACAACAACAAGCGAAGCTGGGAGAGCCAAGGATAGTTTCAGAATAGACTGCAGGAGCTAACTCTATCTTGTACACTACTACTGCCAGGACATATATGTACATCATCTCATCACACTACATCATGACAGTGTCCTTTTATAAAGCTCATGGCATTGCCTGCAGCTCCCATACGCAAGCTGGAGACGACTGATCTTGACTATCATCACTGTCAGCCATGCAGCCACGCATGAATCCGCAGGGTCTAGACATATGCCCTAGGAGGACGATCGAGAGTAGAAGCAGGATTGAAAGAAGGGTGGACAGAAGGAAGGAAAGAAGGAAGGATGCAGTTGCGTCTCTTCAAAAACGAAGCTTTACTCACCGAGCCCGAGTCCCGCCAAGCCACTCACCCATCACGGTGCCGTCCCTAATGTTCCCCGTCCTCTTTGACCCCCTCAACTCTTGCTCTTCATCCCCCTCCTCTCACTCTCACTCACACTCACTACCTCCATCACACGGTAGCTCCCTTTGGACTACTGCTTGTCCTGCTGATAGCACCAGTGGATCACGCGTGTATTTCTCACCCATCATTACAGCCGACACAGCGATTCAGGTGGTCCAACCTAAACTGTACTGGTAATCACAACAAATCTTGTTCACAACCTGTCCCTCCGACGCGTACTTGTACAAAGTGCCACCAGTACTCGATTCTGCTTTCGAAGGAAGGCCGGCCGAGCGCAGGTCCGTGGTATATTGTACCGCATTGCAACCTCAAGGAATTAGCGTCTGACTGTCATGGCAATCAGAGTCTCTCGCAGAGCAAAGTATCTCGTTGTTCTCGCATTCATTAGTGTGCTACTGTATGGCTCAATCGAAACGAAACAATTCGATGGTCTCAAGTTGCCACAACCCTCAAGCATCTTGCCATTGCATGCATTCGATGGCACATCAGGATTACTTCCCAAGACCGCCCTGCAAGACACGTCTAAAGCAACGTCAGCCAATCCTGACAGTGGATCGGATCTGGAGGATACATCAATAGACTCGGACGTCCCAGGGTCAGAGGCAGGGTCAGCAGAGTCCTTACCTGGTCCACCTGGAGTGCCCGCATCTGCCGACGCTGAACTCTCAGGACAGGCACTCTCCCCTGCAAACGCAGATCCCAAGACAAACACTGTGACCCCTGCACAGGACACGTTGACAAAAGTTCCAGCGAATGGACAGGATGCATTGGCGGACCAGTTGGCAGCATTGCAGCAAGACGGCATAGAAAGCCCAGACAAGAACCTTCTTCCTGTCTCGGACACGAAAAAGCCATCAAGTCACGAAAAATTCCAACTTTCGAGGAAGGAGAACTTTCCAGTCCCGAAGAACCAGTTAAGACACCTGCCATCTGACATATCCGCCAAGATACCTACTATACAGACAGTGGACCCAAGTCTCACGGAAACCAAGTCGGAGAAGCAGGTGCGGTTGGCACGCCAATTAGAGATCCGGGATGTCTTCAAACGCGATTGGAGTGCTTACAAGCAGTTCGCATGGATGCACGATGAACTCAAGCCAGTTTCGAACAAGAGTAACGACCCGTTTGGAGGCTGGGGCGCGACACTAGTAGATGCGTTGGACACTATGCTGATAATGGACCTCGACGACGAATATATAGAAGCCTCAGCTGCTGTGTCCAAGATTGATTTCACCTACACGTCATCAAAAACAATTCCCCTCTTTGAAACCACGATTCGCTACTTGGGGGGTCTGCTCGGCGCTTACGATCTCGGCGTAGCCAAGGGGAAAAAAGACTCCGTAATGCTGGAGCAAGCCAGGGTCCTTGGTCAGGTATTATATGGTGCATTTGACACTCCCAACCGCTTGCCATCGCTCAAGTACAACTACAGAAAACAAGCGGAGTCCGGCACTACCATGAGGGCAGAAAGTGAGGGCGTCATGTCAGAGGCTGGTTCACTGTCCGTGGAGTTCACCCGTCTTGCACAGTTATCCGATGGTGAAGACAGACACAAATATTTTGATGCCATCCAAAGAATAACGGACGCCTTCGAAGAGAGCATTGATTACATGGAAATTCCGGGACTGTGGCCGACGAAACTCGACTTTTCAGGTTGCGAGCCTGTCAAGGCTGCTAAGCCAAGTCCTTCAGCCATGCCTGCTCAGAGGTCAAATGCCGTGTCAAAGCTCACTAAAGCAGCTGCAGACGACCTTGGAAAAGTTCAACAAGCGACTGATGAACTCTTAGACATCTTGAAGACTAAAGGCAGTGTGGACAAGATTGCGAAGGGAAAAGTGAACAAAAGACAGTTCCTGAAGGACGATGATACAGCCAGTGACGATCAAAGTCCCTCTCCAGTCTCCCCTGAGCCTGTGTGTAAGAAGCAGGGCATCCGGATCCCTTCGAAGACAGCGTCACAGACTTACTCTCAAGGTGGCCAGGCTGATTCGACTTACGAATATTTTACCAAGGAGTACCTGCTACTTGGAGGAGTGGACGCTGCTCAGCAATACAAAAGACTATATGAAAAAAGTATCGATGCGACAACAAAAAACTTGCTGTTTCGACCCTTGGTCCCGGAAGACCTTGGCGCCAATCAGATCATGATGTCTGGAGATGTCATTGTCAGTCCAGGAAAGGGTACAAAATTCCACCCCAAGAGCCAACATCTGACATGCTTCATCGGCGGAATGTACGCCATGGGCAGTAAAGTCTTTTCCCGACCACAGGATCTTGAGTTGGCGGCCAAATTGACAGATGGCTGTGTCTGGACATATGATTATACGCCCACCGGCGTAGGTCCTGAGTGCTTCTCGGTGCGCGAATGTCCAGATAAAGCTTGCAAATGGCAAGACTTTGTGGACAAGGAAGCCGCGGAAGCAGCAGCACGGAACGAAACCCCGGATTGGGCTGCCCAGGTTGCAATAGACCGAAAGGCCTCCACAGATGAGACGGCAGGCATCGCCAAGCCAGAGTCGAATGTGTTCAGACGACAATCACCAGCGATTCCAAATAAGGCAGCAGCACTGGCCACTACCAATTTTGAGCAATCTCAGACTACTGAAGCTAAAGCGCACACTGCGAGTCAATCCCAGAATGACGCAGCAATGTTCATGGTGGACTCGAGATACATCTTGCGACCCGAGGCAATAGAGAGCGTTTGGTATATGTATCGCATCACGGGCGACAAGTCATGGCAAGAGAAGGGCTGGAGGATGTGGCAGGCGACGGAGTCCCTGACCCGTACTGCCATTGCACATTCAGCCGTCACGAATCTGATGGATCCCCAGAACGTCTTCTACAGCGATTCGCTCGAGTCTTTCTGGTTTGCCGAAACTCTAAAGTACTATTACCTTCTCTTCAGCGACTTTGAGACCATCAGTCTGGACGAATGGGTGCTGAATACGGAGGCTCACCCGTTCAAAATCGTGAGAACAAATCACGCCGTGTAGTGGTGGCTGTGAATTGCCATCAAGCTGCTGCTGCCCGATCAAGGCAAGCATCAAACACGCTTACGATACACGCAACAGTGACATACTCTCTGAGTGCTGTACCAAGTCAGCTGATGGTGTCTCGAGGTACCCTACCAATTTATGTTTCCAATCTGCCTTGCCATGGCAACAATCTATCTGTTTATACGATGTTCATAGAAACTTTTACATGTCAATATAACAGTCTCGATTCTATTTGCCAGTCATAGAAATTTCGACAAAGTGTCACAAATTACAACTTGGTATGTGTGTGAGAGTAGTTTTGTTTGGAGAAAGGGTGGGATTCAGGGAGGCAAACGTGCGGAAAGGAAAATGTTATGCACAATCATTAAAAAACTTCTCTTTACATGCCGGGTGCCATGGGCTCTGATTTGAGTGAACTTCTACCAGCACGCAACTAATTTCGTCAGCAACTGATTCCACAACTGGAAAATGTTGGTTCGTCTTACAATTTCATCGACCGAGAGCAGATTGCTGGCAATGACGGAACAACTGTGGAGCATATGTCTAATGACTCTGTAATTGTCAAATATGCCTTCTGCGACCGGATCAAATGGTTCGCCAGATCGCAAGTCCAGACCTACTGTGTGACCTTCAGCATACTCTTCCTGTAATGCGACGATGGCATCTTGTGTATCAAATCCGGCATTGGCCGCCAGAGTTTTAGGAATGACGAGCAGCGCATCCGCAAATGCCTGGACGCCCATCTTGGCCTTGCCCTTGACCGTTTTCAGCTTGAAATCTCCTGACAGATGAGCAGAACACGCAATTTGAAAGGCACCAGCACCAGGCACGAGAGACTTGTCCTCGATGGCGTTCTTGACTGCACGCAGACCGTCACGGACTGCATCTTGAATCTGATTTATCGTGTGTGCATTAGGTCCTTTGATGAGCAAGGTCACCGATCTCGGATCTTTGACTTCTTCGACAAAAGTGAACTTGTCCTCGCCAAGCGTGTGTTCATAAACTAATCCTGCCCACCCGAGGACATCTGGTGTCAGATCATCAACACTATTCTGTGCAACTCCTCCGCAGACAAGCTGCAGCCGTTCCATATTACGTCGTTTCGCTCGTCTCAAGGCAATGATGTTGTTCTTTGCAAGGACGTCAAGTGACAAAGGGTCGATACCTTTCTGATTGATAATGACAAAGCCCTTCTTCGGATCGTCTCCGCATACCGCCTTTTTCAGGTCTACGATTTTCTTTAGTTTTGCGTCAACAAACTTTCTTTCTGATTCAACTAGTTTTTCGCGTTGATCTGCACTGCTGTAAAAGAATCCTGAATTGATCTCTGATTTTTCGTATTCCAAGGAGACATTCATGGTCAGAATGAAAGCATCTTCTGCTCGTTTTGGCATATCCGGATGTCTAGCCCCATGGTCCAGTAACAGCCCTTTAATCAGTTGAGTTTCAGACGCTGATCGATGCTGCATTTTCATAATCTCTACCATATGCAGATCAATCACTTCTCCTTCTCGTTGAATGGCAAGCACCGCGTCCACTAAAGCAGGAGTCAAGCTTTCGACTATTTGTGCAGACAGCTTCGTCGATAGAGAAGTTCGAGCCACGGATAAGAGAGTTTCTCTGTCAATGTCTTTCGTGATTTTGAATTCGTCCAAGAACTTGGAAGCCTCCTGCTTCGCAAGGTCGAATCCTTCTACCAAGAGTGATGGATGGAGACCTTCTTGAATGTATCGTTCAGCCTGTTTGAGCAGTTCTCCAACCAATAGACAGACAGAGGTAGTGCCATCGCCAGTGATATCGTCTTGGGCCGTGGCTGCTTTTGCGATCATTGATGCAGTCGGGTTAGTAACATGCATTTCTGTTAAAAGGACTTTGCCATCCTTCGTTAGCTTCAAATTGCCAGACCCATCTACAAGCATCTTTATGGTGCCCTTCGGTCCCAGATTAGATCGCAGGACGTCTTGTAATCCTGTTGCAGCATTGATGTTGACCTGAAGTGCTTGCTCACGTCGAACATTCTCAGCCTTCGGGTTGAGCAACTGAATTGACATGTCAAGCTAAAATCAAAGAGAGAGACTCGTGCAACAATATTGCTTGCTTTTCTGTTGAATAAGAGGCAGAGTCAATATCTTCCGACAGTTCTTGCATACGCGAACGACTAAATTTCCAATTCGATGTGCGTGGATGCCTAAGATGGATACGAGCCACACGAGAGCAGAACACCATGCAAGACGAATTCCACGAACGACAAATCTTATGGCATACCGCTTGAACACACCCGAAATATTGACTGTGCATTCTGGACAATTTACACAGCGGAGACTACAACGCCGTGGAGTTGATCGAGGTGTTTCTCGTCAGCAATTCACGAACCCACGTTTGAACAAATCATCATGATATCTAATGTTTATTGGCACAACTATAGAGAACTACCAAACACGGCAAATCGGCGAACGATGCTTGGACCATATTCCATGTAGTCCGCTTTTGTATGACAAAAGGTATGGAAGTCCGGAGTACCTGCGAGTAGACTGCCGCCGTACCAAACTGCGTGTGCCTGCTTTTTGTGTGAGATGACAGACACGTCAAGTCCTCCAGAACGAGCGCCCGACAGCTGCTCTGATTTCTGAATGCGTCCATCTACTATAGTTTTGATGTCACGTTGTAAGCGGCGACCAAAGTTAGTGAACATCGTGCTACCGCCAGACAATACGATGTTTCTGTAGAGACCTCGTCTAACATCAATCGGAGACTGCTGAATCACAGTGTCCACAACCTCTGGCAGAGGTACAAGGAAATCTGATGAGGCAATTTCTGGGTTGAAGAAGATCTCCGGTGCCAAGAATTGTTCATAACCCACGTCCACGCTGACAGAGGGTTTATTAGGATAATCCACTTGATACTTCCTGAACTTCTCCGGATCCTGATCGTACTTGTTGAACTCTTGTACAATATCCTGACACACATATGAATAGTTTTCCTTCACCTTTTGTGCTGTGCTTAAAGAGCTGTCTAATTCGTTCCTGTCTCGAAGCATGGTTTGTACGAAACTTGTGATGTCACGTCCAGCAATCGGTATATTTTTAATGGCAGAGCCAATCACATACCCTTCTGCTACTGGTATCACATGTGTTACACCGTCACCAGAATCGATCACAGTTCCCGTGAGAGATCGGTCTTTGGATTTAGCAGACATCCACGACGCTGCCAAGGCCAGCACAGCTTGCACAGCAATGTACAAGCCCTGACAATTGAAGGACTCAAACATGATTTCGGCAGTATTCTCCCTGTTCTCAGGAGGATTCAGAGGTGGTTCAGTCAGTAGAAAGTAGTGGTCCTCTGGCTCGACCCGCAAATATTTGAATATGCTCTCTTGCCAAAATCGTTCCATATGGTCCCAATTCTCGATTTGACCATGCTTTATAGGGTAATTGATTCCATAATTGCTTGAAGCTCCACTAGTGTGTGATAATGCTTCGTCCCCAATATAGAAATCGAGATCTTCGGTACCACGTTTCTGAGCCAAGTTACCACCAGAACCTCCACCTCCGGATAAGAACGATGGTTTGGCTGCCTTGGCAGGAGCAGCACCACCGGGACCAGAAGAACGAGTCGCAATCGCTGTAGGAAATACGAAACTCGGACTGTCGTTACCAGCAAACCCCAGCTTAGTCAATCCTGTACCGTTATCCATGATCTACAAAACGTCAGCGACACAAGCGATGCAAGATCGCAAAACTTACAACGGGAGGATTGGTTGGCGCCATTTGCGACTGATGCCCTTGTCAACTCTGGAAAGAATGCACAAATCAAGTGACGAAGTGATTGCAGGTCTGTACAGTTTGTCTTAGTCGTAGGCACAGCTGGTGTAAATCGCAATATGTACCGGTACATGATGCTGTACCGATGATGGGGTCAGACAGCCTCATCGGACCAGGAGGAGCTCTGAAAGAGAATGACTCCACAAGGGATTTCACTACGGTATGGTAGCCTTGGCACCATTGGTACATGTCTTCGTTTCTCAAGCTTACGAATTATTAGAAGAAACCCCTATTCATGTTCTAAAATCTTGTAGACGAGTCGACCTACAGCAGCGACCGTGACTTGCCATAGCCTTCGTCTTTTCATATATACAATGGAAATGATGCTCCACCAATTCTGCAATCGGACATGCATTAGAAAAGGGAATCTGAATGATTGTACAACACGATGAAGTCATTTTCAGGGGCTGTCGAATGCCTCAAACCATGTAGACCTTGCCTGACGAACCCCAAATTCTGTACGTGTCTGATGACTGCAAACCATCTTGACACACTAGTGTTTCAAAGAGCCTATGCGATTCAATGGCTAACTTTGCACAGACGGGTGTTTCTTTTGTAGCACACAAACCCCTTCGACATGATAAGTATTTGGAAAAAGATCGAAGCCTCTGATAGATTCGACTGTATAGTCCTTTCCTGAAGAGTGATTCAGTATGTATCCGATATCCCGAGCTTGTGTCTGAACACAACACGAGACATACACTATGCGTTCCGGCGAGAAAGCTAACAATTGCTCGAGGAAAATTGTATCGCAACCCTTCCTCGGAGGATCTAATATCATGGACGTTTGAGCTGGGGGAAACTTGATCTTCTCGAAAAGCGCTTCTGCACTACCTGCTAAGAACTCGATGTTCTCGATTCCATTGGTCTGTGCATTTATTTTAGCCCATTTGACACTGTCTTGTGATATCTCGACACCATTGACAGCAGCAAAGCCATTACTGCAGGTGATGGAGAACAGCCCAGATCCACAATAAGCATCTACTAGAAAACGCTCGGGGTGGTCCGAACTGGTAAGTTCGTCCTTCAACAAGTTCTCTCTGACATATTCAGTCAGAAGTGGCATGATAGCATTATTGTTTTGGAAAAAAGCACCTGCTGGTGATTGAAACTTATACTTGCCAATGTACTCTGTAATGATGTCCTTCGAGTCGCTCACGCAAGAGTACGATAAGCCAGACTCGGTTTGGGTCGAGTGCTGGCGTAACAACAATGTAGCTCCACGTTTGAAAGATTTCAGGTTGTCCAGGACCTTGGTTCGTTCTCGCGTAAGCCCCTGATTGAGAGCTTCTGTGGCTATTGGGCATTCTTCTATGTCCATGACCTTTCGTCTACCCTTCTCGTTGAAACCAATTTGAGGATATTCACCAAGCGCGAAACCTCTTCTGGGTTGATCGAAATGCGGCGTTATTTTTGTGCGGTAGTTGTACTGTATAGGCGAGCCGATCGTCTCACCAACGACAGGCAGTAAGTCCGGTGCCAGATTTGAAAAGTTTTCGAATGCATCTTCGACGACCTTCCTTTTATGTGCTAGTTGAACTTGATATGGTATTTCCTGCATTTGACATCCGGAGCACTTCCCAAAGTACTTGCAACGTATAGAAGCTTCATCTCTGCCATCGGCTTTGACTGTTATACTCTCCAAGTCACACAACAGAATTCGCTCCGAATCATTGATGTAGTATGGCTTTGCAGACACCTTATCTCCAGCCATTGTGAAGGGAACAATAGCAGTGTAGCCTCCAACATAGCCCATACCATCGGCGGAGGAATTCAAGCATTTTATATTGACTTCGAGCGGTTCGAACTTTACAAATGATGTGATTTCAACGTCTCTTTCCTGCTCAGAGAGAAGAGCATGAAATTTCTCTATGTCCTTTAGAAGAACTTGATCTGTAGAACTTCCAGCTTTCGGTTTGGTCTGCTTCACTTTCTTATGCGGTCTGTTCGAAGAGCCATTACTAGATGCAGCCCTCTTTTCCGAGGCCATCTTCCGACCGGAAATACTGTATGGAGATAATGGTCGTACAGATTTAAGGAAAGCAGCAGTACCGACTGATCTGATTAGTCGCAGCAGGATGTGTATCCGGAGTAGTCCTTGTTGTGCTTATTTTCGCTGAGAAGTCCAGGACTACACCACTTGACGAACTCGGAATTAGGTTGTTATACACAAGTCTAGCTATCACTGCGTACGATTGATACTTTGCTGTCCATCCAGTTTGAATCGTGCCTGCCTTGCTTCTTTCCAAGGTCAACCTCGCATCTCGTACGGCTATGAATTTTATCTGCTCGAACGGGCAACTTTAGCCGCTCCATAAATTCTGTGCGCCAGGCTTCGTTGACAAATGAAGATCGACCCACGATTGAGTTGGTCGAGCAGTATCGCATAGCTCCATGCTACTAATTCTTTAAAATCATATCTAAGTCCTTGAGCAGGCAGAACTTCTGGCAGTGAATAGCCGAATCCGTTCCAAAGAAAGGGAGTCTCAATTTTTGTGTCTAAATCACCAACTTCATCGTGTCCGACGTGCGGACGTTTTTGACGCTATGAACATCTGGAAGCCACTACGTTATGTTCCGACAAAATCCTTTTCGACAAAACGAGCCCTGCGCAACACTACTGGTATAACGAAACCAGATGCATCGAACGATACGATATCCGCTACAGTCCTCAATCTGAGTCGTGAAGTTCGTGTCGAGGAGTTACTCAAACGTCCACTGCGAACCACTCACAAGAAAATCCTGTACCCGACAGACTTCACCTCACTTGACCCAATATTCGATCATTATCCGGAAAGTACTAATGCTGATCAATCACAACATTCGCAATTGTCGGAGCTGCCTCCTGACACGACGGGCGAAGGTCAAGGGGAGGATGAGACGGAGGTTCTGGCCAAGGCCACGGGATTGACCTCTCGAGAAATCAAGAGTCTCATACAGAGACCACTCGTGACTCGTCGTGTGGTCAACCAGACTCGAAAGGGCAAACAGGCAAGTATGTATACTTTGGCCGTGGTTGGTAATGGTGCAGGCATGATTGGGTACGGAGAGGGCAAACACGCAGAACAGGCGACAGCCACTCGAAAAGCGATAACTCAAGCGGTGAAGAATATGGAATACGTTCCTCGGTACCAGAATCGAACGATATACGGAGAATTTGATTACAAATTTCACGCCGTGCAATTAAAACTGCGTTCGCGACCGGCAGGATTCGGTTTACGGGCTAATCATTTCATCTACGAAATATGTCGTTGTGCTGGTATAACAGACATCTCTGCAAAAGTGTGGGGATCACGAACCGGTATGAATGTTGTGAAAGCCACATTTGAAGCTCTCAAGGCACAGAAGCTGCCTCAGACAATCGCCAAGGAACGTGGCAGGAAAATTGTAGATCTTGAACAAACGTATTATGGTCGGTAATGGGAGGATTAGCATTCTTTACATAGAAGAGGAGCATTGTTGTCCTTCATCATCAAATAGACCCGCAAAACGCTCACTGTCATTCGAAATGTGACAGTATGGTCGAGGTGTGTTGAGCGCCGATCGATTGTCATGTCATACCTGCCTTAATTTTGGTCATTGAAGACTCTCTAGAAGGACATTTTGTTCGACCAACGTGCAATCACCGCCTCTTTCCAGGTCAATCTCGTATTGTAGAAAATAGCCAGTACTCGTAATGACAATGACTCTAGCTTGGCTGCTGCTTATCGCGACGACTGATTTCACACTCCCGGCAGGGATCTTGAATGATGCAAAATCACGCATCGGCTCCCATATCTCCGTCACTCGGTTGGGCAGGTAAGAACCAAATGTGCCTGCGAAAGTCCGCCCAAGATTCTGTGACTGTTTCCGGATCATGCCCATCGCGCCGCGCTTATTGTTTCGAGCGTTGTCATGACGCACGCCAACATCAGCTTCGGGATCCTGCAACTGTTCATTGCTCAAGCGAAAAATATGGACAGTCTCCGAAGCAGAAGATACCGCGAGGAACGAGGATGTCATGTCAAAACTCATATGTTGTATTTTGGTTGGCAGACTCCCACGGCGAAATTGAAACAATTTCTCTCCCCCTGGTAGCTGGAACACACGAATAATGGTCCCTTTGTCCGAGGCTGTCGCAAGTAGAGTTCCGTTATTGTTCAATGCCATGGCAGCCAAAGGAGCCTTGTGTGCTTCAATGACATTGATCGATTTCAAGTTGAGTGCATCAAACAGGAGTGCATCGCCAGACACAGCCATTTGCGGTGTGTTTCCCGGCGCATGGGCAGCGCTGTTGCTTCCCATCGACGATGGTGTTGGAGAAGGATATGTTATGAAGCAATTTTCCGAATCTGGCGATAAAGCGCATATCGCGCCGGGGTTCGACGAGGTTTCGATTGTGTGAAGTAGTTTCATGTTGGAAATATCATAGATGTAAATTTGTTGTTCTAGCACAGCAATCAGCCTCTTCCTGTTGAGACGTACTGCAAGGATCGATGTCGGGAATGTGAGCTCGCAGATTGTGGACTGCCGTTTGGTGTTGACGATTTGCAGTCTTCTTGGGGACAGATCTGGTTGATCACCGAGTCCTACAAGTGCTACGAGGGATGTGCAGAAAAGCATTTCGACTACCCCATAACCACCTGAAGGGTGCGAGTGGATTTTTCCAAACGCATCGACGTTGTATAATTTGTAACCCTCTTCTTTCGTGCCAATTGCAAAACATGTGAAGTCCTGATTGAAGGACATTGCAAAGAGATTGAGGTTCTCGGTGGTCGCGTCCATTGCAACTACTCTGTTAGAATGAACGAATCGTAGTGCCGAGTTCAATCTCGCGGAGAAAAGCTAGACTGCATGAACTGTTGGGTATGTATCAGTTGTTTGCTGCACGTATTGCCCAACAACCTTGACGTGTCTGAAAGTTCTCCCTGGGCACAAAATTTCGATATGAGCTTTATATATCTTTTGGAGCACGCGACGTCATAAGTCAAGGAAGCTATGATATCAATTGTCGACTACCACGACCGGATGTTTTAACATTGCTTTGGGCTTGTTACAGCAGCTGCAATGAGCACATATGCGGTGACTTTACCACGATCACGGACATGTGTACTGCAATACTATATCTTCCCTAGTTACGGTAGGTCAGAGCGCTCGAACATGATTGTCGAAACGAAAACCGAACTGGTCGCCAATGTGTCACGTGCAGACACGCGACCCTTATCGGCCCCGCAACCCGATGTGCCACTCAAGACGCCAATTTTCATCACAAAAAGTCGTGGCTGAAAGAACAAAGTTTCCGCTGACATGTGACTTCCACTCTCGAGGAAGGAAACGAGTCCAAGTGCTATTCTCCCCGAATGGATCAATTCGTTTGGACATGCCTTTCGATTGTGCGACTATTGTTCTCGTGTAGCGTAGCCTTCTACAGTTGGTGACGCCGAGATTGTACGCTAGAAGAGGTATATCTGAAGACTAGGGCAGTCAGCTCCGAAGAACGAAAGGTGATGGTCCTGGTCCTGGATGGTGGCAGCACATCGGTACTCGACTACGTCTCCGAGACAGAGAAAACAGACTTGATGTCCTCACCCTTGTGGACCTCTCAAGCATTGTTCTCTTGTCCCGCAGCAGTAGAGAAGTTGTACGAAGCTTATGTCAATGCCGGTGCTCAACTCATATCATGCATGACTTATCAACAGTCAAATTTGACCATGAAGCATGTGAAAGACAATCCAGAAGCGTACGATCTAGGCATGCGGACCGCATTACAAAGTTGTGGTACGAGTGGGGGAAAAGTTTCCGCGGTTTTAACATTAGGAACACATGCCGCTATGCTAGCCAATGGAGCGGAGTATTCTCATGTGTACCACGATGAAGATCGCGCAACACTCAAAGATTTTCATACGGAAAGGCTCTCCAAGTTCTCGAGCATGCCGAGCTGGGCTCAAGTTCAGTATATGGCTTTCGAGACTCTGCCAGATGTGTTAGAAGCAGAGATTATCCTTGATGTACTTGACGAGCTCAAGGACAAATTGAGCCTCTCTGTAAAACGAACGTGGATTTCTTTCTCTTGTTCCGGCGAAGGCGCTATAAACAAAGTGCTCGCAGGTGTGCAAAGACTTCTCAAGCATAACAAGATCGATCTTCTCTGGGGTGTGGGAATCAATTGCTTCAAGGAGAACATGGCAGGAGTAGTCGCCCCGTTCTGCGATTTGTTGGCTGAGAAGCAATTGTATGCTGTTATCTATCGGGATGCCGGACCTCAATGGGATCCTGTAAGAAGGGTCTTCGTTGGTGAGACGATGAGCCCGCTAGCTTGGGCCGAGCGCGCAGCAGCTGATGCAAAGTACAATGGAGGATCTGTGGTCATTGGAGGCTGTTGCCAGACGACGCCGCAGCACATCGCAGCACTTCAAGCATGTCTGTGCTCGCAAACATAAGAACATACGAATTATACAATCCTGTCACGCTCTGTTCGATCACGACAGTCTCTTCTGCCGCAAAAAGAAGGATGCCTTCTGGAAAGCTAAGGGCCGGGTTAGATATTCAGTGAAGTTCCGGTCGGCGTTCGAACTATTACGATAAGCTCGCTGTCTAGAATAAGATTTCTTGGCTATATGGTTATTGTTCGACATTCTATCTTTGTCCTACGCGATGCTCAAACCCCACACGAATGTGCTGAGGATTTTGGCTATAGCATCATCTGCCTGGGCATGTGCCGTAAGAAAATTCCCGTTCGTTCTTCCGAATGGTAAGAGCCATACCCAAGATTACGTGACTATGTTGCACATGGTTCGTGGTATTTTTTCGTGTAGACCATTCTATATAGAATTCAATACTTGCCTGTCGGCCCCTCCCTCATTTCAAAGCGGCTATTTCTATATTGCAAGAAATGTCGAACTTGTATGATGACAATGTAAGCAGCAAGAGAGGATCGTGTCTTCTTGTCTAATTCCGCGAGCGCTTCAATCAAATCCCCAAGACATTTGCATTTCGGAATTCAGAATTTGAGCTCGAAACAGTACTGATTACAAGGTCGATTTCAATCTTGCTGTTCTTCCTTGTGCTGATGATAATATCGGCATCAGGATCGTCCGGGACGATCTCGTCAACGAGGTCCACTGTTCCCGTCCGTACTATCAGTCCACAGACAGAATCCCCTCCGATCATATCCTGAATCAGTAGTGCTAAGGAGGATGCCTTGACAACAGCAGCACCCATGCCACAGAGAGTGACGAGCCTCTTTTCCTTCTGGATCAATTGCTTGCGAACTCTTTTCAAAAGTGGGTGCAAGGCAGTGTTCCGATTGATGTAGATGAACGTTTCCGATGCTGGTATGTGCTTATGTATCTTTCGCTTGGTGATTGTGGAATCCATTGCCTGTTGAGTCCTTACCATCTGCTAGACTTTAGAGCTCAAAGAAAGGGATTTCTGGGACCAGAGAATGGACGACAAGTAGTGATGTTGCATTGATCGCAGCTCAATTTCCTGTGAAACGCATTCTGATCAGTACGGTCTCGTGTCATATTTCAGGATATCCTTGGCTAGCGGTTGGGCTCCTCCCTGTAGTCCTTCAATCGATAGGCATTCGAACCATACACAATTGCAAATCTGAATCTAGATACACCAGCACGACAGCTCACAAGGACGATTTGGCTCTACCTGTTAGCTCAAAGCATAACTGGGTACATACGAAATGCTGTCTCGAATTGCCTTCTCAAGGACCTTGGCGCGATCTACAAATGTGCGAACGTATGCTACGGTCAAGGCTGCCGCCGGAACTTTTGCATCGCAAAAGAATGCCAGCGGTAACTACACAGTTTCCATGATTGCTGGAGACGGAATAGGCCCAGAAATTAGTGTTAGTATCTTGCTTTTGTGCCTACGGCAGCTGACAGGTGATAGCAATCAGTGGTAGATATCTTCAAGGCTGCAAAAATCCCAATTGAATGGGAAGATTGTGATGTGACACCGATTCTCAAGGACGGCAAAACAGCCATTCCTGACGCTGCCATCGCCTCTATCAAGAAGAATACCGTTGCTCTCAAGGGACCCTTGGCCACTCCGATTGGTAAGGGTCACGTTTCTCTGAATCTCACTCTGCGACGAACATTCAACCTCTATGCCAATGTCCGTCCTTGTAGATCAATCCAGGGATACAAGACACCCTACGATAATGTCGATACGGTTCTCATCCGAGAAAACACGGAGGGCGAGTATTCCGGTATTGAGCACGTTGTTGTACCTGGCGTTGTGCAGTCTATAAAGCTCATCACTCGTGATGCCTCGGAACGTGTTATTCGATTCGCTTTCCAATATGCTAGAGACATCAACAAGAAAAAGGTCACGGCTGTACACAAAGCGGCTATCATGAAGATGTCTGACGGTCTCTTTTTGTCGACTGCACGAGAAGTCGCTAAGGAATATCCAGACATTGAGTTTACTACTGAGGTCTTGGACAATACTTGTCTTAAGCTCGTTACGGATCCTGCTCCGTACGCTGATCGTGTCACTGTCATGCCGAACTTGTACGGGGACATTATTTCTGACCTTTGCGCTGGACTGATCGGAGGGCTTGGCTTGACGCCATCAGGCAATGTCGGTAACGATGCCAGTATCTTCGAGGCTGTCCACGGGTCAGCCCCCGATATTGCAGGAAAAGGTATTGAAGCCGCAGACATTTTTGTTTCTCACATCTAATCGTGACTAGGTCTCGCTAACCCCACTGCGCTTCTATTGTCTTCCGTGATGATGCTTCGCCATATGGCTTTGCATGAAGAAGCTGTTCGTGTTGAGAATGCTATCTTTGCAACCCTTGCAGAAGGTAAAGTGACTACAGGTGATCTTGGTGGTAAATCATCTACTACTGAATACACCAACGCGATTATCAGCAAATTGCAGTAAATCATAATTATTCTTGTTTGGAGGACTATGCATAGAACTGTGCTCAGCATTACTTTGAGTTGACAGAATTGAAATGCGCGCCGAGTGAATACATGTGTTCATACCTGGTCATCATAATGCCTTTGGAATTAGTTTCCTCAAATTTGAGGAGATTGCCTTGCGGTTGAATAATGGTGACAGCTACGCTAAATTCCCGTGCAAGAGCAATAATTTCCATCTCTCCGCCCCAGCGAGGTGTGTTCTCCAATTCATTCGTGTATGCTTCAAGGGAGACTTCATCCAGATCCTGACCGGACAAGAACGGTATGAAATCCTCCGGATGCCTTCGCATATACTCGGCAGCCTTGGTCCGTAAACTTTTGTACGTTTCGTCGCTGAGCTCAAGCCTAGCCAGTTGATGTGCAAAGGCAGAGTACAGACAGTGACCATCAGCATTTATCTGAGGTAATTTTAGTATACATGCTTATTTCATAGCGCCAGGCTTCTCACATTATGCTCGACAAGGCCCATGGATTCCAGCTTGTTATTCATCTGTTGTGATTCTCGTGCCTTGAGATCAGGCATATTCGCTGCTTCAGCTGCCGCCTCCTGTCTTTGAGCTTCCATTTCTGCAGCTCTGCGCTCCAAGCGAGCTTTCGCTCTGTTGACTTTCTTTTTTGGCGCTGCAGAAGACATATAAGTCACAAGTGATATTGTCAAACAATTTGTATAAATCTGGTATTCTCGTCTCCACCGATCAGTACTGCTTGAAAGTAAAATACCTTGGTAGAGGACTAAGTTCTTTAAATGCAGTCCCTGATGACTTCTGAACTGTAGATAAGTAGTTCCGTGACGATCGAGATGTGGTCAAAAAAGTGGATCGCTAGAAGGTTCCGGTTTAACTTTTGACTTCTGGAAGCTTGCGAAACTTGGTTTGCGTGTCAGCTATCGGGTCGCCTAGTAAGGAGGCAGTTTATGAACATGTGGGTTCGACTCTCATGCTGCTCTGAGCTGGTATATGCATGCAACATTCTACCATTCGCGACCGACTCAATCAAAGAATTCCGTGATGCGAAATCCATCCCGCGGGGCCGGATGAAATATTGTTTCGAGCAACTCCACAGCAGGTAGATTCTGGACCTTTCCCTAGAATCGATGAACCGCAAGGAAGCATACTCATATGAACATCACAGACTGGCGTTCATTCCTGACGACTTTCTAATGCGAAAACCTGCTTCTCTATAGCTGCCGAGGTGTGAAAATGAGCTCAATACTTTTCGTGCGATTAAGTCAAGCTTTAGTTTAACAACCTTGTGGCAATCAATTGTATACTCCTCGAACTACCTACTGCGTCTAGTGATACTAGATGTCTAGCAAAGTCGACGCATCTGACGGACCAGAGGATGTGTCGCATCAAAATAGCGATGAAGACCCCGAGGACCTGAGTCAAATACCCATTGAGACCGTCAAAACAATTCAGCGACTCACAGAAGTGGTGCAGCAGCATCGTATGAACTATCGAGCTTTCGAGAAACTCATTACACATCTACGAAGAAGTGGTCTCCACCGACGACTTGCAATGACCCGCAGATATATGTATGCTAATTTAGCGTTGTCTGAAACAATGTGGCTGGATTGGTTTGAGGATGAGCAGGGTAGTGCTGTGCATGACAAAGGTGAGCCTGCTCAAATACTTCGTTTGTCGCTCATGGATCATCCGTATTCCACTGTGCTGTGGGATGCATATGTAGAACATATGTCGAAAGTAGTAGGCAATTCTTCATCGGGGTCCGCGGCCCAAATGGTCAGTCGAGATGTGATTCAAAGATCGGACCGATTGCACTTACAATCTTTGAGGTTGGAGGCCTTAAGTGCTTTAAAGCATGAATTTTACAAGGTAGAAATCTCTTTGAATATTTGTAGATCTTCACTAATGTTTCAGAGCCGTGAGTATTGGAAGAAGTATCAAGAGATATGCCAGAAGTCTTTGGAATCGGGAGACTTGGATATTGGCTCTTACTTTGGAGTCTTCCTTGATCAATTAAAGCGACCGCACGCTGGTCTTGAGGATACCTTTTCTGACTATTCCAAGGCTGTGACTGATTTAGATAACGATAATTACGAAGCTCATTTGATAGAAGGCAACAAGATCTTCCAAATGACACGTAGGATGACAGACGCCAGATCTGAACAGGAGTCGCACTTAAGAGATTCGAATTTTAGTCTACAGGCCTGTCAGCATTATGCAGCATGGCTGCTGCAATCCGGAAAGGAATGTCAGCACGATATTGAGGAGGTCATTATTCTGCTTACTCAAGTGGCGCTTCGACAGTCTCCTTCGCCAAGCTTATGGTTATCCATGTACAATTTCCTCTCGAAGTCAGATTTCGATGCACAATTCATCAACGACAGGTTGGATCTAGCCATTCGTCACTGTCCAAATGATGGACGACTGTGGTCTTGTCGAATTCGTACCATCGCCAGATGTACACATGATCTCGGGCAAGTTTTAGAAGCATGCGAGATGGCTCTTACAAATTTCGAATCGCTTGAACAATCTGTTGATATCATCAATATAATACAGTCCACTTTCTTGTGTTTGAGGACGATCGCAGATGATCTGGATCTGGGAACTTCACCATATCTGGAGTTTATTGAATTAATGTCAAAGGAGTATGAGCATATGCAGGATCCATTTTTCACAATACCGAAATTACTCATTAACGTTCAGACCACTTCTGGTCAAGGATCACAAGCTAGAGTTACATGGAAGCTGGCTGCCAAAAGGCATAGTCATCGAGCGTTATTTTGGCTGCAATACATGCAATGGGAAATAGATGCTGGCGAGTACAGTTTGGCTCGGAACGTCATAAAAACTGCTTGTCTCAAAACAACGGACGCACCTCAGATTGTGTTCGATGCTGCAGAAGTCTTCGAAATTGAATACGGGGACCTGATGAATTATGACAAGACATGCGCCGTCATAGCGAAGGCTACACAGAACTACATCACTACACAAACACTCATGCAACAAGAGAATTCAACCAACATAGAACCAATCCAAGAAGAAGATTCGAGAGTGAGTACAAAGCATAAGTTACACGATACCGATACTTCTGATAATGAGAAGTGTAAACGCGCACGTCTTACAGAAAAGCACGATAATTCGAGCCCGCCTGAGCGACATCGTGAAATAACGACAGTGTTCGTGAGGAATCTAGAAGCAGGAGTAGAAGAGTCCACGATTAGAAGTTTTTTCGATGATGTAGGATTATTTACTGCCACCTGGACATGGACAACTGTGCTGATGGACATTAGTGTGGGAAGATAAGATCGGTGGAATACTTCAAAGACAAACTATTAGCTCTAGTTGAATTTGAAAACGTCGATGGTAAGTGCCCGACCGAGATTGGGATCGGGCTGATCGCTTGAGATTCTCGGGCGGCTTTGACAAAGACGCTGAAGCATATTGGAGGTCGAACTGTCACTGTCGAATCTGCGAGAGATACTGTTCTGTTCATTTCCAATCCTCCTCCTGCATTCCTGGAAGAAGACATAAGCATATTCTTTTCTAAGGTGAGACAATCGGAGACCCAATCTGCTCGAGTTGAATTTTGTAGTACGGCACAGTGTTGCAAGTCAGAATGCCATCCCTGAGGTTTGATCAGACTCGACGGTTCGCCTATGTTCAGATGAGCTCGAGAGAAGAAGCCATGGCCGCTTTGAAGAGTCATGGGACACAGTTGGACAATTACACCCTGTCTGTCGCGATAGCAAATCCACAAGAAGCCAAGCGGGGAAAAGGCAACGCTGCGTAAGGCAAACTATAGAATTTGAGGTACTTGACTAATAGTTCAGGGTTGAGCAGCGAGAAATATTCGTCAAAGGACTCTCATGGAAGGCGACACAAGCGGATATTGAGCACAGGTTCAGAGAATATGGGAGCGTGCAGTCAATTAGGGTTCCTCAGACTCTCTCAAAAGATCATCACGATGGCATAGCGTTCATTGTGTACGAGGAGAGCGCTGGAGCCCTCCGAGCATTGGAGGCAGATCGAACTTCATATTATGAAAGAGTGATTGAAGTGTCTGTAGCAGAGTCACGAAGTCGCGCTCGTGTACCTACTCAGATTGCCCAAAGACAGGAACATCGACGACAGACTCGGTCGGATGGTCACGGTCGTCCCAGTGCTGGTGAAATTGGAGCCAAGACTCTTGGCATCATGAACTTAGCTGATACCGTGACTGAAGCGCAGCTGAGAGCAATATTTGTTCCCTTCGGAACGCTACGTAAGGTAGTACTTAGGCCAGATCTTGCTGGCGCGATTGTCGAGTATGATGATCCTGCCGATGCTGGTACAGCTTCTTTAGCACTATCGGGTCGTGAAATCGGACACAAAACTATACAGATTGGCAGGTATGAAGACCTGATGCAACGAAAAGCAACACAGACCGGAACGAAGCGCGCAACGGGTAATTTGTCATTGGCGCCGCGCCAAACAAGGACTGCTCAGGCTCGCCGGCGCCTTGATCTGCGACATGGCCCTTCGCCAATAAAGAAGGACGACCCTGATGCACTTCAGCAGGAGCAGCCAGCTAGTGACAGTGGTCAACAAGACAAAGGAAAGAAGCAAGATTTTTTTCGTGCTCTTATGCATCACGATTCGACTAAAAGTTAAGGTTCTGTCGAAGAATAAGAGGTAATGACTATAGCATTTCTAGAATTGCCGTCATCAGACTATGTCGAAATGAAGCCCTCCGCTTCGTCCTCGTGCATATCTGAGGTTAAGATGTCATTTGCGTCCAAGTGCTCTCCAGCCCAGATGCTGGACTCCGCTAGTTCTCTCGATGCTGTAGAGCGATGGAGCGTGGATTCGTTCCAAATCCGCTGAAAATACACTCTAAGACTTCTGATGCCTCGAACGTAGCCGGCGTCATAGTGTTCCGGATGAGCTGGTGGACACGGCACATCTCTACTCGACTCTGCCGTGATGCAATTTGCGAAATCTACAATTTTAATTCTTATATCAGCTTGCACGGACTGCTTTGCAGATGCGTCCCGCGCTGGATCCTTCGCTTGGGCCAGTTGCTCTTCTTCTTTGGTCTCGCCATCATAAATGAAGAGGAGACTGCTCGCGTAGAGCCTGTAGCCTTTCAAATTCTTGACTATCTCTTCGAGTGCTGTGAGCTTCTTGAGTATTCTTGGAATGTGATGGATCAATACACCACTGACGCTGTCATCGTCTTCCTCTCGACCATCATGAATGAAATCCCTAAGGCAATTTTGAAATTCATTCCCAGCCTTCAAATCTCGGCCAAAATACTTGTCCTGAAATGTGGACTTGCGAGTATAACGATTCCAGACTTGCATACCACAAATTCTGACACCTAGGAGCCGGGACGTGGTCATTGCACACTTTTTCCTCTGAGATTTGCGCTTTGCTTCGCTAGCTTGTACGCCATATTGACGAGTACCCATTTTAAGGTCGAGTACGCACGGTCGATTCATGCCTTTTGTCAAGTCTTCTATAAGTATAAATCTCTGCGTTCGAGTATATATACCATTTTCGTCGAGTATGCCTGCATTTTCCAGTTCTTTTCTTTGCAATTCGGAGAGTCTTTTGTCGCGATCACGATCAGCGCATTTTTGCGACCAGGTCAATTTCGCCTGCTCGAAAGTAGGTACTTGAATTCTTTCTTTGACAGGCCCAGCTTTACCAACAGGATTGACGTCAGATACTGCAAGACCACTGCTCTGTGTGCTTTGGTCATGCAGGGACGACAAAGATTTAGCATGATCCACTAAAGACTGACCGCCGCGACCAGACTTGGCATCATCAGCAATAGTGGCCATGCTAAGCTCTCTAGGTGACATCAAATCCATTGATTGAGGTAATATGGCATCATTCATGTCATCCATGAGGAAGACGGAAGCTTCGTCGTCTTCAGTGTTGGAGTGTTGCATGATGCTTTTGTCCTTTGTATTACGATCCGCAAATACACTGCTGTGCTTGAAGCACTGATCATTATCACCACGTCCCAGGCAGCTTTGCTGCGTGTCTCCGAGAACGCTGTCCTGACAGGTTTCAGAATCTAGAGAACTACCGAATTTTGAGATGTTAGAGGTCGACAGTACTCGATATAATTGTCCGCTCGAATTTCGTCGTTTGAGGTCTTTCGGGTTGTCTTGGAAAATTGGCACATCAGAGAGCGAAGAGGAGCTTGCCATTTCTCTCAACTGGTTGATTCTAGGAATATCAGTAATAGGTATCTTTCGCATACCAAGATGCGTGTTTGTCGACATATTCGAGCCAACTCGTCCACGAAGCTGTTTTTTGCGTTTCTCGAAAGGCGCGAAAACCTCTCTAAGTACTTGCTCCTGTAACTGTCGATTGACTACGGTCGAGCCCCAGTGTTCACTAGTATCTCGAGGTAGTGCCGATGTGGATTTGTCCTTGTTATCTTGGATATTCTGTTGCAACATATGGCTGGGAAAAATATGTCTGTTGTGAGCGAATGCAACCTCGGGCGCGTTGACAGTGTGACCTAGACTTGAAGTCGCTAACGAGTCGCGATGGGTGACGTTGAGCACTCCGATATATTTAGGCATGAAAGGCAGCAATTCGGGATGGCACTCCTCTATCTTTTCGTAAAATTCGTTCTCGTGATTAGCTAACGGCTTGCAGACAGCCCGCTCCGAAAAACGAAAAATAGGATTGTGGCCTCCAACCTGATGCTTGAAAGGCTTCAGGGACACCACTCCGGGCACAAGTCCGGTATCAATACTCCATTCAATATCATCGTTATTTCGTAAATTGTACTCAGTATCCTCGGACGTATCATCCACCGCCAAATTGTCGGTATCAAAGTGCTGAATATCTGATGTTTGGTGTATAGCCTGTGTATCGGTGTACTGGGACGACGACTGCAATGATATTGCATTTGGAGCGCCCTGGCCGAGCTGCACGAGATTTGCAATTGCCTGCGCCGTTGAAGGGGTCGAGCTCCGGGATGGAACCAATCGCGGTGTGACCGAGGAGTCTGTCTCTTGTTGCCTAATGTTAGAAAGCTCTTCTGTGTCCGCAGAGGGCCCCAATGATCTATAAGCCGTGAATTGAGCGGTCGTCGAAGTTGAGGTCACATTATACGAAGACAAGGTGGGAGGTTGAATTGGACCCAAAGCAAATTCTTGCAATTGATCATCCTGCGCCGCTACATTTAACGACTCTTGCGTCTCATCTTGAGAGTGTGTAAGGACAGCCGAGTGTGTCGGTGCTTCATGCTTCGAGTCTTTGAACACCTGAAGGCTTCTCGATGCTTTCCGGGAAGCTCTTTCATGCTCTTCCATCCATGACCACTGATTACGGCTGTGTTGTCTACCTATCGAGGGACCAAATTATCATGCAGGATTGTTGTGCTTTCAACGACACCTTTTAAACGATCAGCGCAAATCGAAGGACGTCGCCAAGAGTGAATATTGCTCTACCAGTGCAAATCTCTGTTCGAGGAAGAGAAGCACTTCAGGTAATTGAGTCTGACTCGACTAGAAAGATGACGACTTGTGAGCTGCTTTTGTACATGGCTCAACTTGTAAGTCTGTCATCGAGCTCGAGTCGGAATGGGTACCACGACCGCAAGCGAAGCGCTTGATGCTGCCGCAGCCACGGCTGGCCATGCCGTAACCACTGCCCGAACAGTTTCTCCCGTAGACGTCGAAGAATCTGCCTTCATGCAACACTTTGGGAGTTGTCCCACAGTTCATCCGGCACCGCCAATGCTGGCTGCAATTCAGTGCAATAAAGTCGCAACAGCATATAGCCACACAAGCAGCAAGACGCACCATGCAGTAACAGCTCCCAAAGCTTGAGAGACTAGATCAGATCGAGGCCTGCCTCAACGTGAGGAACTTTGATTGGAAATCTGATTGTACTTGCTTCGCATCGCACTGTGTTTCAATACAGTATCATCAAAGTGGTGACATTCACGCGTGGTAGCGATTTGTCTCGAAACAAATTCGAGCGCGACTTGAGCAAGAGCAAGGACAGCATTACAATACGAGTCTATCGTGCTCAGATCTAGCTCGCAGACAAAATCCACATCAGATCACAGAGCACTTCATTGTTCGCAAGTGTCACCGCTTGACAATACCAGTTCCTAGCTTTTGAGCTGCTAGCACATACAGTAATAGTGGCATGGCCATTCCGGACGATCCGTCATCAACTGCTATGGACGGTCAGACAGAGGTACAGAATCACCCAGTCACAGAGGCAGAGTCTTCGGAAATTGGCAGTGTTTCAGATGCCCAAATGCTCGATCAGGAGCAGGACGCAAGCGCGGTGAAAGATCCTGTAACAGACAAACAAAACCCTACTCCTCCTCCTTCCCAAATGCCCCATACAAACACAAAAGATCGCACTCTTCGCGAATTTCTGGGCATGATGGATCAATATGCTCCAATCGTGCGTTCTCCAACCTACCATACTCTGCACCATCCATCTAAATCGATAGATTCCTGATGCAGTTACGGATTATTACCTAAATCTTGCTGGATTCGATTGTGAGGATCCTAGAGTGTAAGTAGGATCTTCGTCCACGCCGAACCATCGCTCACTGAATATCAGAAAACGCTTATTGGCACTGGCGACACAGAAATTCATCGCTGACATTGCCCAAGATGCATATCAATACTCAAAGATTCGAGCAGCCGGAAACAATGCTCCGGGTACATCTGTACCAATGCAGCCACGTGGACGTTATGCGAAGGACCGAGGTCGAGCCGTGCTGACCATGGATGACCTAGGTATGTCACTTACACGAGATTTTTGCGAACACAGCTAAAACTGTATCAGGCTCCGCAGTTCATGAATATGGCATAAGTCTCAAAAGACAAGACTTCATGCGATAACTGTCATATCCGGACACCAGACTGTGTAGATATCTGTGCTACGATTCAAAGATATAAGTTCAAAATACATCTGTAGCACCTCTATAATTCCGGACAAATCCTTATCTCTCCAGAAGGTCATGTAAGCATTGTTGATATGCTGAGCGGACTCGATTTGACTAAAAAAGTCGCACTGCCTGATTGCTTAGCATGATAAGAAAGTGGACCACTTCCCGTCCAACATTATACAACGTTCCCGAAGGCGCTATTACACAAGCAGTCCATGCTTGCTTGCTTGGTCCTTCTCCTTGGTCTTGCTGTACAGAATCAACCCCGGAAGACCACTGAACGTGTATTTCGCAAAGCCAGAAAGCAGCTTGTACTCAGGTCCCAGATCGTTCTGGATAGTCGAGTACATTCGCATGCACCATTTACTCCACAAACGCCACGTTGACACAACGTCCACCCGCCAAAGAAAGGACTCAACCCCGCGTTTGGTGCATGATACCCTCCTTGAGCAGCTGATCACGCCTCACATCGTTCATCTGACCCGTGGGAAGGCCATGTAGCTGGGAATGGGCTTAGATGATCCACATATGACTCCGCAGATTACTCAGATACATTGAGATTCGATCCGTGAACAGATGACTGGGTCAGGTGCCGGTTTCAGCCAATTTCACGCATTCCAGTGCTGTCCTTGACCACCTCTACCACACAGCATCTTGGAGTGATGCAGTTGACCAGATTCCGAATTTCTTACAGCGTCGTGGCAGGTTTTCCAGTGGCTGCTAATTTTCACCACACGTGATTTCTTGACTAGAGTATCGGCAGTTGTATTATTGGAGCGGAGCGGAGCAAGAGAGACTTTGCGGCCGGTCAAGCCTTGCCAATCGACAATATTGCAATGGATAACTGTCTACCAAAGCTCTCGCTTGGCCGGGACATCGATCATGGCACCGTCGGAGAACGGGTAGATTCGTAAAAGTACGCATGAGCATGTATGGATGAGCCATCCTCCAACCTTTTCATCCACCGTAGCTACCGTGGCACCGCTTCGTCCCGAAATTGTCAGAACAGCTGATCTCCTGCCCCGCACATTCTGGTCGATCCTCTGCATGACGCCGCCCGCCCAGACCCTGGCAGCTTGCTGCTACGAGTACAAGAAGGCATCACTCCGCCGGAAATATGTTCGCCTGAAGGGACCTTACCAAGGCACATTGAATTCTCGGTCATCTTCGAGCTATGAGTCTCACACAAACCATCAAGCTAAGCAACGGCAAAAGCTATGAGCAGCCAACCGGACTCTTCATCAACAACGAATATGTAAGATTGCACCTTCTACCTCAGGTAATAGTACTCTGGAGTATGAGACTGATTCGTGAAGGTAAAGAGTAAAGGTGGAAGTACCTTCGACAGTGTTAACCCAACAAATGGCAAGCCTATTGTTGCTGTTCAGGAAGCTCTCGAGGAGGATGTCGACGTTGCGGTCGATGCTGCTCGGGAGGCATACAAATATGGAAGTGAATGGCGAATGATGCCTCCTGCTTCTCGAGGAGCTTTGTTAAACAAACTCGCCGAGCTTGTGGAGGCAGACCTGGAACAAATTGCTCAGATCGAGTCGCTGGACAATGGCAAACCGATGATGCTAGCTCGCGGCGACGTTGGTTATGCAGCTGCTTGCTTCCGATACTATGGAGGCTGGGCAGATAAGATTACTGGTCAGACGGTCGATACTGATCCCTCCCGATTTGCCTATACTCGACACGAGTCGATCGGTGTTTGCGGTCAAATCATTCCTTGGAACTTCCCCTTGTTGATGTTCGCATGGAAGATCGCTCCAGCGGTCGCATGTGGCAACACAGTCGTGCTCAAGACTGCCGAGCAGACTCCACTCTCTGCCTTGTATGTTGCACAACTCATCAAAAAAGCAGGATTCCCGAAGGGTGTCGTCAATGTTATCTCAGGATTTGGAAAGACTGCGGGAGCTGCTATCGCTTCACACATGAGGATCGATAAAGTTGCTTTCACAGGATCGACTGTAATTGGTCGACAGATTCTTAAAGCTGCAGCGAACTCAAACTTGAAAAAAACCACTCTCGAGCTCGGAGGAAAATCTCCTAATATTGTCTTTGATGATGCCGACCTTGAGCAAGCCATATCTTGGGCGAACTTTGGGATATTCTACAATCAAGGTCAAGTATGTTGTGCCGGATCTAGAATCTTCGTCCAAGAAGGTATATACGATAAATTTGTCGAACTTTTCAAGGAGAAAGCAAAACAGACTGTGGTCGGCGACCCATTCGCAGAGGACACCTTCCAAGGTCCACAAGTGTCGCAATTGCAGTTTGACCGTATCATGGGATACATCAAGTCCGGCAAGGATGAGGGTGCCAAGATCGAGATGGGTGGTGAGCGACATGGTACTGAGGGCTACTTCATCCAGCCCACTGTCATCACAGGTGCCACGGGCAATATGAAGATTATGCAAGAAGAAATATTTGGACCAGTCGTAGCCATTTCAAAATTCACGGACATTGAGGATGTCATTACCAAGGCACACGACACCACATACGGTCTTGCTTCTGCAGTACATACCACAAATCTCAATACAGCCATAGCTGTTTCCAACAGACTCGAGGCAGGAACTGTATGGGTGAATTGCTATAACGCACTGCACCATCAGTTACCGTTCGGTGGCTATAAAGCTTCGGGTATTGGTCGCGAACTCGGAGAGTATGCCCTGGCCAATTACATGAGTAAGACTTCACGATTTATTATGAGGTCGAAGATTAACATGATTAGACATAAAGGCCGTCCATATCAATCTCGCTATGCCAAACCCAGCGTAAGCTGCGTGTCATGGATATTGCGACATGTTCTTGTAGTCTATTGGAAAATCAACACTTTTTTTGCCATCTGCCTCCTTTCTTATTTGTCTAAAGCGGGTGTTGTCATGTACATGCCTATTTTGAGGTCTTGCATGAGCTCTTTAGTTGATTTGACCAGGAACATTAGACCTTCTCTGTGCCGTCGGCATAGTTCACGTAGCCGGGACGGTGTGATCGTTTCTGTCAGGAAGCCCTACCATTCGGTGGAAAGCAATACTTGATCGACGACTTTAGCTACGATGTCCTACGGTCCCTCGTCGCCGCAAAGTCACTTACTTCCGTGTAATGTCAGCTCGCGCACGTCTTGACACAGGTTGCAGGTCGAGGCCTTGACTGAAAGGACCCATGCTGTGAGGCGCCCGACTTGCTGCCATGTAATCACCAGTTCAGATGATCAGTGTAAGCTTTTACTGCCGCTACCGTATGTCGTTGCCATTATTCGGAGCTCTCTACTCCGAATCGCTTGGTGAGGCTTGAAAAATTCCTGGTGTTCACTAGCTTTTATAAAGTAACATATTTACAACACGACTACGATACCATGCTCTGAATACCACAAATTCAGGATTGACATGGCAAGTAGGTCCAGATTGATTGCACAGCTTATAATGAACGATGGTCTCAAAGCAGTCTATCTGCAAAAATAGTCTCGTTCTTCGCTGTTGTTCTACATGCTGCTAAACTCCCACGAAGGAGCCTTGGATTCTTTAGAAAATCTTAAATGCTAGTACGTTGCTGAGTCAACGTTCGAAGCGTGAAAACAACACAGTCAGGTGACCACATGCAAGTAGCACTAGTCTCGTTGTACACCATTAGACCTGAAAGTGAGGGCCAAATCCGGTTCTCACTTAGAGTACATGTCATCAAGGACGATTTTGTTGACGCGGGCATAGTGTTCGTGAGACTTGACTTTGTCGTGACATTTATGATTCACAAAGAACTTACAGCAGACCATTTTCCGATGTGTCGGACCAACTAGCGCTTTGATCTGATCTTTTGTTTTGCATTACACATTACACCGTGAAGTCTTCAGCAACTTCTCATAGGTGCCGAATGCACGGTCAATCACTGCTCAATTTTGTTTTGATGCTGTTGCCATGGCTCCCTACATGGCGCGAAAAAATAGAGGCCCCACAATTTACTGCACAATATTGACGATTGGGTTTTAGTGTCGCACTGCCTTCATGTTCCGACGCGCTTTACACTAAGTTCGGAGTATCCATCAATTCTCATACTTACGTCGTTGAATTCATCGTCTAGTTCAGCAAAGCCGCGCCTGTTGTACCTTTACTCGAGTTTGACCAGCCTCTGTCTTTCATGTTCACCCCGGTCGGCGAAAAGAGTAGAGTCACGAGGACTACTCGACGTTCAAAACTTGGCAACGTAGAGCCGAATGTGCCGTCTCTAAGCGGGCCACCTTCTTACTCGTATGGCAGTCCAGCAACCGCCTTGTCGAGTCCGATAGTAGAGGCAAAGACTCCCTCATTGATCGCAAGTGTTTTCAATAATGCCATACTAATGTCTGGGAAGAACAATAAACTCGACCATTCGATCAGAAGAACAAATGAAGAGGACACCGATTCAGAAAGTAATGTACATGCAATCAAAACGCCAAGAAGGAGAACTCCTACCTTGACGGAAATCGAGGCTAGCGTCAATCGTAGGAGGTCTTTGCGCAGCGCAAGCAGATCAATCGGCGCCCCAAGCACATATACGCATTCACGAAGCGAAGCCTCCAATACTGACGATGACGACGATGTATCGCTGGACTACGACGTGACTCAGTCATCACCTCAAAGGCAAAACGATGAAGATATACGGTCATCACAACTTTCGCGGCTGCAGAAGACGTCTCAGTTCGAAAAGACTGGTCGTGTTCGTGTGAACGACACATCGAGCGGGCCCTCTCGTGCTTCAGAGCTCTATAGTAGGATTGTCGATCAGCTAGATTTCCTGTACTTTGTTTTACGTCGCTCAAGCCGTTGGCCGTTCGTCGCTGCTAAACGATGTGTGAAGTACATCTGGTCTACCATTCGAAGTAATTCCTATTCGTTACTACGAGGGTTTATGCTCGTGTTCATACCTCTTGGGTTGTTGTTAATTCTATTTCATCCAATATCGTCGTGGAGAAGCTCGGATGGACAACATGTGAGCTACAACGTTCCTGTATCGAATCCACAAAATCTGGAAGAGGTCATTACTCGTCTCAGGACACTGGAGCAGTCTTTAGCTGATCAGTGGATGACGACCACGAAAGTGCAAGAGAGGACCAGCAAGGCACATGTTGCGGCTCTGGAGCAGGTACGTTCAACATTCAGCGATGTGGAAGCAAAAATGAAAGATGTTACTGCCAAAGTGGAAAACATTGTGCCTCAACTTTCGGATTTGAAGACCTACCGACTTGAAACAGACAACACTTTACGCAAACACGACAGGGACATTGAACAAATTTCGGGAAATGGGAGTGCTTTGCAGTTTCCCAATTTTCAAAATACCAATGATGAAGATAAGAAAGAGCTATACAGGCTCAAGGACACAATGTCGACATCGTTGAAAGACATCAATGACCTGCAGGATCAAATTGCAGATCTGTTCACAGCTGAGAATTTGACAGACAAAATTATTCAGGAATTGAAGTCATTGGAAGCGGACAATCTACACACACAAGCAGGGGTTGCCAACAAGTCAGCAGTACCACAGCAAACTCCGCATATGGTGTCTAACTTCAAGAATTTTATCAGACAAATTGTTGGTCTGAGGAAAACAGTCGACCAATCTGACTCACAGAAGGATGATCTTCACAACATGATTGAGAGAGAGATAGCAGTCTACCTAGAGAGAGAGGCAGAAAAGGGTAGAGGCATGCCTCAGGACAAACAGGCAGGACTTTCTCAAAACGAGCTTGTCAAGTTGCTTGATGACTTGGAAACTCGCTTGCAATCAAGAATTAGCAGAAGTGAAGAAGAAGGTGCTATTCGCGATGGAACATCCCCTCACCAAAATGGACGTATAGATCACAGCAGACTTGAAGCTACTATGGAAGCAATGGTTGAGAGGGCTATTCACGAGCATTCTCTCGACGTTCTTGCGCGACCTGACTATGCTTCATACTCGAGCGGCGCTCGCATCAACCCCTTTTTGACATCAGCGACCTTCTTGCATCGTCCATCAGCTTTAATTCCTCGAATGCTCAGTAGGATCTTTTATGATATCGGAACGGTCAAATCACATGCTCCAGCAATTGCTATTCATCCTAGCAACGCCGTAGGCATGTGCTGGTCGTTCCCTGGACATACTGGCCAACTTAGTGTAAAGCTCAGTGCCCCTATCTGGTTGAGTGACATCGCCATAGAACACGTTCATCCGGATATTGCTCACGACGTGACTTCAGCACCAAAGGAGATCGAGATATGGGCACAAGTCGCCGATTATGCTGCACATGAGACCAAGCTTGCTGACCACTTGGAACAATCCGAAGGATCCGCGCGTCAAGCGCCGGATCCATCCTTTGTTCATGTTATGGATATCGAATACAATGTTTATAGCAAGCTACGTAATGTCCAAATATTCGCAGTACCACAAACTTACAAGGATCTCAAGGCACCAGTCAAACAAATTGTATATCGGTTTCGCTCAAATTGGGGTAATGCTGAGTATACGTGCATATATAGAGTGCGAGCACTCGGTTTGGGAGGGACATTGCGTGACCAGGATATCGCGATGGACGAGGACGTGTAACCGTAGAACAGCCAAAGAAGATGGGCCCTCGAAAGAGCACTTTCACGGGGTTCAGATTTATATTTTCATTCATCTTCATGCTCGTCGAAAATTTCCACATAAAATGATGGTAGCTAATGGAGTCAGTAATTCAGGTGACCACAATTTGATCTGTTATACCACGCGCGTGATCGACTCATAAAACCAGTAGCTCTCATTTATCTGGTAGAAGGATGCCTCGCTGAACAATCAGTGTGTTACTAACTGCAAAGTTTGGTCTCAAAAATTCTTACAGGTGCATGCCGACAAAGACGGAAGTGGCACTGTTGCTTTCACAAAAGACCTGGATTTCGTGTAAATCGGTCTTGTATTGCTCCTCTTTGTTCGCACCTGGTATGGTCCATGGTTTCAATTTCATCAGCCAGACATGTTCATTGAAAGGCGCAATTTCAACTACCTCGACGGGCATTCCAGATTCCTTCCTGAGCACGCCCGGTGCTATGTACAAATTGGGTAGACAGCGAGCCAATCTTGCCGCCGCCTGGTCCACTACCTCACTGGAGCTGTTGCCATCGTCGTTCCAGTCATTGTTGCAAAGCTCTTGATAATACCCACCACAGTGAATGCTTAAAGCAACATTAAGCTCACCAGGAGCAGATAAGGAGAATTGCTTTGCAGCTACGAGCTCTATAGCAGCTAGCTCGGCAACTCCGATTGCAGCATTAATGTCGTCACTTGAGGCTCAGTAGTCTGGAGGATAATCTTCGTAGGTCACTTACCAGTATTCTGGCAAGACATCGTGTTTATTGACGTATTTGAGGAAATTTATGATCACCTCTGGTGCTTGGCGGACTACGTCAGGAGACGAACCTGAGGCTGCAAGACATCGAGAGCCAAAAAATGCGCGAGCTAAGCCCGCAAAGTCCACAACATCAGTATAGTCTGGCTCGTCTACAAAATCCAGGGCCTGAAGTCGCTGTGTCAGGTCGCAATCTGCTTTCTGCGCCCCGCGCGCACCAAGATAATCCTTTTGACCCGTCTTGATACCCCCAAGAGTTAACCAAGCGTCAAAGACGTTTTTACGCCAGAATGGCACATCAAGGTTCCTGGCAGCTCGAAACTAGTACAAATCAATTCTGTGCCTTTACTTCCGTAAAAAACGAGGAATACTCTGTTGTATCAGTACAATGTAACGAAATTGAGGATTGTAGTCCTGTCAGCATTGCTTACCTTTGTACACAGCGTTCCATTCTTTCCGATGGCGAATTCTCTGTTGCATAGAGTTGATGTTCAGTTTGCGAGTCCTGTTCCGAGAGTGGACACTCAGCGAAGAATTCCTCAAATCCGGTGGCCGTGCTCGTGTGTAGCACACGTTGTCGTTGTTTAGCTGATTTGCTCTTCTTGGGAGTGCTTTTCTTGTTTAACTGTTCATATTCTGCCAGCCTATCCATAAATGATGGAGTGTGATTATTGTACGGTCACAGATCTATGGTCAAATCGAGCTGAAGTAAGAGTGTTCACTCTTGAGCGCTGTCGGATTGAATCCGAGAACAGACTGACAAAACATGATAAACATAAGATCATGTATACAAATAAACGCAAATGGCAATTAATGCTATGAGAAATATTGACTATCTGCACATGACTGGACCACGGAAAGTATTACAATCGATGAAACAAGTGCGGACTATCCACGACTATCACTTCTCTGCGTAAAGGACCTCTATGCTTTTGCTTCTACAGAGTGCTTCGCGGACTCAATGGATCTCAAAATTGCTGGTTATTTCTCATAGTGGGTTTCTCAAGCGCTTCTATCGAGCCCCAACGGCGTGTAAAAGTCCTCACACTCCTGCTTACTCCACTCTGAGCAAAGTCAGCACCAAACGTAAATCACGGCTGCACGTGATATATAGCTTTAGCTTCCTATACCGTGGCTCTCACAAATTGGCGAGCGCCTCCCAAAAGATCGCGTTGATGCCATTAATGTTACTGCCACGGTGAGAACGGAAGCCAACTTCAACAAGCTATAGAGCACGCTACAGAGTGGCTATCATAAAACTAATAAGACGTGTGTCCTCTTTGATCTTTAAGCTACGCGTCGATCCTTGCTGGCATTGATTTGATGTATTTCTCAATGAGACATTCCGGAAATTGATTCCACTCTTTTTTGACACGGTATACAAGCTCTTTGAGTGTAGATGGTGGCTCGGGCCAGCATTGTGTGTTTCTGATCAACCTGTCAATTTGACACCAGACCCGTTCAAGCACATTCGTGTCAGGGGAATTGGCTGGCTAGTCAAGAAATGCAAGATTGAGATCATTGTCTTGGGCCCAGTTAGCTGCCATAAGAGACTTGGTATTGTTGTTGTGTACAATTCATAAATTTTGCTCTGACACCTCTTCCACTCATCCTCAGCTGGCTTGGAAACACCAGCTTTCAACTCCATGATTGTTTTTGCTGTGGCAGTCACTTGTTGGCTAGCTACCTTCTTTGTGAGAAGAAATGCTATTTTTGGCACTCCATAGAAAGAAATAGTGCCATAGCAAAAGATGAACTTAAGAAACAATGCATCCTGCTTCCTGCAATAATACTGGCAACCTTTGGTCCCACAATACAAAATTTTGACTCATTGATAAAGACCACATAATCCCAGTTGGTATGCAAGATTTTAGCACTATTAAGCTAGATGCTACAGTAGATGATCAGCAAAGTGCAACAGAGACTGAATTTTTCCAATTTGAAAACGCTAGATTTCTTCTTTGTGGCATTACACAAGATGCTATACAGTAGGTGATCAGCAAAGTGCAACAGAGGCTGAATTTTGTCATTTTAAAAACGCTGGGTTTCCTCTTTTGAGCATTACACAAGATGCTATAGATGTTCTAAGAAGATGGAACTTGTTGACAACAATCTGGTGTGACTTGGCTGCTAGCACATCAATTTCCCAAAGCATTGCTCTGGTGTGGCTTGTGCTAGTCATGTGTTTGTGCAAGCCACTTGTGGCGCATTTGACCACTACTTTAGAGCCATGCAGTGAACTGAGTTTTGTAGTCAGAAAGACGCTACTTGACACAGATACTCAGTATTGATCTAACATTGCACTCAAGAAGTGTTATAGTGATCTAAACAACACAGCTTGCGTCACAACACATCTAAGCACAAAAGCCAAAATCAGTGGCATAAAATTGAGATTCAGCCACAGCCACATTCCACAGAAATGGCACTGGTATGATTGATACTCAAGTTATAGTTCTGAAAATTTGTATGCACATGATCATAGCTTACTAGTGTATGCTTAATATCATTTTGGGTCTGTTCAGTCATAGCTGCAAGTATGGTGGCACAAACAAATTCTGAGCTATTTTTGCAATAGCATAAACTTTGAAGTGCAATATGAGTACATTGTGTACAAGCTGAAGTCCTGAAAACACAGGTACAGGTGTAGCAATGGTCAAAGAATGCTGTAATAACCATCATTCCTTCTCACAAAATTTATGGCATGCACCAGAGACACTCAAACCCAAAGAGCGCAAAAGACGTCATTTTGACCCTTAATTTTGTTTGAGTCACCAAACACATAGATGTTGATCAATATCTGTCAAACTTTATATGATGACAGACAAATACCTCAAGTATGAGTATGCAAGATTTCAGCACCATAGAGCTGAATGTCATTGTGCTACCAATGTTTGAAATGCAAANTTAAAAACGCTGGGTTTCCTCTTTTGAGCATTACACAAGATGCTATAGATGTTCTAAGAAGATGGAACTTGTTGACAACAATCTGGTGTGACTTGGCTGCTAGCACATCAATTTCCCAAAGCATTGCTCTGGTGTGGCTTGTGCTAGTCATGTGTTTGTGCAAGCCACTTGTGGCGCATTTGACCACTACTTTAGAGCCATGCAGTGAACTGAGTTTTGTAGTCAGAAAGACGCTACTTGACACAGATACTCAGTATTGATCTAACATTGCACTCAAGAAGTGTTATAGTGATCTAAACAACACAGCTTGCGTCACAACACATCTAAGCACAAAAGCCAAAATCAGTGGCATAAAATTGAGATTCAGCCACAGCCACATTCCACAGAAATGGCACTGGTATGATTGATACTCAAGTTATAGTTCTGAAAATTTGTATGCACATGATCATAGCTTACTAGTGTATGCTTAATATCATTTTGGGTCTGTTCAGTCATAGCTGCAAGTATGGTGGCACAAACAAATTCTGAGCTATTTTTGCAATAGCATAAACTTTGAAGTGCAATATGAGTACATTGTGTACAAGCTGAAGTCCTGAAAACACAGGTACAGGTGTAGCAATGGTCAAAGAATGCTGTAATAACCATCATTCCTTCTCACAAAATTTATGGCATGCACCAGAGACACTCAAACCCAAAGAGCGCAAAAGACGTCATTTTGACCCTTAATTTTGTTTGAGTCACCAAACACATAGATGTTGATCAATATCTGTCAAACTTTATATGATGACAGACAAATACCTCAAGTATGAGTATGCAAGATTTCAGCACCATAGAGCTGAATGTCATTGTGCTACCAATGTTTGAAATGCAAAACACAAAACCAATTTGGCTAGAATGGCTCAAGACGTTGCACTTTGCTGATCACCTACTGTAGAAAAGGTAGTTTTCAATGTGGTCTACTTCTAGAGACTGCTGAGACAGCAAGGCTATGTTTGATAACTTGAAATTCATTCAGCACAAAGCAGATTGGTTCTTCTATATTAAAAGATTGTTAAAGTGTTAGATACATCAGCTATGATGCTGAAATTGCACATGCGCAGAGCCTTGTCATCTGGTAAGACAGTCATAGAATTTCAGATCTACCAACACCATGTAGCAGTCTGTATACCAATTTCTTGTGAGCTATCTCTGCTGCAGAACAGGTAAGTTTTTCAAAATTATGCCCTTGGGTCAGCCACCACTATACTCAACTATCTACCAGTTTCTAAGCAAAGGCTGCAAGAACTCGTTGCACTAGAGAAGAAGAGAAAACGTGTGGCTCTGGCTAAACTTTATTGCAGCCAAAGCCATGTGGCTGCACGCTCAAAATGGGCTCTGTAGCATCAACACTGGACTATAAAGAACTGGAATTGTGTCATATGGTCTGATGAATTCTCTATCTGTCTAGGAAAACTCAAGGGAAGAAGATATGTGCTCATAGACAGCCAGAGCAAGTATGACACTGATAACCTCATTCCAGCTTTCAAACACAGCAAAAAAAGTGCAATGGTATGGGAATGCTTCCTTGGCAGTACACCAGGACTTCTTCACTACTTTCCTGAGGGGTTTATCAACTTCCAGATGTACACAGAACTGCTGAAAAAGTCACTGCTGCCACTTGTTGAGGAAAAAGATGGGCTCATTGAAGGTCTGCCTGGAGATGATACTTTGATCTTTCAACAAGATAATGCTCCTATACACACCAGTGCCAAAACATCAGAATTCCAGAAGCACAGTGGCCTTAGAATTTTGTCCTGGCCAGCAAATTCACCAGATTTGAACTCTATCAAAGTCTATGGCATCTTCTGAAGAGGAAGATATGGAAGGAGTGGCAACAACAAAGACACAATGTACACAAGACTGTGACATTCCAGGACCTCAAACTATTGTGCAGGATGGCTAGAATGGTATGGAACTGGCTTTGTTGAAATCACTGTCAGAGAGCATGATTAGCAGGTCCAGGCTGTGATTAGTGCAGCAGGTAGACACACCAAATACTAGCAAAAATGCAAAATTATGCACTTGCCTGGATCACTACTGTACTGTAGATCTGCTCTGACACACGCTGTATTATTTTGTGCTCTTCAAGACTTCTTCAGTGCAATGTTAGATCAATACAGAGTGTCTGTGTCAAGTAGTGTCTTTCTATTTTGCATAGTCATACCACAACACAGCTCCAAAATAGTGGTTGAATGCGCCACAAGTGGCTTGTACAAATGCATGACTAGCACAAGCTGCAAGGGAGCAAACATTCTGAAACTTGACATGCTAGCAGCAAAGTCACAACAGATTGTTGTCATCAGGTTTCATGTCCTCAGACCACCTATAGCATCTTGTGTAATATTCTAAAGAGGAAAAATAGTGTTCTTAAATTGACAAATTTCAGCCTCTGTTGCACTTTGCTGATCACCTACTGTAGGTGCTCAACAAAGTGCAACATCCTGAGTCAGTTTAGACAAATTAATTTTGAGTTGTTGATTTTGGAGATTCATAGCACAATACAGTAGGTGCTCACCAAAGTGCAACGTCCTGAGTCATTTTAGACAAATTAATTTTGGGTTTTTGATTTTGGAGATTTGTAGCACAATGACATCAAGTTCAATAGTGCTGAAATCTTGCATACTCATGCTTGGGGTATCTGTCTGTCATCATATAAAATTTGATTGATATTGATCAACATCTATGTGTTTGATGGNCATAACTAGCACAAGCTGCAAGGGAGCAAACATTCTGAAACTTGACATGCTAGCAGCAAAGTCACAACAGATTGTTGTCATCAGGTTTCATGTCCTCAGACCACCTATAGCATCTTGTGTAATATTCTAAAGAGGAAAAATAGTGTTCTTAAATTGACAAATTTCAGCCTCTGTTGCACTTTGCTGATCACCTACAGTACTGTAGATGGCCCTTGAAATGCAACATCCTGAATCATTTTAGACAAATTGATCTTGTGTTTTTGATTTCAAACACTTGTAGCACAATAGCATTCAGCCTTGGGATGCTGAAATCTTGTATACTCATATCAGAATTATTTGCCTGTCATCATGTCAAATTTGAAATATATAAATCAAGATCTATGTGTTTGATGTCTTGAACAGAAACAGGGGTCAAAATGATGTCTTTTGTGCTTTTGGGTTTGGACATCTGCATTGCACGCCATAAGTTTTGTAAAGAGAGATGATTGTTATTCCAGTATCGTTCGATCATTTCTGCATCTGTATGTATAATTTCAAGACTTTAGCTTGTACAGTAGGTGCTCAGCAAAGTGCAAGGTCCTGAGTCATTTTAAACAAATTAATTTTTGGTTTTTGATTTTGGAGATTTGTAGCACAATAGCATCTAGCTCAATAGTGCTGAAATCTTGCATACTCATACAGGAGGTATTTGCCTGTCATCATACAAAGTTTGACAGATATTGATCAGGATCTATGTGTTTGATGGCCCAAATAAACACAAGGGTCAAAATAACATATTTTATGCCTTTGAGTTTGAATGTCTCTGTTACATGTCATAAATTTTGTAAAGAAGGATGATTGTTACTATAGCAATCTTAGTCCATTGCTACACCTGTACCTGTATTTTCAGGACTTTAGCTTGTACACAACATATCTATATTGTGGTTCAAAGATTGCCTCATTGCAAAAACAGCCCAAAATTTGTTTGTGCCATCATACTGGCAGCTATGACTGAATAGACCTCAAATTCAGTATGCATGCACTAGTGTGCTATGATCATGTGTACACAAGTTTTCAGAACTATAACTTGAGTATGGATCATACCAGTGCCATTTTTGTAAAAGTGGCCGTGGCTGAATTTTGATTTTATGCTACTGACTTTGGCTTTTGTGCTTAGATCTGCTGTGATGCAAGCTGTATCATTTTGGTCTCTACAAGACTTCTTGAGTGCAATGCTGTATCAATACAGAGTATCTGTGTCAAGTAGCGGCTTACTGAGTTCAAAACTCAGTTCACTGCATGGCTCTAAAGTAGTGGTCAAATGCGCCACAAGTGGCTTGTACAAATGCATGACTAGCACAAGCCACAATGAAGCAAACATTCCGAAACTTGACATGCTAGCAGCAAAGTCACAATAGGTTGTTGTCATCAAGTTTCATATCCTCAGAGCACCTATATCGTCTTGTGTAATACCTTAAAGAGGAAATATAGCGTTCTTCAATTGACAAATTTCAGCCTCTGTTGCACTTTGCTGATCACCTACTGTACGTAACATACTGATATTGCACTTTTTTTATGCTATTGCAATAATCTCTCAAAGAATGTTTGTGTCATTGTACTTGACTCAATAGACTCAAAATTTGGTAGCAAAAGGTTGGTATGCTTTGTTGACATGTATACAAGTTTTTGAAACTATAGGTCAAGTATAGAACATACCACTGCCATCTTTGTAACATGTGGCTGTGGATGAAGCTCAATTTTATGCCACTGATTTTGGCTTTTGTGCTTAGATGTGCTGTGACGCAAGCTGCGTCATTTTGTTCTCTTTAAGACTTCTTGAGTTGCAATGTTAGATCAACACAGAGTATCTGTGTCAAGTAGCGTCTTTCTAACTCCAAAACTCAGTTCACTGCATGGCTCTAAAGTAGTGGTCAAATGTGCCACAAGTGGCTTGCACAAACACATGACTAGCACAAGTCACACCAGAGCAATGCTCCTGGAAATTGACGTGCTAGCAGCCAAGTCACACCAGATTGTTGTCATCAAGTTTCATCTTCTTAGAACATCTATAGCATCTTGTGTAATGCTCCAAAGAGGAAACTCAGCATTTTTAAGATGACAAAATTCAGTGTTAGGGATGGTGTAACAGCCCTGGAAGGAGATTGGGTTTTGGTAACGGCAGATGAACGTAGTAGTAAGGTACTAGTCAAGTTGTTATCTACTCTACTGTAGGGGAATCCAAGGTAGTGTTATAATCCCCTAGGGGATGATACTGTACTTGCGGACTGCTGTGAAGAGAAAAGGACACACGGGTAATAATGAAGCGCCACCCGTGTGCGTCTTGTCAGTCATCCAACACTCTACAACTGAGGACACATAGCCTCATGACATTCAGCCTCTGTTGCACTTTGCTGATCACCTACTGTATTGTATTTGGATCTGAAGTAGTGTCATAATTGCCTAGGGAATGGTATGGTGTTCTTGGACTGACTGCTGAGAAGAGAACCGACTTGCAAGTAATAATGAAGCGTCTACTGCAAGTGTGGTAGTAGTTCATCCACGCTATACAACTGAAGCCAAACAGCTTCATGACAATGATTTTGTGCATACAAGTTTTTAGAACTATAGCTTGAGTATTGATCATACCAGTCCCATTTTGTAAAATGGGCCTGTGGCTGAACCTCAATTCTGTGCCACTGATTGTAGCTTTTGTGCTTGGATGTGCTGTGCCACAAGGTGTGTGACTTTATTTTCTCTGAGACTTCCTGAGCATAATGCAAGATCAATACAGCATCTCTGTCAAGTAGCATCTTTCTGTCATGTATAGTTGTTCCACCACACAGCTTCAAAGTAGTGATCAAATATGCCATAAGTAGCTTGAACAAATGTATGACTAGTGCAAGCCACAATGAAGCAATCATCCTGAAAATTTGTGTACTAGTAACAAAGTCATCACTGATGCTTGCCAGAAAGTTTTACATTGTCTCAAGACATCTATAGCATCTTGTGTAATGCTTTCAAGAGGAAGACTAGTATTTTGCAACTGACAGAATTGATCTGCTGCACCTTGCAATCAACATACTGTACAGTAGGTGATCAGCAAAGTGCAACAGAGACTGAATTTTTTCAGTTTGAAAATGCTAGATTTCTTTTTTGTGGCATTGCACAAGATGCTATAGATGTTCTGAGAAGATGAAACTTGTTGACAACAATCTGTTGTGACTTGGCTGCTAGCACATTTTGTGCAAGCCACTTGTGGCGCAATTGACCACTACTTTAGAGCCATGCGGTGAACTGAGTTTTGTAGTCAGAAAGCCGCTACTTGACACAGACACTCTGTATTGATCTAACATTGCACTCAAGAAGTGTTATAGTGATCTGAACAACGCAGTTTGCGTCACAACACATCTAAGCACAAAAGCCAAAATCAGTGGCATAAAATTGAGGTTCAGCCACAGCCACATTTCACAGAAATGGCACTGGTATGATCAATACTCAAGCTATAGTCCTAAAAACTTGTGTGCACGTGATCATAGCATAGTAGTGTATGCATACTGAATTTTAGGTCTATTCAGTCATAGCTGCAAGTAGCATGGCACAAACAAATTCTGAGCTATTTTTGCAATAGCGTAAACTTTGAAGTGCAATATGAGTACGTTGTGTACAAGCTAAAGTCCTGAAAACACAGGTACAGGTGCAGCAATGGTCAAAGAATGCTGTCATAACCATCATTCCTTCTCACAAAATTTACGGCATGCACCAGAGACACTCAAACCCAAGAGCGCAAAAGATGTTGTTTTGACCCTTGTTTTTGTTTGGGCCATCAAACACATAGATGTTGATCAGTATCTGTCAAACTTTATGTGATGACAGACAAATACCTCAAGTATGAGTATGCAAGATTTCAGCACTATAGAGCTGATTGTCATTGTGCTACAAATGTTTGAAATTCAAAACACAAAACCAATTTGGCTAAAATGGCTCAGGACGTTGCACTTTGCCGAGCACCTACTGTAGGTGTAATCATTTCTTGTGAATTGCCATAAAGACTTTCGAGATTATGCTCTTGAGAGAGACACCATTGTAAGTTACATTACACAAACACATAAATTGCATGAGCTACACAAGAGCTATTGTTCTGGAAACCATTGTGCTACCAGCAAGATCATCATTGACCCTTGTTATCAAGTTTGATCATCTTAGAGTACAGGTCTCTATAGCGACTCCTGCAATGCTATAACGAAACAATCTTACATTCTTGATTTGGCATGACTTAGCCTCTATCGCACTTCACCGATTTCCTACTGCATATGAGTCTTGTTTGAGGTAGTGTTACAAGGCATATCAGGATACCTGTTTTCTTCCCTGATTCGCTACACATAGATGCATGGGCGAATTACGACCAATATGTGGAAGCATACATACGATTCGAGCATTGGTGGAAATGATTTGCAAAACCAGTAGCTTAATTATACAGGAGTATACTGCTTGATCGACGTTCTTGATTCTAATTATAAGCCGTGAAGTCGTAGCCTGATGATTTCGCTTCCTCAGGACCACTAAGATCATGTATCTTGGCTAGAGTACGAGTTTTGAGCGTCTTGATTCGCTCGAGTCTCTGACTCCACATACTTGTATACATTCCACGAGCATGATGAATTTGTGCATATATGTTACAATGGACTGCTACCGTGCGGACAAATTCGGAGACTTTTGATGAGGAGATCAACCTCCAATCAGTGACAGGACTGATCTTTGGCAGATCTGGGTTTGACAGGACCCGGACTTTGTAAAAAGTTTCCTTGTAGTCTGCGTGATTGGAAGAGGCGGGTCGAGTCGCCTGATATGCATCAGGTGAAACAACTATGTTGACGAAATTAAATTCGCTTGGAATAGTCTGAGGATTGTATGGTCGGTTGGAGCTGTTCCAAATAATGTTAACAAAGTCATTGCCTATATGCGCTTTTTTCCTGTTGCTCTCAGGGTCAGTCTCAGGACGACTAGGCATCAGTGTGCATGTGTGGAAAATAATCTGAGAGATCTTCTCACGATATGCATAAGCGAATTCACCATCTTCATCAGCCTTGGTATCGAGTCCGCCGGTATATATCAACGTATTGTCCTTCAGTCGCACGAGAGTTCCGAGGCGCTGAAGAAATTGTACATATTCCGGTGAACCGTAGGTATTAGACAATATCGCATTTTGCTTTACTTGGCCACGGCCCACATAGATGATTCCAATCTTGTGAAAGTCTACTACAGGAATTCGATCGAGCGTGACAAGAGCTCGTTTTGTGGTGTCATCCTCCATGAGAAGAACAGGTTTGATGTTTTCTTGTAGCTCGGGAAATACTGAGGTCTGCAGAAGAATATGAGAAGGGGTGAAGGCTGTTGCTTCGAGGCCGGAAATGACATTTCGAATTTTCAGTTCTGTAGGTCCAACTAAAGTGTCGCTAGAAACTATGCTTTTCGCATCGCTTGAAGAAAGTATGGAGAGCGCTTCCAGATCAGAATTAGGTTTGCACAGGAATGAAGTACTTCCTGACTATAGAAGATCAGCAGGTAGCCAGCGACCATAGATTGAAACCTACCGGTCGTCGAATCGTGATTTCAGTTAGTCCGCTCAAGCTCATAGTCTTCATAGTCACAACAGAGTTTCCGTGTAACCAGGATTTGATCGCGGATTGATCAGCCTCGAACTCACGTAGCACACTGCTAGAACTCTTGATCTCTGAATTCGAGTAGCAGAACCGAGCCAGGAAATCAAAGCAGACCTCTCCACGTTCATCCAAGCCCTTGGAATGAGGGTTGGCAGACAGGAGTCCATCTACAATCCACCTCAAATACTTGGGACGCTGGGAGAGCTTGATAGCTAGAAACCAAGCATAGAGAGTATCAAATGCCAAAGCTAAAACATAAGCGGGCATTGGTTCCGTCAGTGGATTTGCTTGACCAGCTGCGATTGCATCGCGAGCAGTGGCGTTAGCATACTGAATATGTTGCAAACTAATGCCAAAGACTCTGCGATAGTCCTCTTCTCTAAAGTTAACATATTGTTCAGGCAGCTTAGCCAAAGCCGACAAATACTCGAGAATGTGTACGCTTGCATTCGTGGAAGTGACCAATTGAGAAAGTCTAAGCAATATTGATGGCAGATTCTTTGTGGTAGACAAAGGCATCTCGTAGGCACAGATGGTTAGTGTATGTATGCAAGCAGCAGTCGCTTTTTGATGCCGCATCAAGACATGTTGCATGGTGGCGACGATCTCATCTTCTTGCGCCTTTTTGTACAGTTCATGGTATCCGATGAGCATCGCCAAGAGCTGAACCATATGAACCAGTACGTCCTCAGACTTTGGGTCAAATGTCATGCCTATAGAGTGGTTTCTAACACTCGTGAGCCTGTCGCAGACATCCTTGCGCAATACTTGTATCTGATCGCTACATTCCACGAACAACTGCTTATTACTCAATTGTAACTTAGCACTCTGTAGAGCTGCGATACTGACCTGCCGCTCAGACTCTTCGAAGATTAGACTCGAGAGAGTTCGGAGGTATTTGTCCAGCGGTAAACATGCTGTAGGCTTGACATTTCTTGATGACAGTTTTGACTTGATACCGCCATACTCGTCGTAGCTCGAGTACAGACTATGCACGACATCATCTTCGTCAGAGTTGGTAGTGTCCAGATACAAGCAAAAATCTGAATCTGCTCGAATGCGAGACAACAAGTGCAATATCTGTAGACGAGCATGAACGTATGCTGCATGATCATTCACGATGTCCAACAATAGATTGAACAGATGGAGCACATTCACGTCGTCATTGACAGTGAAACGATAGCTGAACACCTCAACCAGTCCTTGTAACGCGCATTGTGCCACCTTGCTCACGTCTGACCTGGATTTGCCTTTGTCGGACTCGTCTTGCCCTTGTGCATTTTGCGGCGTCACACGAGCCACAACATGCTCGAGATGCGAGGTGGAACTTCTCTTGCCAGGGAGCTGCTCACTCGACCGCTGAACGTAGGCTTCTCCCGATTTGAGGATCAATCGACGAAGCAGTCTTGCAGCTCTGGCGCTATTTGGCACCGAACCAATGCGTGCGATATTGCATACAATCTTCACGGCAGCGGTACTGCTTTCGGATTCACACTCATCTCCAATATCATGAAAAAGATCCAGGAGTTGAGAGTGTAAGGAGTTTTCTGAAGGAGTCGATGCAACAACGGCAGCGATATCATGAAGATGCCCCACGAAACTGACTCTGACATTTTGAGGTTGCGTCGGATCTAGATAAAGAATTTTGCCAATTGCAGCAATGTGATCTAGCCATTTCGAGTTACTTGGGTAGCAAGAGAGTTCATTGATGTGATATTTCAAAAGTTTCTGGCAGGAAGATGCAGGAATTGCAAAACTAAGATCACTCCAGACTTTTGCCAAGCTTTCAAGAGGCAGTAAAACTTTGTCATCTTCCAAAAGTGTCTCGAGAAGTCGCAATAACTGTGCGTAAAGACGATCTACCAGTGTAAGTCGTTTATCTTCATTACGCTCGTACGTTTGGTTGAAGCGTTCTCCTGTATGATTCAAGCTCCGAGAACATGTAAGCATTATATCTAATGGTATACTCCAATCATCGTACGATAGGCTTCTCGAGATTTCCAGAACACCCAGTATTGCAATCACTGACGACAGATAACCTGCATCCAGGGCAGTGTAGTCGCGATCCTCACGGTCACGTATATTGTGTAACCCTTCCTTGTACGTGTGGAATAATGCTTCCACGGTGAATGTGTACGAGGAGTGATCGATGCTTGCATCAGTCCACCTTGTGGTGAGGATGGCCAGGGCGCCCAAGATAACGTCATCATGGACATTATACCAGCCAAGAATGATGCCTCGCAATGTTTTCAGTGTGCCTTGAGACATGTGGCTTTTTAACAGATTCTGCATAACCGATAATGCTGCAGAGTGGAATGTTGAAAGTCCATGGTATACTGAACATATAACACTAATGACTTCTTTAAGTACTGCAATGGGGATATATCCATATCGAACGATGGCATCGAAGAAAGAAAGTGCCTCATGTATATCGTCAGCATTCCCTGTTCGTTTACAACAGAGGACGACCTTGTCAACTACGACTGTGATATCTGACTCATCCAGGACAGAAAAGTTGAATTTCATGATGTTTTTCATCAAGGCGATGACCATGCGCAGCTCAAGATGTCTGTCATGAGTACTGAGAGGAATAGTACGACGTAAAGGCTGCTTTCTGGGATCAAGATTCGCCAGGGCACGATCTATCCATCGAGCTACAACAGAACATACGTCCTGATCAAATCCCGAGATATCACGTCCTTCCTTGGAAAGAGCTAGGGAAGCCTGGATTTGATGATCAAAGTCTTCCGAACAGAATTCGTTCTCGATATCCTTGAAGAACATAAGCCGCAATATGTTCGGCAAGTCGCTGCGACTTTGAGCACAAGCTTTGAACACCTCTAGCCCAGCAATACGGGCATTCGGCGTCATGTCACGACGCACTAGCCGTCGACTGACAAGCCAGGGCTCACTTGGGTTGCCCAATTGATATGCGGTCATCCATTGGACGAGCTTGTATGCAGTTGTAATGGACTCCTGTAAAGATAGAGGTGCTTTCTTAAACACGTTAGTCTGAGAGAGCATTTAACGCCGTGGTGAAAACTGACCATTCTTGCGATATACTTGTCATACTTCGTCAGATCAGCGTCAGGGCTTCTTGGCTTCGCCTCTAATTGTGAGATGCCTCGTATGAGGTGTCTCAAATTGCTCATCTTGATAGATCAAGCAAGATAGGCGATATGGTGTCTACTTCAACAACAAAAAAGTAGATTGTCTGGGTGACACGCGATAGCAGTGACGGATCACTTGCTGATGTTAAGCTTCGCAAATACAATACTCGTAAAAGTCCTTAGACTGGCTGTCAGCACTACTTTGTATGCATATCTGCTGTTGGAATCTTGTGAACCTTCCTAGAGAGATAGAGGTCAGTGGTTGTATGTTGGCGAGAAGTAACAGAGGTCGTCTGCTGGCAGTGGCAAGGTATGTTGTTATCTCCATTCAGTGTCGCAAAAAGCTGTTGTGCCTTGTGGCATTTTTGTTAATGATGGAAACCATATCAAGAGAAAGATTGCATAGCGACCGATCTCTTTGACAACGTCGAGAGCAGTTCGCTATAGCTCGAACAGACCGGAGGCAGCGTAATGATATTTTCGCATGACATATGTATGCGCACGCGCTCATGACCAAAAGATAGACATCACAAAAGCTGATTCTAAGGCGCAGATTTGGTGGATGAAACCTTGTTGAGATGCCCAATCTTGGAAGTGGAGACCGCCCATCCCGATCCCGTCAAGTGGCTTTCAAAGTGTGTCCATCTTCAGCCTCAACTGTACAATTGTTTCCATTAATTATTGTAGGGTTGGCAACCAATTGCATTCTACTCGAGGACTCCAATCCGCTCACGCACACGACAAAACCAGACGACAGTCTCCAATCCCTTATTGTTTCGTGCTATAGCACAAGATCTGGCAAGTGTTTGTTGTCCAGGGCCGGTGCATTGACGACAAGTCTGAAAGAATCCTTACAAGCTATTTTCCGGGCTTGGGTCCAAATATTGAAATATGTCGACAGATCTGGTCGAGCTACTGCGGCAGACGTTAGTACCTAGTCAATCTAGGCAAGGTAAGTTCAAGCAATTCGGGATCTTCTTATTCACGATCTAGCTGAGCAAAATCTGGAAAACCTCGAGCGTTCTCATGGCTTTGTACGCTCGCTACTCATGCTCGTATGCAACAACGATACAGAGCTTGCGATACGGCAGGCGTCCGCGCTGTTCTTCAAAAATTATGTCAGACGTCGCTGGAACGATGAGGATCCATCTGAGGGAATCACAGAGGAAGACAAGACTTTCATCAAGACTGGTATCGTGAGGGCCATGATAGCACTTCCGACCATCTTGCAGATGCAGGTGGGTGAAGCGATTACCCTAATAGCGAATAAGGATTTTCCAAGCCGCTGGCCAACACTGATTGACGATCTCGTTTCCAACCTTAATTCAACAGATATGTTGATAGTTAATGGAGTATTGCAGACTGCACATTCTATTTTCAAACGATGGCGTGCGCAATTTCGCTCCGATAAGCTCTTCACAGAAATAGCATTTGTTCTGAATAAGTTCTGCATGCCTTTCCTAGCAATTTTCAAGCAGACGGACAATTTTATCGACCAAAATGGGAACAACAAAGACGCTCTCAGCATTCTTTTCGAAACACTTACACTCCTGATGAAAGTCTTCTATGACCTTAATAGCCAAGACATTCCAGAGTTCTTTGAGGATCACATGATAGAATTCATGTCAATTCTCCACAAGTATCTACAATACACAAACCTCTTGTTGACGACGGATCAGGATGAGACAACAGCTGGACCACTAGAAAAGACGAAAGCTAGCATCTGCGAAATCGCCGAACTATATGCACAACGATACGAAGAAGTCTTCGCAATGCTCCCGGACTTCGTGAATAGTGCCTGGACTTTGCTCACGCAAACCACGCCAGCGGAAAAGAATGATCTTCTTGTCGGAAAAGCATTGTCATTCCTTACTTGTGTGGTACGAATCCCCCGACATTCCTCCTTGTTTGAGAACGATGACGTCTTACATCAATTTGTCGAAAGAATCGCGCTGCCAAACATGGCTTTGCGTGAGTCGGATCAGGAATTATTCGAAGACGATCCCATCGAATACATAAGACGAGATTTGGAAGGATCTGACAGCGACACTAGACGACGGGCTGCCACAGAGTTCATACGTGGCCTGGTTGAGAAGTTTGAGCTGAAGATCACGACGATCGTCATGAACTATGTGTCACATCATTTACAACAGTTTCAACAAGATCCGTCCTCAAACTGGCTATCCAAGGATACCGCTATGCATCTGGTCACGTCGATTACGATAAAAGGCGTTATAACCAAGAATGGTGTCACATCGACGAATCTCATGATAGACATTAATCAGTTCTTTGAATCGAATGTACTGCCAGATTTGCAAGCATCAGCAACGAGCATTCATCCGATTTTGAAGCTTGATGCTATCAAATTTGTTCAAACATTTCGCAATCAGCTCACCAAGAAGCAGTTAGGCGATTCTTTCTCTCTTCTTGTCAATCACTTGAATCAAGCCAATTATGTAGTGGCGACCTATGCTGCAGTCACTATCGAGGCTCTCTTGTCCCTCAAACGAGATAATCAAATCATGTTCACAAAGCAAGATATCGCAGCTTCTGCAGAAGCTCTCCCTATGAGCTTGTTCCGACTTATCGAAACAGGTCAATCACCAGAGAAGCTCGCCGAAAATGACTTTATGATGCGCTGCGCGATGCGAGTCTTGATTGCCTCACAAGACGGCATGGTCAAGTCTGTACCCATGGTCTTGAACCACTTGAACGCTATACTTGTAGAAGTGAGCAAAAACCCAGCAAACCCAAAGTTCAATCACTATCTATTCGAATGCTATGGAGCAATCACTCGATATAATGGCCCTCATTCAGCGGATGTCTTATCACAAATCGAAGGCCTTGCGATAACACCTCTCCTCGTTCTTTTGCAAAACAACATCACAGAATTTGTTCCATACGTCTTTCAACTCATTGCACAGATGTTGGAGTTACGGCATAATCAGCCTTTACTGCCTGCTTATGAACAATTGCTGCGACCTATTCTGACTCCCGATTTGTGGGACTCCCGCGGCAACATTCCCGCGCTTGTGCGCCTATTGCAAGCTTTCTTGAGACAAAGTCCTGAGACGTTTCTTACAAATAAGTTCTTGGAACCGGTGCTTGGCATTTTCCAGAAATTAATAGCATCAAAAACAAATGATGGCTACGGGCTCGATCTTATGGAGACAATTCACGAAAGCATTCCTCGAGCATCCCTTGTACCATACGAGCAGCAGATATTCGTGCTCCTATTGACGCGCCTGAACAGTTCCAACACAGAGAAATATACGTTGCGATTCATTGTATTCATCTATCATCTTTCCATTCTAGTCGATGTCGGACCAGATTTCATCATTACGATATTCGAGCGCATACAGCCAGGGTATAATGCATTTTATGAGTGTGATACTGACTAACATAAGTAGCATATTTGAACAGATATTCAACGGGATTGTCTTACCTAACACACAGAAAATTATTTCGACCAAAGATAGCAAGACAACTAGTCTTGGTTTGACTAAATTTTTAATTGCTTCGCAAGAGATCAAGAATATCTCATTTCCAGGCCTATGGTCAACGATTCTGACTACTCAACTGAAATTTCTCGAATTGCCAGCTCTGGATACAAAGAACGACGAGGGACTCATAGAATTTGAGCTCGATGAGGTCGGCTTCCAAGCTAGCTTCGTCAAACTTAACACTGCATCAAGTCCCGCTATCGATAAATGGCCTGATGTCATAGATCCGAAGACATACTTTGTGGAACGGTTGAACAACACATTGACTTCTGATCAAAAAGTACAAAGCGGCGTCAATGGTTTACCTCAAGCTACTACTGCCCTGCTGCGAAGCTATGGCGTTCATCTTTAGAATAATCACATAATTTCGCTCGTGGTCTGTTTCAAACAGCAATTTTCTTTAAACTAAAGCTAGCAGAATAGTGTAGACTCTTACCCGATCAGAATAGTTGACGGAAGTGCGATGTGCATCTTGAGCGAGTACGTCATTCTTACAGTACTATGACCGATCTGCAAAGGGGAGGCCATGCCAATTAGCATGTTGTCATTCAAATATGGTCGACAACAAGGACTTGCTACTCGAGTCCAGTCTGCAAATTCCGAGCACATACAAGGAGTCTGCATCATCTTCTCAGTCGATACTAATGGTCTCTCTCTCTCTCTATAGCAGTAGAGTAGAGTGTGCATTAACGAAAAGAGCAAAGGCTCAAGATCGATGACTCGAACAAAATCTGAAATAACCCAAGCGCAAAATTGCACGACTCATCATAGATGCAATAGCAATAAATGTGATGACTAGCTGACAGTGCCGTCTGTCGGATCCCCACATGCACATGCATATTATGATTGTCAGTCATTAGTCAGAACCCATCTGGATCAGATATGATTACAATATTCTCGTAGTTACAATCGCAACAAACTCGAGATAGCTGCAAGAACTTCAATTATGCTATCGCGACCAAAATAGGATTCCGAGCTTAGATGTCCTGTGTGGACACTACCTCAACTGCACGCACCTCATTAACGAGTCGTGTCTAGCCAAGTCGGTGCGTTAATAAGGGATCGCGTCGCGTCAGTCGGCAATCACAATGCAAGCGAAAATCTAGATCTTGAGCTTGAGAACAACCTGCACATACTCGTGCATGTGCCTACCGAGGTTCCCGGATCGCCAACCTTGGAAGTTGCCATGCCGACGGGCCGACCTGTCTGGAATCCGGGGCTTGTCCTAGGTATGGAGCCCGAGCGGCTGAACTTTCAGCAAGGCTCCGAGCCAGATTCACTTGTGCGAATGACCTCCACTTTTGCACCTTTGTCTACTTGTGACTTCTTACCAGTGGACGACAGCTCTGCCTGACTCGGGGACTTTCAGTGCAAGAGATGGCCGATACTGGTAGAGAAGGTACGGAATATGAATCGTCCGCTCTAGCTAAACAGACGACATCTTCTGGCCTTTCAGCCGTAAAGTCCTTCGTGTCTGGTGGTTTCGGTGGCATATGTTGTGTTCTCGTTGGTCAGTGACGCCAATCTGCTTTCTCCTCAGTTTTATCTAATCGATAAAGGCCATCCTTTCGATCTCATCAAGGTTCGCATGCAGACCGCAGAGAAGGGAGTATATACCGGAACTCTTGATGTCGTGAAGAAGATTCTTGCCAAGAATGGGCCCACGGTTAGTATCAATTTATTTCGTTGCAGTCCCTGATTATACAGGGGCTATACGCCGGGGTCAGTGCCCCTCTCATCGGTGTCACCCCAATTTTCGCAATCTCTTTCTTGGTCAGTCATGTAATTCTCCTCCGGACAAGTTCACTCATATTGGGCAGGGATATGACATGGGCAAGGGCATCGTGCGAAGGGTGTCGAATGTCGATGAGAAAATGGGCTTCTCTACGGCACAGATTGCGACGGCCGGTCTGATTTCTGCTGTGCCCTGCACTGCCGTCACTGCTCCATTTGAACGAGTCAAAGTTCTGCTACAAGTTCAAGGTGATAGCAAGAAGTACAACGGATCTTTCGATGTCATAAAACAGTTGTACAAGACGGGTGGCTTGCGCTCGGTCTTTCGCGGATCGCTAGCTACTTTTGCAAGGGATGGTCCAGGTTCTGCAGTCTACTTTGCTTCTTACGAAACGATAAAAAAGAGTTTGACACCAAAGAAGGCCGATGGTAGTCCTGGTGATATGTCCGTCACTGCTGTGGTCACTGCAGGTGGTATGGCAGGTGTAGCTATGTGGACGCTTGTCTTCCCATTGGACACGATAAAGTCAACCTTACAGGCTACTGAAGGCTCGAATGTAAGCACCGTGATCAAGACCATTCACGCTCGAGGTGGTGTCAAGGCATTCTTCCCTGGTCTTGGACCTGCCTTGCTGCGATCGTTCCCAGCCAATGCGGCCACCTTCCTGGGTGTTGAAGTCGCCAATCAGTTTATGGAAAAGACCCTTGGCATATGATTCCCTTGTTCTTCAAAGCATAGATTGCAATATTAATTATTTTGGGAACCTTCTTAAGGCATTTTGTCGCCCTGGCCGTGCTTGTGCTCTGTCACTGAGAAGTATCGAATGCAATCTAGCGAGCTACATGAAAATAGCCATCGCGATTAGATTCACGTCCATGAGTAGCTCGTGTGCATTGTGTAGCACTGAAGGTTCATGAATTGTCACACTTGACACTGCGAGGCAGTATTGACATGATCTTGCTTGACCACTTGTTCCGGCGTTGCGCCGTTCTTAGTGATTTGTTTCAGCAGAACACCCATTAGCGTGGCGGAGGAGCGGGTACGGCAAAATTGTCCGAGGCTGTGATTACCGACGAGAAACCTTGAGGGAGGGGGACTGAGTTGGAAAGTCCAACTGGATCCAAGACCACGTTGGGAATGAGCCTGACGTTCTACCGTTTGTTAGTGCAGACCTCGAAAGTCAGAAGTACCCATACATTCTTCTTGGCTTGCATCGCCAAAAGCCGCTCCGAGGCATCACCATGTTTTTCATTACTCTTTCCCCCCTGCTTGAAAGCATAGCTGACAGATATCGATTTGTTCATCAGATACTGATTGTTCATTGCCTCAATCGCGGCATCAGCACTCTCGAAATTGTCGAAATTCACAAAGCCGAAACCTTTGCTCCGTCCTTCCTCTGTACGACTGATGGTAGGCGCCTTGAGAAGCACTCCAAACGAACTGAATGTTTCGTACAACGTCTTTTCGTCCACCATCGAGTCGAGATTACCGACAAAGATCTCTGCGCCTATATCTGACACTTGCTTCTTGTCGCTACTAGCCTTGTTGACTCTAATCGGCTTTCCGAACAATTTGATTTGATTCATGATTTTCACAGCATAGTCCGCATCCTCTTCTGTCAAGAATTCTATGAAGCCATAACCCTGGTGTTGGCCCATGACTCGGTCTTTGGGGATATGTACATTGACAACAGGACCAGCCTGTAACATCAATTCAAAGAGAAGCTCATCTTTGACTCTTTCATCCAGGTTGCCGCAATATATCGTCGCATCTTGATTACGAGCTTCAGCCATTCCTCTTGTCTCGCTAAGAGCTGTGTATTAGTGACTGCAGATCCAAGGAAACAAACATTCGAGCCATTCAATGATGGTACAACGGACAGAGGTATGCATTGTAGATGCATGAACTGGATCTGTATAGCACATGCCTCGTATACTCGTAATATCTTACTTAGCCACAGATGTGGCTGAATTAGTCTACGCGTGAGGTGGTGCTGCTGCTGCTGCCGTCGAACACGACCGAAACCGCGGTCCATGCATATGGATGGTCATCTACTCAAGAACGCTTACACGTACAGATATGTCTAGCTCGCTACGGCGGTGACTGACCAGTGGAACATAGCTTTTTCTGACTCAACTCACATCTACCGTGATTGGGCTGTCTTGTTTACAAATCTTCACGTAAATCGCACTTTCTTCCATTTCTACTTGCCAGTTCCGCGACATGTTGAGAGACTGACCTATCATATACTTTTGCATCAAACCGAATAATCAGCACTGCACACTAGCATACGATCAAATTGATAATGACACCAGATAAGGAGACATCGTACCTGACAAGAGGGAAGATCAGTGGTCGTAGGAACTATCGCCGTCCCATTCTGTTGATCATTTTACTGGGTCTGACATGCTATTATGGGTATCAGCATTACATGCGAAGTCTTTCTCCACAAGATCTCATACTCAGCCATCCGAGGCAAAGTAGTGCAGTGACAAGGAGATATACTTTATTCACAATGCCTGTAGACTCTGGGGAATGGCCTTCACTATACAACACCAAGGACAAACTCACATTTGCAGTCAATGCTTCTTGCAACACACAGGTGTACACTGGCCTTGCTCGCAGAGTAGAGGAGAAGCCCTCGATTCCTTCGGGCCAATTCATTTTTGCCATGGTGACAGACTCGGCCCATATTCTCGCTGACGATTTCCCACCAAAACTGTACATGAAAGGCAGTCAGAGCACGCTCCTTTTGTTACTCGGTCCGCGCGAGTCAGGAGACACACAAAGACTGCAGGACCACTTGGCCAAGTATGGGGTCAAAGCATTTGCCATCAGGGTGCCAGAAGCAAACTTGGCGAAGCGCAAGCTGGAACTACTCGGGTCACTAGCGGAGTTTCGCAAGTATGATCAAGGCAAGGCAAAGTACTACACCATTATTGACCACGACTCGGTCATCACCTCAATCTCGGCGTTTCAGAATCTCTTGGCACAATACAATAGCGTTGAGGCTCACTTGATTGCGGACGAATCACTTATGGAGCCCGAAGTATACACACCAATAACACTGACCGCGGCTTTACTCGATCGAGTCTTTGAGCGCGATGAAATCTGGATGAAATGTCTGTCGGCGTCGGATTCACTAAAGACCGGTGCACAAATGATCTCGAGCTGTGCCGCCATTGCTCAGGGCTTGCCTGGTCCACGAGCCATGTTTGACGGCACAAGCTTGGTGCTTCGAGAGGTGACGGGAAACGCCATGGGCTTGTTCGAGTCTGGACGGTTGCCTCACGCCTACCGACCATACCAGATTGCTGGCCCCGGGACGCTGAACCTCGACTTGTTCAAAGACCTGCTCAACGGTCTGTGCGCCATCCACCCTCGAGAATTGATGGCTCGGTACGCGTTCTGGGAGGAAGACCGGATCAAGTGGGTGTACTCCCACGGCTGCAGTATCGTGCACTACCCCAACGGCATAGGCGAACGAGAACTGAACATGGTGGAGGTCACCTGGGACCGGAACCCGGACGAGCTCCCCGCGCACGATGCACCCTACCAACGAGCCACACCACCGGCAGGCAACAAAGTGAGTTATTCACTGCACTCTATAAACACGCACTCGGCGATGACCACGGTCCAAGGGAAACGAGTGACCTTGGAGTGGAGTACGCTGGTGTATAGAAACGAGGCTGGTGAAGATGTACAAGTCGATTGGGTGGCCACGCCGTGATGTGTGAATCTGTTACGAAATATATGCTACAATGACGCCGAGCCGCTAATATACTGAATCTACTAATGTATGCAATGTGTCGCCAGTCGAGGAAAAACTCATGCCACGATGGAGCGAGACGAGTAATGCATTCGGTCGGTCGCGATCTGGTCCGAGTACTTGGCGACCTCCCTCTGCAACAGGTTCAATTCCTGATCAAATGCATCGAAAGACGACATGTTGGCTTCGAAATCAGCTTGGTTCGATTCATCCGTGTCCTCCTCTTCCTCATCACCCTCACTCTTGTCGTCAAACTGGGGCAGTGGATTCCGGATAGACTCAATGGCGAGTCGCAAATGCATCCTGAGTGCTTCATTCTCCGTCTCCAGGGAGCGGATCTTGGCGTCCGAGGTAGCTTGGATATTCTCCACCAGCTCTCGCAACTGATATGCCTGCTTCTCGTACCGCTGCAACTCTGCCTTTTCTTGCTGCGACAGCATCAAGAGGCGAGACATTTCCTTCAGTTCGCTGTCGAGTCTCTTGGCACCGACACTCATGTCGGTCGTCTCGTTGACCTTGGCATTGGTGGAGATGTGTTTGACCGCGTCGGCATACCTCAGTGTCGTGACGGTCTCGTCGTAATCGGCGGGCGAGATGCACGCAATCATGGCCGTCTTGCTGTTCCCGCCGAGACTATCCGACAACAACCAGGTCAGGATGGAGTCTCGGTACGGCACGACACCGGTGCGGACTGGTTCCGCCAACTTGCTGATGACCCGCCCAAGCGTCGTGAGGGACTTGTTGATGTTGGCACCCTCGCGGAGTCGTTCTCCACTGGCTCCCGTGGCTGAAGCGCGTTCACTGCCCGCGAGATCCACGAGTCGGAATCGGGACGTCTTTTCGATATTCTTTTGCGTGTCGGGGTCGAGACAGTGTTGTCCGATAGTCAGGGTGAAGACGGCGTGCGACCTCGAACTCGTGTCGTTCATCTTTGTGCTTGCCGTCCTTCGCGCCTGGTTGCCGACCTGCATGAATGCCTGCACATCTTCGTACGTCTTGACCTGAAACTCACTCAGGTTCTCGAGGTACGGCCCGGTCTCGGGTGACTCCCTGACCTTGAGCGGCTTGACCCTGTCCCGGGGGTCCCGGGCGAGCAAGAGGTCGGTGGCCGTCTCGTTGTAGATCTCATAGTAATTGATAGAGACCTTGAACGTGGCATCGCCCTTGGTCGCCTCAATCTGGTCAAAGATGCCGGTACAGATGCGGGGAATCAGACCGGGCTCGAGCGGTGAACCCATCATGGAATGCGTCTTGCCGGACCCGGTCTGTCCATAGGCAAAGATGCAGCAATTGTAGCCCGCAAACGCATGGTTCACGAATTCCTGGCCGAGACAGCGGTGGAGCGCGGACTGATCGGCGTAGTGCGCGTCGTCTGGGTCCACGGACCAGAGACTCACGTCGTACGTAAACTGCTTGTCCTCTTCCAGCCGACGACGGTGCGCGCGCGTGTTGCCCAAGTCCGTCTCGTCCGGTGGCGAGATTGTCGTGCTCTGGGTCGACGGGTCCATCGATATCAAGCATTTCGCGTTCCTCGCCTGTTCGCGAGCGTTCAGGGGACGGACCCGGACCACGACGCGGACTGCTGAGCTGGCTGACATGTCGGTCTCTCCACTCCCCGAGGATGCTGCGGGAACTTTGGCTAGCGAGGCACTTGTATGCCCGCTAGGGACTCAAAAATTGCATCGTCGAGTCAAAACAAAAAGTTTGGTGGAGTACAGAAAGCCTCCCCGCAGCCATGCACGAGCACCAGCATCTGGACAATCAAGGAGACGGTCTGATGGCTCTCCGTCGTGGACAAATTCTAAAATCTAATGTACACTCTCAGCATATATATCTTCATAGTCTCCATTTCCGTTCCTCCTTTTCGAAACACATCAGTAGTGGAAGAAGGTCCTTTCATCCTCGAATCCAAGCTCAAGCAAGCCTTCCTTGGAGGACTTCATCATCGGTGGGGGCCCACACACTAGACTGATGGTGCCTTCTTCCGGCTTGAAGAGATGTCTCTCAATCTTTTCCTTGTCAATCAAGCCGGTTTCACCTTTCCACGATTTTTCTGGCTTCTCCAAGACATGGATAACCTCGAATCGGTCGTGATTCTTTGCCAATTCGTCGAGCTTTTCCTTCAACAATACATCCTTCTCGTCCTTGTTGCAATCCATGAATCTCACCTGTATCTGGGACTTTTCGTCATCAGTCTCCAGAATAGCTCGGATGGTAGCGTAGATGGGCGTCATTCCGGTGCCGCCAGAGATGAAATTGACCTTCTTTGCCTGTACCTCCTTCGTCTCCTGCTCGCCGACTTGGATGGTAAATTTGCCATCGCCAAGATACGAGATTGGTCCCTCTGGTCCACGAATGAGCATCTCGTCACCGCGCTCGGCATTCAGACAGTCCATGATATTGGACACTGTTCCACCAGGATCCTTCTCGCTTGGAAAGGCCACTTTTACCAGAATGTCGATGGTACCGTCATCCTTGTCTGCTCCTGTAGGTCTGGTGATGGCATACGGCCTCTCTATGATATCACCATCTTTCGTTGCGAATGCACACTGAATGTGCTGACCAATTCCGAGATGAAAAGAATCGATAGAGTCCAAGGAATGCTTGAAGGTATATATCCTGGTGTCCTCCGTCACTTCCTCCTTCTTCAGCAAGGGAACGCTGATGTACTTTTTCGTGTCAAAGGCATGTTGCGTGTTCAAGTGCTGTAGAATACTGTCGAGCCGAGAAGACTCTGATTGGTCTGTCTTGGCCTTCTTGGTAGGCTTGTCTTGTTCATCCTTCTCTTTGTTGATCGGCCATGACTGATCGTACTTGATGAATTGCTCTGTGGCATCTACAGGATCCTTGGTAGTCAATTTTGTAGACCGAGATTCGACGACATCCCTAAATGTGGTAAATTTCGCCATGAATGGACGTGGTCGTAAAGGTCTGGCTGATGCGGTCTTTGACGGTCGCCCGAGGCTGCGTAGACAGAAAGTTCGGGGTGGGATGGCCGATAGCGTGGTATCAAGCGGTAGGCGCAAACGGACAAGAATTTTGGCAAAGTTTGATGCACAGCAGAATGTCCCAAAGACAATCCGAGGCTGATGGACGACAGGAACCAGGATAAGGGTGGGTGCAGGATAGGAAGCTTAAGAGCAGCCGGAGGATCACGAACGATGACATCGATATTTCCTGAAAGCCGGGTGGAGGTGGAGGTGGGATGTGCTGATGAGTGCACGAGTACGGTAAATCTCTCTCTGTTTCCAGTAGAGCTGAATTGGTGTAGAGGAGCTCTAATCTCAGGAAAGTCTTTCGAGTCTCGTCTCACTTCATGCGCTACAGTGCATCGACACTTTAGTTATACGGTTGTACATCTCAAGTACTCTCTCTGGACTTCCGAATACGAGTCCAAGCATCGTCTACATCCCATATCATGGCATACTCAATCTTCAGAATCTCCGACGAGACCAGGGAACGCATCGCAGCAATCATCGAATTCTCTCGCGTCACTCTCCATTACACCTACATTCCTCTCATAGTCTACCTCGGATACACCAGGAGTAACCCGAGGCCCGATCTGCTCAGGTACAATCTTCCAATCGAATGACGACTGTCGTCAAGTTCTGACGGATTCAGATTACTCAGCCCACTCTCGCAATAGAACCGATAATTTTTGACTATTCATCTCCTATCGTCGTGGCATCACAGACGACCACATCAGCAAAAGCCAGCTCGATAACTGTCTACATTCTCGTGTGATATTCTACTAACTGCTGGCGCTCTACCAACAGTCGACGATGCTCGGTTTATTGCGAAAGTTCTAGCATGTACATAGACTCGCTAAGGATGCATCTGGCCTCTTCCCAGCAAATTTCTATAGTAGTGGTCCTTCCTGACCACCACGGAGATGATTCTCCGCTCTGAATGAAAACTCAATTTTCTTCCGTCGTCACTCCTCATGCAATGTGCTTCAAAATCCCTGGTTGCAGACTAATTGGGCAACCTCGAGTCTGTTCGACTAGAAATTGTAGTCTTGACTGTCATAGTTCTCAGCCATGGTCCGGTGTAATGTAGTCGGTGCATGTGCTCCCAGATTCGTGATGTAGAGTGCAATCAGTTCGGGGTACACGTAATCGTAAAATGGGTTCAGGATGTCCACATTCTCCGTCTCCTGAACCACCTCTTTGAAGGCCGAAACTCGTTCCGGCGAGATCAATTCAATCAAGTTCTCGTGATCGTATGGATAGAACGGTGTCAGTTTGTAAACCCCCGTCACAATCACTACAGGCGTCGAGTGATCCCTGGCTGCCAGTGCCACCTGTTTGGCGCCTGAGGCTGCCAGGAGTCCTCCATTCTGCAGCACGGCATGAGTGCCCATGATGACCTTGTTCACACGAGACATGATGCCAAATACCGCAGAGTCTGGAATCAAGATTGTCGTGATGCCTGCCTGCGACAAGGTCTCTGCCATCTGATGTGATTCAGCTATGTCGTTCGGATAGGACTCGGCAATGATGACCGTGAAGCGCCGAGACTCTGCTGCTTGCTTCAAGAAGGACGCAACAGTCTTTGATGAGCCATGAGTAAGTATAATTTCGGACGAGTGAATATGCTGCATCGAGTGAGGTCCAATATCCTTGTACACACGGGTCAACTCGTCCATAATATCTTGTATTCCAGCAATGATTGCTGGTCTCAGGTTGTTGCCAGATTCTATCGCGCCAGGCGCTACTTTCGACTGACTGCTCGCTGCTGTCACAGTGTCAGGTCTTCCCAACAGATTGAGCATCGCAGAATGAATGGAGGTAGAAGGGTCGATTTGAAATGACTGGGATGATCCGTGAACGCCGCTTGTGGGCGAAGCACTCCGTCCGTGTAAGTCTTCTTCGCCATCCTCGGTCAGACTCGCCAGCGAATCCGCATAGACTTCACGCACCATCTTCAGTACTCTGCGGACAATGTTTCCACTTGTGAATTCTCGAGGTTGTGCTTCTGTCAGACGCTTTCCTAGGTCCTTCAAGTGTTGCAAAAGTTGATCTATATGATTCCATCGGTATGTCGAAACAACTTGACGGCACAACAACGAAGTCTCCGTAGCAACTGAGTATGCACCATACAGCTTGCGCCGCCTCAGACGAGCGACGACAGAGTCCACGTTCATGAGTGCCTGGACCTGACAGCGCAGGCTGGTAGCTGTTCAAGATGATTTTCCTATCATTCAAGGCAGAGCATTCTTACACAAATCGTCGAGATGGGTTGCAGCCTGAGCTCCATGGTTTACCCTACGATAGGGAATTCTCGTTTGCGGAGCCGTACAACAGGTTGAAATATCAATGCACTCACAGTTATCCTCTAGGGATTATTCTACATGCACTCATTATTATACCTATACATGGGTTAAGATGTCTACCGGCCCCAAGCTTTTAGCATGACGTCCGGTTTTGTTGTTGAAAGCGGACCATCGAAAGACCAAACCTCCACGGCTCAGTGAAGCTGCTCATCAGTTTCCTTGGTGGGCGAGAGATCTAGCAGCTGTATAGTCTCTCTACCGTTATGATTCGAGGACATGGGTCCATCCTTGCCGAACCTGGCAGCGATTGCTTCTGTTCTCATGAAAGTTTCACTTCGAATGTGAATCGGTCCTATAGACTTGGACGGCGTTGACTGCCCGCGATCGAAGAAGGAAAATCCTAGCTTTTGCTCTGAAAGATTTCTGCACTTGTCTTTCGAGGAGTCTTCAGCAATACTATTGACACTGTAATGTTCAGTTAGACCTCGCGAGGCTTGAAGTAACTAACGTAGCTGTAACCTTGTACGCATCGGAAGACGGTCTTCTCAGTTCATATTCGTCCGAACTTTGAAAATTGCGTGGATGTGTATGCGGTTTTCGTGGATTCTGCTTGCGTGTGAGGTTGCGCGTTATACCATACAGTAGACTGATTACATCAGCGACATTTGTGAAGTGACAGGATTTTGGTATCTGGCTTACCTATTGACAATTCCGGAAGATGCAAATATTGCACCAAAGACTGAACTGATGTGTAAGGAAGGATTGCCACCCAACATCGTATGCATGCGGATGCTTGCCAGGGGCAAAGTACAAAAGATGTACGCGAGAGGATATATGATCATCAGACGCGCAGCTTTCTCGACCTTTCCATTAGAGGAAGTTCGAATCCTTTCGCGACCTTTACGGCTGACAACAACCAGCTTGATGTAAATCGTCAAGTAAATAACGATACACACAATTTGATCGAAAAATATGAAGATATAGTGAGTCCTGCGACTGGTCAGTATTTGAAGTGTCTCGTGTCCCCCTATCTTCATATTGAGAGTGGTATCGTACCAAAGTCTCTCTGCAGCATAATCGATTCTGATCCAGCACCACGAGCCAGCGCTGACGATTTAGCAAGGGATTGCCGCATAGATTTGCAGTCCTTCTTACAGTGTCCAATAGTGCGGCGTGCCTGGCGTGTAGGCATTTTTTATGACTGGGGCTCCAATGCCAGTAAATAGACTCATCATCCAAGCAGCCGCTACCCAAACGAAGAATGCTGTCTTGCAGACTCGTCTTTTCAGCACGACATATATGAAAGTATGGACAGCGATAGAAGTCACAAAAAGACTACCAAGCATATCGCCTGTTTGAATGAGTGTCCCTTGGAGATCGCAAATAGCACCAAGAACAACCTTTCGTTGTAAAATCCATGTAGAATCCATGCTGAAACCAAGCGACTGTGTGAAGTCACCAAGCAAGAGATTGAAGATTAATATGGCATTTTGATACTGTGGTGAGAATTCCGTATGCATTTGTCGAGCTTGGGCATATGATAATAGCAAATAGAGGATCAAGCAGCCAGTCGATATGAACGATATGATCGCAACGATAGTAACGGGAACCATTGAGTCCCGTAGTGCATCGTTCATCGGATCGGCCGAGTACGGCGGACCTGGACTGAGGCATGTCAGGAACGCAAGTTGGCAGGAAGAAATATTGCCTTACTAAGAACTCGAAAGCATTTCAATCTTATGCTCTTCAGAGCGCTTCTGTCTCAAGGGTTGCTTTGATCGAATATAGCTGATCTGCTAAATGCAGAGAGCAGCGCAACGTAGATGCAGAACATGTCGAGGCACTCCTGACACTATCTAGGACTATTCCAGTAAATTGCATAGGGATTTTATGGCTCCTCGTGGCAATGAGCGGCATTGATAGATTGCTTCTTGTGTATTCAATTTAGACCATTTCCATGCGCTTTTATGCCTGAGCGCTAGAAGGTCTGTGTGGTCGGACAGCGTCACAGATATCGCAGTATGTATTCTCCTTGAGAGAGCTTGAGCTCTTCATAGAACCTCGAACTTGTCGGGATCGAATTGTGCGTACAACATGCTCCACCAGCGATAGTGTCGTATTGATACATAAGTGTAATGATTGCAGCTACCGAGCACGGAGCCGGTCAGGCATATCCTTTATCGGGCGTCCTCAAATGTCCTCTGACAGACAAACAACACGACTGAAAGACAATTCTGTTTAATTCTGAACATTCTGACCATGATTCAGAACTGATGTTTGTCTGTCACTGATGTGTCCCGCAGGCGAACTCGTGACACATACCGCATGAAACCCACATCCTGTGCTAGGTAGACGCTAGGATAATACCCTTCTCTATCTCACTTCTCAACTCTAGCTCTAAAGAACGTCTGCAAATACAGAGATCATGTCTCATGAGCATGTAGCCATAGCGGTCAAGCTGATGGGTTGTAACGCAAATGTGGGCGAACTGCTACCGTGATGGGTTGACTGTGGAGGCAGGCGGGAGTTCAGCTTGAAGCAGGGATGCGGTAGTTATCCTGGCAGTGGCTCGTGTAGCTGGTACGAGCTTCGTGCTTGTCCACGGTGGAGTGAATCCACGGTGGAGTGAGCTTCCGGTTGTGCAGCAGCAGCAGCGTCTCAGCGCTACGAAGGATTGGTTATCCTTACAGGGTAGATACACGATCTCGGTCAGCTTAGAATTTGTCTTCGCAAAGTCAAGTGAGTATCAATCGACAAGTGTTTGATCCGAACTAAGAGTTTGACGGCGATATCGCACGTTGTACAATCCACTTGTACTAGTCTTGGCCAGGTGAAGTCATGTCGTACGATCAACCAAATTCGTTGTTTCGATTTCAGATACCTTCCTTGAGCATAGGCGCCAACGCACGATCTATTGGTATCTATCTTTCAGGCGTGCTCTTTGCGCTAGGGTTCTGGTTTTTTTTGGATGCTGCGATCTATTCAAAAGTGGCCAACGCCGGCACTGTTCACATTTCCTTTGTCGACTGGATACCGGCGATATGCTCATCCCTTGGCATGCTCATAGTCAATTCAATCGACAAGAGCAAACTTACAAGCGACAACTATGGCGAAAGTTCTATCGCGTGGAAGGCTAAACTGATACTGTTTATTGGCTTCGCTCTACTAGCTGGGGGTCTAGCTGGCGGAGTGGTACTTCTCCAACACCTCTCGCTATCCACACACTAACGCAACAGGTCGTTCTGGTCTTGAAGTACATCGTTCCTGGTTACCCTTTCCCCACCCTCTATTTCGGCGTGGCTAACGTCCTGTGTAATGGGCTGATCATGCTTTCCTCTGTGGTTCTATGGATCTCAGTAAACAGCTCTGAGGATGAATACAGCTACCAATTACAAATCTAAGTCAACTCTCAGTATTGATTCCTGTGCATAGCAATACTACGGCATTTTTTGTAGCTAGAAGTCTCGTTTTATGATGCTTGATCAAGCATGTGATCACTACATTCCCCAATTGTAACACTATCGCTATCGTGAACATCAAAGACGTGGTAGTGTTGTTTCAAGCCATTGTAATATGCCAGTCCTATTGCATTTTCAGACATGTGCATGATGCTCATCAGTCGACGATTTGGACCGATCTCGCGCACTGAATGAGCCGGAGAAGTGCTAGGATTGCCAAAGACACTAATCCTGGTGTGGACACAACAGATCGATTAGATGGCCATGAAATATCTATCCCTGCAGTCGAGTCTGTGAGATCTAGCAAGAAAAGAAAGAAGGCCAATAACTATAGCTCACAATATCTCTTCACGAATCCAGGGTCATGCCTGGTTTCAGCCAATCTGTCATCCCTGCTGAATGCGCACACTTGGCAATTGTTGACGACAGAAGAACAAAACTCGTGTCTCGAACTTCTGCCCACCGTGGATAAAGTCAGGTTGGAAGATGGAACACATAGAATCATCGAAAAGTTCTTTGATCATAACGTCTTCCTTCAAGACTCGCTGCGCGATTTCCAGGATGACCTGGCTGCTGGTCACCTGTTGCCGCAACAGGCAGCAAAGGCTGAACAAGCCTCCATTGACAGAGCTGCCGGCAGAGCGGATGACTTCAAGGATGCACAGTTCGAGCGGTACTGGGGAGAGAAGCAGAAACTTGACTCTGGCGTGGTTGCCGGAGAAACGACAAATCTCAAGCTGACCACCATGATTGCAGCTTCCCTGTTTGAAGTTGGTGATGTCTTCAAGTATTTACGTACCCTTCGTGACCAACATGGTCAGAAGGTGACTGTTGAGAAGGATTGCGAAGTGGTGAGCATACACTACAAAGCTTCAGACCCGAAAGGGTCTTCCATGTCCTTTAGAATAGCCCCTGGTAGGAGCAGGTACCTGAGGGCAGGCCAGGATGGCATAGTTGTTGACAAAGTATTGTCCCTGGGGGCGCTCGAAACGACGTGCCTGGACATCGATGAGACAATACCCAGACAATTGAGGACAAATGGCAATAGCTGGAAGGTCTTCCGTTTGCAACGCAAGACAACTGATGTGGGATCACTGTTTGAAATTAGACAACAAAATTTCTCTGCATGACCCAGGAATTCAAAGGTCCGCTGCAACTTTAATCTTGGGTGGTTGCATAGATAGCACATGTTTGTGTATGTTGATGCAATTACGATGCTCTATACATGTTCGCTTTTCGCCCTTCCTTCCGAGGTTTCAACCAGCACAAATCCGGTAACTCGAATATCGTCCACTAGTCTCACTCCGCCTAATGATCTTCACGACCTGCCCTCTTCGCAGTCCATAATATCGAGCGACCGGGTCCGCCATCTGTATTCGTGGCAATTGAGTCTCCTTCAATTTATACTTTGCCAGCAGTTCCTTCTTTTCTGTGGGAGTCATGATTATATGCCTGGGGACTAGTTCGTGGTGCGTTATGTTGACCACAAGGTCGCTCTCCTGGAACGTGTCGATCTGGAACTGATTCTGCACACCTTGCACAATCTTGTTGGCAGAAGGGGTCATGTTTTTTTCGTATATCAGGATTCCGACCTTGTGATTTTGGTCATTGAGGGTCTGCACGAAATCACGCATATCCTTGATACCGACTGCAGGATTCTTGCAAAAGGCTACATAAATTTGACCATTGGTACTTCCCGGAGGTGCATTGGCATAGAATTGTAATGCAACCTTGTCGATTCCACCTGCTGAGCAATATTGACTCTTGAATTGTTCTAAGGTAATGTCCAGCTCTTCCTGCGCCATTTCGTATCCACGGTCATGTACAAGTTGATGCACAGTTTTCCACACCCTGTACACCCTAATGATCGCTCTCTCATCAGACATGATGTTTCGAACTGCTCAAGGTCCTACACCAGCTTCCACGAGCCGCCAAGTACTTTGTCGGGGTTGTTGAGAAAGCCTGTTGAATCCAGTTCGAGCCCGATTGGTGCAGCAATATTCGTCCCGGCCACTGATGATGGAGACAACCCCAAATTTGGGAGTCGGACTTCCTTCTGCGACGACTCGACACCAGGAACCGTCGAGTAGCACTGCTACGAGAGTGTGCGCTGCTACGGCTGTTGATGGAGTGAATTGCTCGAAACTCAAGAACAAAAATGCGCCTGAGCTCCGATGAGATGAAAGCGGCCGCCGATTCTCCACAGAAAATTCGGAAATCGCGACCACGAGAGTTCAGCCAAAAAACAATTGTCAAAGTCGTTAAACAAGATGCTCTGAATCCTCAAATTCTACAAATATAGTCAACTATAGTTCGATATTACCAGGAACACCGGTCAGACTTAACTTTTTCGGTTTCTAGCAACAAGGACCCTTGATACCCCACTCAAATGGTGGCCAAACGTCGTGGTGGAAAGCGTGGAGGAGGCTCGAGGAAACCAGGCAATCAATGGTCCGAAGCTGATATGCAGAACGAGAAGATGAATGCTTATTATAAGGCTCAAGCTATCCTGCCCGAGGACGAATTCGAGCAACACTTAGAGGCCTTCAGGAAACCATTGCCAACAACATTTCGTATCACAGGAACAAGGGAGAGTGCGGGTCGCATGAGAGACTACATGCAGCGCACATTCATTCCGTATCTGTCAGGCAAGATGTTTGAGGGAAAGCCTCTTGCACCTCCTGAAGCTATAGATTGGTATCCGGACCAATTGGCTTACCAACTGGATATACCAAAGCAAGCCATCAGACGAAATCCAGACTTTCAAGCGTTTCAGAAGTTCTTGGTCATGGAGAGTGATTCAGGCAATGTTGTGAGACAAGAAGTTGTGTCTATGATCCCGCCACTTCTGATGAACATCAAGCCAGATTCCACATGTCTTGATCTTTGTGCTGCACCCGGTTCAAAGACTTCACAGATGGTTGAATACCTGCACGAAGGTGTCAAGCTCCCTACAGGTTTTGTGATGGCAAATGACAGCGACTTCAAGAGAGCTCATATGCTTGTTCATCAAGTCAAACGACTAAACTCTCCGAATTTCATCGTCACCAACCACGATGCGACGTTCATCTCAAATTTCCACACCGATGACAACCGAACTGTGCAGAAATTTGATCGTATCCTGGCGGATGTACCGTGCTCTGGTGATGGCACACTTCGAAAGAACTTTGATGTGTGGAAGAACTGGAATGTCAGTTCTGGTCTCTCCCTGCACCCAACACAAGTTAATTGTCTAAGACGCGGTCTTCAAATGCTAGCTGTTGGTGGTCGACTAGTTTATTCTACATGCTCTCTAAATCCGATCGAAAACGAGGCTGTACTGAATGCTGTTTTGTCCCAAGTAGATGGGGCAGCACATCTTGTTGATGTTTCTGATCAGCTTCCCACACTCAAGAGACGTCCAGGTCTACATACCTGGAAAGCAGTCGACAAGCTCGGGAACTTCATCCAATCTATGGATGATGTGAAAGGGGACAAGAACAGATTCCCTACCAGTATCTTTCCTCCATCTGCCGAGCAAGCACAAGCACTACACCTTGAAAGAGCACTCAGAGTATATCCGCATCTGAGCAATACTGGTGGGTTTTTCGTTGCCGTGATTGACAAGGTGAAGGAGATTTCCGCAGATTTCGAATCCGTGCGGAACAAATCTGCCAAGAGGAATCGTTCCGAGAGGTTGGATGGTGACTCGAAGAGACTCAAGCAGGATGTGGAGGAAGTGACGACTACAAAACCTGAGCAGGACAAGGCAATTTCAAGACTCGACGACACAATCGATGCTGTCGTCCCAGAAGCGACTGCTTCATCTATTGAAGCTCAGGGTGCATCGTCGACGGAAGAGATCAAGACCGAGGAAGCAGCAGATCCGGGCAGTCTTGAAGGAATCGAAAGCATAGAGCCATCAGAAGACCCTGCACCACAAACGACAGAAGTCGCGGTCGAGACCAACTCAAACTCAAACTTCAAGAAATCTCTGAATGATGAGTACTTCAAGTTCCTTGCTCCAGACCATCCTGAAGTGCAAGAAATCGCCAGGTTTTATGGTCTGCCCGAGGACTTTGACTTGAGTTGTTTCCTGAGTCGAAATATCTCTGGAGATCCTGTAAGATCACTATACTATACGTCGCCCCTGGTGAAGAAGATCCTGGAGAAGAATGAGAGTCGCATCAAGTTTGTCCATGCCGGGGTCAAGATTTTCCACAAACAGAATGTGGAGAACTTGCAAGACGGCACACCGGAATGTGAAGATATGTGTAAATGGCGGGTAGCACAGGATGGTGTGGACATCATCAAGGACTTTGTCGGTACCGACAAGATCATCGACTGTAATTTCGAAGAATTGACCATCTTCATGCAGCACGAATTTCCGCGTGCGACATTGTTCCCAGCACGAGAAGGCTCGGTCGCGGATCAACTCAAGGGCAAAAAGTATGGTTGTTACCTGCTACGTTGCGATCTGTCGAAGGAACCGACGTCGCGCATCCCAGAGACCATTGTCGTGCCACTCTGGAAATCAAAAGTGACGATCCAGATGATGATTGCGAGACAGGACAAGGTTGCGATCTATACCCGAGTCACGGGCAAGGAATTGCCACCCGCCATCAGAGTCGATGCGGAGGTCGCGAGACAGCTGAAGCAAGCAAAGGAGGACACGGACGAGACGACTGCAGGAAACACGCGAGAAGATGAGTGCGAGGCGATCGATATGACGATTGCCGATGCGGCTGCGGTAGAGGAAGAAGGAGCGGCTGCAAATGTACTGTAGATGGGTGATGTGATGTGATGTACTTGGCATAGCGTTAGCATTGAAACGATACCGTACACACGGCCTCCCCCGAAACTCAAATTCCCGTGTCAGCCCGGAGTTTGGGTGTGCGTCAATTTCCGTGCTTTCGACCCCACACTGGCGATTTGCGATGCACCCTCCCAGTCGACGATAAGTAAAGTTGGAGCGACAACTCTAAATCTGACTTTCTACACGAAGGGCAATTCGAGCATGGGTGCACCACAAGTCTGTGTCGTCGGGGCCGGAGCGGTGGGCGCATTCTACGCGAGTCGCCTGCCTACGGCGGAAGTGAGCGTCGTCTGCCGATCGAATTACAAGGCGGTGCGGGAGCATGGGTTCAGGATGCGGACGCACACGTTCGGGGACTACCTCTTCACCCCCCACCGCACCTTTTCGTCACCGGGCGAGGCGAGCGAGAGTGGTGTCTCGTGGGACTATGTCATTGTCACTACGAAAGCGTTGCCAGACATCAACGACGACACGAGGACGATCCGCGACCTCGTGACGGAGGGGAAGACTGCCATCGTCTTGATTCAGAATGGCGTCGGTGTCGAGGAACCGTACCGCGTCGCCTTCCCGACCAATCCGATCGTCTCTGCAGTCACCGTCATCAGTGCCGCCCAGATTGAGCCCGGGGTCGTGCAACAGAACAGGTGGACGAGAATCAGCATGGGACCGTACTCGGGAGACGACGTACTCGACGAGGAGAGCAGGCCGGGTCCCGAGCAAGTCGCCACGCGACACGACAGGGCCGCACGGATGAATGCCGAATTTGTGGGACTCTTGAAGAGTGGTGGGGTGAAGGACGCAGAGGAGTACGATGAAGCAGGACTACAACTGGTCCGGTGGCATAAAATCGCCATCAACGCATCGATGAATCCGTCTGCTGTGTTGACGGCCGGTTGTGGCAATGCCGAAATGTCACTCGATCCCGAGCTGCGGATCCACCTCGCCGGCGTCATGCAAGAGGTCCTCGAGACCGCACCAAAGGTCCTGGGCCGTCCGTTTCCCAAAAAACTGGCCACTGCCGAGCAGATCCTCAAGTCCACCGAGCGAAACACGAGCGGGAAACCGAGCATGTTGTTGGACTGGGAGCGGGGCAATCCTATGGAACTCGAAGTGATTCTCGGCAATCCTGTCCGAATCGCGAGGCGGAAGGGCCTCGAGATGCCCCGCCTGCAATCTCTCTATGCCCTTTTGAGGATGGCTGGAGAGCGCAGGAGGAAGGGTATCGTTAGTAAGTTGTAGATGACTCAATTGTGAGAGTCCCTAGCTCCGACTACTTCCCACATAACCAAGCGTCTGCCTGAACCGTCATCAGGTGCGTCAGCTTGCATCGTGTCCGAGTCTTGTGTGCCAACATTAGCTGAGAACGATAGAACTGTTATAGCATTTTCACCACCGACCAGGTACCCGTGCTCAGAGCCAGTCCAAGCCACAGGCGTATGCTCAAATCCTCGTATCTGCAGTGCAAGCCAAGCATCATCGCTTCCAGATTGAGACAGTTGGTCCAGTATCTTTTCCAAGTACTGGACCGTGATCATCCCGGTGATGGTTGTAGAAGTGATTCGTTGTTCGCCGGTCGGGAATGGACATTGATAGGTAGTAATGTAAGGATCCGAAGATTCAGGTATTGTCTTTTGCACCGTGAACAGTGCTAAATGCGTCAAAGCATCTTCTTGAAACTCGTTGAAGTTGTCGACTTCATACTCGTCGGTTGTGCCTTTCACAGGAACTTGAGCCAATCGTGACCATTGGGGTATTTGCCTAGCCTCAGTGAAGGCGGATACGAGATTGTCCGCTTTTGTGAAGTCACTAGGTAATATCGAGTCCGCTTCACAATGAAGAAAGACTTCCACTGGCTGTGTGAAAACTGTTCCAAAAGATAACTTTAATCTCCCGAACGCTTTCGTGGTGGAAAATTCCTTGGCGGTAAAGTCAACTGCAATATTAAATTTATTTGTTGACAATTTTGATTTGCTTCCCTCAATTCCAGCCCGTTGGTACGTGTCCTTCGTCAGACTCAAGCGAAGTATACCCATGTGGAAGCAAAATGAATCCTGTCCATCGATACGGGTGGTGCTTAGAAAAGTCACTTGTTTGTGATGTAATGCCAGATAGAATTCATCCTTTAAAAGATCAGAAAGCAGAAGCTTTCCACGAAAATAATGCTCCTGAGGGTCGGGCAGATCTAGTGTGGACTCAGAAGGATACGTGATTGTGACTGAACGATTGAATGGATGTGAGAGAACCGATTTCCTGACTCTCTTCTCGTCGTCCACGGTGAAGAACACCTTGCTCTCATGTAGTGTCTGGTCCAGGAGATGCATAGGAGATGAACGGTCTACGCCAGCTGGGGTGCCGGTATTGTTGTATCTACGACTCAGATCAAGTCTAAGAAGTCGTTTGCAAGCGTCTGATGAACCATTTGATCGAGCTTCCGAGTGGCGGATTTGACTGATCATTTTCAGTTTCGATTCATTGAGTGTGACGATGGCAGGAAGTCATGGCAACGCAACTTGGCCCAGAGCTTTCAACATGATCCAGAGCTTGGACATGACCCAAATCTATGGTGGCTCCATATGATACACTAGTCTACATATATTCACAACTTTACATACCATTTTCCGGTACAGTAGTAACACATATCACAGGCATCAACCAGTTCAGCGTACAGGCCAGTGCCAATCTCCTCTGATCCATGATTGATCGCTTTCCTGCCACAGTCTAGGCACGTTCGAGGAGTTGCACTTCCCAGGATTGCAAGAGTGAGTGAACAACGGACCAGGTAGTGACCATTGGGACAGCTTGCGGATAGTAATGGTCCCACACTATCTACCACTGCTGAACAAGCCGGACAAGTGTCCACCGGCGGTGTGTGCCTTGCTTCGTTGACAATACTCAATGCGGCCGTGGCAATTCCGTCCAGGTCCGCATGTGCTTCCGGGTGTGACAAGACATAATTTGCATAGCGGTAGATGAGATGACCATCGAATCCGCCAGGCCTCTTCTCGTATAAGGAACTTCTGCTCAATATCTGATATATCAGATGACGCTCTAGATCTTTCCCGACCTGCATAGCGACTTCAGCAGTAAGAGCGTTGGATGCCAGAGCAAATCGATGGCAATTGAGAAACCTGCTCCGGTATAGACTGTCCACGAGAGCGCTTGAGTTCGATGACAAATACTCATCCTTAGCAGCCAGTTCCGAAGACTGTTGACTGGCGACAGCGTCCAATGAGGCTAATGGTAGCACAGCCAGTCGCTGGTGCAAGCTCAAGATTGCCGATAAGCTGAAAGTATATGGGTTCTGTAGGTAAATTTCAAGCATATTTTGGAGACCAGCGTCCGGCGCTTTGCTTAGTGGCAACATGGCAACGTATGACTCGTGTGCGGACGGTATCTTGTACTGTATCCTGTCCACAGGCTCGAAGGTGTACGCCATCGCTAGTAGTAGATTGCCAGGACTGCTACAGACTCCACGATATTGTAGTGTAAACGCATCCGTTTGATGACCTTGCGACCGAGTTTTATGCGCGAGTTGTTGCTCACTTTCGAAAGATTTGAGTAAGCCTGTAAAGTGCTCAGAGAGTTGCAACTGATGTGTCTTGTAAGAGTACTCGAGAACTAGTGCCTTTCCACTGTGGCCAAAGACGTGTAAGTGTGCCACATCCGACGTTCCCGCGGTCCAGATGAGTCCGGAAGTGACTGCATAGTACGGCAATAGATAGGAGTTTGTTGTAATCTCGCCATGAGAGGCGGCCACCGAAAGTACCTGCACTTTGCCTGGGGTGGTGACGGCGGCTAGCAAGTCTCCGTTCTCCGTATCGAGGCAGGCAAGATTGTTGATCGAGCCAGGACTTTGTAACAATCTGCGACAAGTCGAATCATTGGTTAAACGTGCTCTACCTTCTACAATAGCAGTATGGCACGTCAACAGATTGACACTCCCATTATTATCTGTTGCAAATATCGTCAGTACTCCGTCTGCCGACCAGTGGACACACTCAATTTTCGTGATACGATGCTCCGAGACATTCAAGACAAACACCAAATCCTGTCTTTCTTTGTCGATACTGTGAAAATGGACTTCACCTCCTTCGGTGCCTGTGATTAGGTATGAATCGCCCCATCTTGATCCTTCATGAAAATATGGCGGTGTCCAGCTGATGCTGGTGACCCGCAGATGTTTGATGCTGTCAACTGACTCTACCAAGTCTGTCTCGCTATAGCCCAATCGGACTAGTGCAGCAGGCAGAAGAGCATGACGAAGTTCCCATTTATCCTTATCTGGATCTTTCGTCGATGCATAAATAGCACATCTATGATCACTCGTAAGGACAGCTACAAGCCTGTGACAGTGTGAGCCTACGCCATAGGGCGAGTATGTAGCTACGACGACTCTCTGCGTAGTGAACGTGGCGGCTGTGAGACTAGTAGCATCCTCGCCTTCTCTGTAAGTTCTTGGTCCACAGAATCAACTCAGTCAAGACTTACTGGTGCATACAAAGCGAGCCACACCAAGCTTTGACATGTCTGGGACAATTTCCATAGGATTTTGAGTCGTTGTTGGAGGTGCGGCGCGCTGAACCATCAGCTAGTTCCTCATCCTTTCGTGGTTCAACCTACAATAAGAGCCACATTGTTTTGCGTCGTCAAAATCAGACGATTGTCATGCCACTTCAAACAGTCCACTGGATGAGCTTGGCCACGTACACTAACATTCGAGATCATGGGAGCCATCTCTCAGCGAACGAGATTACTGATCTCTGTTGCTGCCGCTACAGGAGAACGTCCTGGAAACTATCGAGTAGGGACATGGACACGATCGAACGATGTTTTCATTTCAAAACTTGACATCGCGGAGGGATCCCCTTCCCTGGTCACAATCTACCAATGCCAAGTCGCTGACTTTGGTTTGAGCACATGCGCAACTGTGCAATCTGCCGAACAGGATGCTGGGCTTATTTGGACAATATCGGCGACTACAAAATGCGACATCTCATCGGCTCCGCACATGTCGACTGTGTGAATTTTGTTTGCCTTTTACAAATTGACGAATTACTCAAGGTGGATATGCTTGGATCACTCACGGCACCGGTAAGTTCGGTACAAGCAGCAGCGTTGCAGAAAATTACTTGATTCTAAGAAATGCTGTTTAAAGGAGTTATGCACGCATTCGCTAAGGTTAAGAGTCAGTCCGTTTGAGCTAATCATGACGGACGCTTGAGTGGTTGATACAGAGTTGGTGGGGCAGCAGAGTATTGCTGCGGCTGCTGTAAAGATGCTGCAGGATCGTTCGTAGCTCGAGTGGATTGAGCCGCAGGTGACTGCACCGATTCCGGTTGGTAGTATGCTCTCTGGTATGGCTGAGGTGGCATGGCCCCATAGCTCTGACTCAAATTAGAGCCGGCATAGTCTGGTCCTCGTCCATAGTTATTATTCTCTGGTCGTCCACGAGTATTTCGTTGCCCACGATTCGCCCCTCGTCCTCGGGATGCTTGTTGAGGTCCGGCGGGACTTCTTGACGGCGACCCGTGGAATTGAGTGCTTTGCTGAATATGTACACGATTCTGGCTGGGATCATAAGTCAGACCCTGAGCCATGGCTATGGACTCGAGATCATTCAGCGGTCGAGGTTCATGATGCCCATTGTGACCCTGTTTTTCAGCCTTCTTCTGGTGCTTCTTCTGTGATTTGTACATTGCCTCTTTCTCGTCGTCTGAGAACTCCGTCTCAGACTGTTCTTCATCATTGATGTTGGAGGCATCTGTACCCTGGACTTTGAGCGTGTCACTAAAGACATACTGAGCATGCTTTGGCACCACATAAATCTTCTTGCCTGCTGCCACGCCTGCAGCATTCAATGCCTCAACATCTGTAAATCGTACGGTGAACATTGGCAGGATGACAGGTCCAAAGGTATCTGCAATGTACCCCAAATTCTTGCGATCCTCGAAAACCAGCAAGGAGCCGACATCGAGAACTTTTGTTTCGGGAGAAGGAGTGCCTGTGACTACGCAAGCACTTCCCACGATGCTTGTTATGGTGCCAAGGAATTCTATCACTTCACTTGCATCGATCTCAAACTCGGGAACTCTAACGGGCTCTTCGTCCTCGGCGATTTCGTTCTTGGTACGAGGTACTTCATTACTTATGGGACCGTCGTTGTCGGCAGCGATCAGTATGCGTTCTCGCTCCTCGGCTGTTAGTGGTGTGTCCTCCATTGAAGCATCGGATTCGTCATCTGAGTCGGAGGAGATATCCGATGAGTCGTCCGAATCCGAGGACTCATTTGCGACACCCTCGTCCGCTTGCATCTCTTCATCAGAGTCGGGCATAGTCTCGAACCCATGGGATGCCAGGGCCTTGTCCAGAATACTATAGTTCACTGAACTTGTCGATGCCGCTGGAGGCGACACATTGACGACCGACTCTGCAGGTTCCTGTACAGAAGACTTTGACCGAATCTGTGCCCTCATAGCTTCGATCTTTGCGGCTAAGCCTGCGTCAATATGGGAAGGCGCAGGATCGACCTTTGGGGTCTGCAGCACTGGCATTGATTGAAATTGAGTGGAAGTACTGTCGTTGTTGTTCAATTGTGCCGGCGCAGAATCATCCTGAGACGGCGACTTCAATCGAGTCAGGCCCGGTATCTCCATGGATTGTTCAGACAACACACGCCGTGAGAGCACGAATCGCGCGTGGACAAAAAGAGTTGGAGAACAATTTTAACTTCTCGAAATCATGGAGAAACTTGGCATTTGCTCGTATTCGACAAACCGATGTCTAATCTAATCAATTCCATCACACTTCATCGGAATTCTTCTTCAATAGACCTTGTTCTTCTGCCATCCAGCGCATAGAAGCATTCAGACTCATCATCATGCCTTCTATTCTACTTCTCGGATCGGGTTTTGTCGCACACCCAACATTGTCACACCTCGCACAGCGTCCAGAGAACAAGATCACGGTCGCTTCCCGGACCCAGGCGAAAGCTCAGAAATTCATCGGTGATGTCAAGAACACGACAGCCATCGCATTGGATGTGACGGACAAGGAGGCACTGTCCAAGGCTGTCTCGGAGCACGACCTCGTCATTTCCTTGATCCCGTACACGTACCACGTCAACGTGATCGAGGCTGCCATTGAGCACAAGAAGCACGTCGTCACGACATCCTATGTCTCTGACGCCATCGCTGCCCTGGACGAGAAGGCCAAGGCCGCGGGCATCACCATCATGAACGAGATTGGAGTCGATCCCGGGGTCGATCACCTGTACGCAGTCAAGACCATCGATGACGTTCACGCCGAGGGAGGCAAGATCAAGTCCTTCCTCTCGTACTGTGGAGGTCTGCCAGCCCCGGAAGCCTCAAACAATCCTCTGGGCTACAAATTCTCCTGGTCCTCCCGCGGGGTCCTGCTCGCCCTCCGAAACGCAGCCAAGTTCTACAAGGACGGCAAGATTGTCGAGGTCGAGGGCCCGGATCTCATGGCCACCGCAAAACCATACTTCATCTACCCCGGCTTCGCCCTCGTCGCGTACCCGAACCGAGACTCGACTCCGTACAAGGAACGGTACAATATTCCGGAAGCAGAGACCATCGTCCGCGGCACGCTCCGTTACCAGGGGTTCCCGGAATTCATCAAGTGTCTCGTACAGATCGGCATGTTGGAGGACAAACCACTCGACTTTTTGTCGTCAGGGTCGACCGAGTCGGTCTCCTGGAGCCAGGCCCTCCAGAAGATTCTCGGCTCCAGCTCAAACTCGCAAAAGGACCTGGAGTGGGCCATCGCGTCCAAGGCCACCTTCAACTCCACCGAGGAAAAGGAGCGCATCCTCGCTGGACTGGCCTGGATCGGTGTCTTTTCAGACAGTCCCGCGCCAAAGGCCGGAAACGCACTCGATGCCCTCTGTGCCACGTTGGAGGAGAAGATGCAGTTTGGGCCAAAGGAGAGGGACATGCTCCTGCTGCAACACAAGTTTGTCATCATACACAAGGATGGCAGGGAGGAGACGAGGACGTCGACCCTCTGTGACTATGGCGAGGTGGGAGGATACTCTGCCATGGCCCGTCTGGTCGGCGTCCCCTGTGGTGTTGCCGTCCAGCAAGTTCTCGATGGCGTCATCAGCGAACGAGGTGTGTTGGCTCCAATCAACTCAAAAATCAACGGTCCACTTATCAAGGATCTCAAGGCACTTGGGATCGAGTGCATCGAGGAGACCGTCGCATAGGTCAGCTTGTGCCGGAAGAATAAATCAGTTGTCCTTGCTACCCGCGCAAAGATCTATAAGACCTTGTCCTCGTCCGCTGTCCCATTACTTGCTGCAGAATTGATCAATGGAGGTTGGTCACGTCAGATAGACTATCGCAATCCGTAAAAAGTCTAGTATTGCGAAAGCGCACGTTTCTTGTGTCCAATGTGTCTCGATCGACTGACATGTCTCGCATGTTTTGAATGTCCTCGATGCTTGGAGCCGTCAATCTCGGGCCCTGGGGACGGTATCCAATCCTCCTCTGCAGCGCGCTTCTCGGTGACACCTTGCTGAGAAGCATCCTCCTCTTGGACACTTCTCTTCGGATTGTTGACAGGCACCCAAACATCCCCATGCAAAACATAGCTCTCTTCCGGACCCGGTGCTCGCTTTTCAATCACATCTGCTTGTGGGTCTTCCTCGCCATCGATACTTCTCTTGGAGTTGCTTGTAGGGACCCAGACATCACCATGCAAGACATATGTTTCCTCAGGGCTTGGTGCAGGGCTTGGTGTTCTCTTCTCGTTCACTTCAAGCTGTGGCTCAATCTCGTCAGAAAGACCTCGTTTAGGTGTATTCACAGGCACCCAGACGTCACCGTGTAAGACATAACTTTCCTCGGGGTTTGGGCTTCTCTTTTCCACAAGCTCGTCGTCCGACCTGTCGTCAGCATCGGGGCCAGGCACCCCATTGTTCCCCGCACCCTCCAGTCCGTCAGTCTCCGGGCTTGGAGTGCGCTTGTGTGTCGCCTGTGATAGCTCTGGAGTCTCGGACACGGATCCTTTGATGTGGGCTTTCAATGGACAGCCGCTGTTGGAAAGTGCGCGCACGAACATGTCGGCGGCCATTTGAGCACCGTCCTTGTTCATGTGTCTGTTGTCAATGTACAGCTCGGCAGCCCTGGTCTGACCGATTGCCCGTAGGTGCCGAGTGATTGGAGCGTAGTGATCAATGTAATAATAGCCAGGCATTTCGTGCACAAACTCACGAGCATATGCCACATACCTCGAGGGCGGCAAAGGCGACACTTCTGAGACAGAGTATTTGACCTCTGGGGTGTGCGAAAGAATGAGAATGTTTGCTCCCTTGGCCTTGGCCTGCACCGTCGCCTTTCGAAGATACTTGATTGATCAGCACCAAGCCCTTCACGTCGATGATCTGCTTACGCCTCCAAAGGTCAGGAGTGTTTCTGCTTCGCCCTCGAGATTCTTGATTTCGAGTGTTTCGTGACCGTTGCCCGGGAGTGCCACTTTGTCAGACCTTTTGTACGATCCAAACTCGTTGTGGCCAAATTGGCAGAGCAGCCAATCTAGGATATGTCAACCAGTGGTCTACACTTCTGTGCGGGAGACCGACCTCCCTGTTCGATAATGTCCAGAATAGCCTGAAAATACCCATCGTTCGTATATGTCCGGACGGACGCTCCCGAATGGGCCATGTTGACCACCTCGAGGTCCATCATGCCTGCCTTGAAGGGAGTACCCCAACCGACTCTGGCACGATCGTGAGCCGACCCAGTATGGGTTGGATCCGCCATAGTGCTGTCTCCACATAGGTACACTTTAGAAGCGAGCGTGATAGCCACAGGCAAATAGAGAAGGTGACCCAACATTGCGGTCTGCCAGCGCCGGAACCAATGGGTGAGATGGAGCAGAAGGTCTCCAAAAGAAGGGAGCAGAGGTCGGTCTTTTTGTATTGCATTGACCTGCTCGAGCTAGATTACAGAGTGTTGGCAAACAATGTGATGCTTCAACTCCGTCATGATGTCGACCCCCTTTTCTGTTTCCACTAGAAAGGTGTCGAGTGGGTGGGAGTCATGGACGGCGAGAACTGCACACATGCTGAGCAGCTCGGACCTGAGGAGCCAGCGGGAGACTGAGAACGTTCTGCCTGAAGCTGCTGTCCTTGCACCCAGATTGATCCGAGAGGCTCGCTGCCGACTGACTGCGTTGTGATGCTCAGTGATAGTGACAGTCTCCCCACCACCTGAGCTGACCCCATATACAGAATCAACGACGCTTCCTCAGATGGAAAGTCTTCCTGGCTTGATTTGACACAGACCAACACTAAGCTGGCACAAGATTCGACAGACGCAGTTGATGAAGATACCGTGTGAGCCTGATAAAATATGACGGGCGTGTCAGAAGATTAGACTTGACGTGCTTCCCGTGGCTGGGTGGGCAGCAGCAGGCGCCACAAGCCAAGCATCTTTCTTTTTTACCTTCTCCGGCCTTTGCTTGTCTGCCGCCAAAGTCTCCAAAGTTCTCCGTCTCCCCTTCCAGCCGTTCCAGCCGTTCTCGCCAGCCTGCCCGCCCCCCAGCCAGCATACGACGGCTCTGATTGGCGGGAAACCTGACTCTGATTGGCCCGGATTGTGGACTCCAGATTGCTTCTCTGACGTGCAGCAGCCGCCCGGCAGACGTGATCTCGAGCCCGTCTCGAGATGCTGCTGCTGCTACTGCTGCTGCTGCTGCTGCTGCTGCTATTTGCCAGACTTTACAGTGCAGAGAAAAGTCAACTGACCATATGTGTCTCCTATATTCCATTGGTGATGAGCAGGAGGACAGCTTCAAGCAGAGGACAGAGGCAGCAGCAGCAGCATCAGCCAAGCACATGAGGGAGAGGGAGGGTCAGATGGGGAGACAAGTCTGGGCAGCTGAGTGGGTTGTGTAAGTGAGAGTAAGCGAGAGGTGCAGATCCGCCGTCTGTGGACAAAATGTGCTCACAGCCGCGCCTGTGGACGTTGATTCACCGCTAGCTGCGGGATCTATGGTGCGGTCAGTGGAGGTTTCCTTCCTTCCTTCCTCCCTCCCTTCCTTTGGCCAGACCTGTTCCTCCCATTTCCTCCAGCGACCACCCAACCCTGTCCTCTGCCTCATCCATGTTGTCTGGTCCCTACCGTGATGCAGTCGCATGACAAGTGATGGATCAGTCCCAGCATTCGTAGCACTCGAGGATCCTTCTACCCCCGACTACTGCACTGGGGCAAGCTCTGAGCGGGGAAGTCCGCAGATTCACAAAAGCATCCTTCGAGGATTCGCAGAAACGCTAGTGTCCTACTGGCCCAGCCTGTCTGTTCGAGCTGCGGCAGTGAAGCGTAATCGCAGCAAGCATGGTCGGTCGTCCTTTGGGCCAAGCTGGTGATTCGTCCGAAAAGCATGGCCTGAGCCTGCCTTCCTTCTCGACCCTGTTTCCGAAACTGTCGAAGAAGCTGGACAGTTCGCATGGAGAAGCTCCGCAAGACTACATCACGCCCATGCCTAGTCCGAAGCACCTGTCGTCCTCGGCTCCTTCTGTCGGGGACGACTGGGTCTTCGTCAACACCTTGGGAACCGGCACGTTTGGTCGAGTGTTCCTTGTCAGATCTCAAAAGAGTTTGATCCACAGCGGACCTTACTATGCCATGAAGGTTCTACAAAAGTCAGAAGTGGTCAGGTTGAGGCAGGTCGAGCACATCAACAACGAACGGGCTATTCTGCAGACCGTCAAGCATCCATTCATTGTGTCTCTCTACACCAGCTTCCAGACACCGACAAATCTCTTCATGTGCTTGGAGTACATTGTCGGAGGAGAACTCTTCAGTCACTTGCGGCGAGCCACGAGATTTCACAATGATGTGACCAGATTCTATGCCGCGGAGATTCTACTGGCGATCGAGCATCTACACAGCCTGGACATCATCTACCGGGACCTCAAGCCGGAGAATATTCTTCTGGACCACGAGGGACACATCAAGATTACTGACTTTGGTTTCGCCAAGCACATTGACGATCGGACATGGACCCTTTGTGGTACGCCAGAGTATTTGGCTCCAGAGATTATTGAGTCAAGGGGACATGGCAAAGCAGTCGATTGGTGGGCGCTGGGAGTGCTCATCTACGAGATGCTGTCGGGATACCCTCCATTCTACGACTCTTCTCACATTGGAATCTATGAAAAGATTCTGGCTGGAAAGATCAAATTCAGCAACAACATCGAGCCTGCTGCAGTCGACCTGATACAGAGCTTGCTCACGGCAGACATCACCCGACGACTTGGAAACCTGCAGCGGGGCGCGCTGGACGTCAAGTTGCATCCCTGGTTCCTGCACTGCCAGTGGCAACTACTGCTGAGAAGGGAGACGCCGGTACCGATCAAGCCAATCTGTAAACATCCAGGCGACACGCGCAACTTTGAACCTTATGCAGAGCCGAGGAGGGCGGCAATGGCAATGATGGTTGCAGAACGACAATGTGACGACGAGGACTCCATCTTCAGGAACGAGTTCCGGTCCTGGTGACAAGTACAACAAGACGACGGGGATTGCATGAACTGATGAATGTAATACATATATATATATTGAGATGACTGGAGGAGCGTATGCGATTGTCTGCATGGCGAGATAGACTAATGAAAGATTCTTTTTCCACCATATGATTGCTGTACTGTGCTGTGCTGTCTGTGCTGGGTCGCGATGAATGATGCCACGCAAGAGTCGCGAATGGGAAAATAGGCCGAATCTCGGTGATGGTCTGCATCGAAAGGTAGGGAAGGGGAGGACAATCACTGGGCGGCCTTTTCGTGGACGGGGACGACAAAGGCACATCCGGCCTGGGATATACTCACGACGACCTGCGTCACGCCGTGCCTGCTCTCGCCGTCGGGAAACGTCAACCTAATCTCCGGCACCGAGGTGTCCGTCCACGCGCCGCCCTTGTCCCCGCTGGCCTCGATATCGTACTCCCGGCGCCGTCTGGACCGGACGAGCAGGTACACGCTCGTCACGGACGTCGTGAGCAGGACAGTCACTAGGATGTACAGGATCGTGTACTCGATCGCCGGCAGATACAGCCCCGTCATCCTTTCGTCTTGTTTCTCGTCTGTTGTAAGTACCAGAGTCTGGCGTCTGGCGTCTGGCGTCTGAGTGTGGTTCGTGGGCGCGAGTCGGTCGAGTGAGCGTAAGTGGTAGAGAGCGTAGAGAGTGTAGAGAACGTGGGTGGTGAGTAGATTGATTGAACTGAACCTACTTGTCGAATCGATAATGCCGCGTCTGGCTGGGTGATTGGGTCGGTCTGAAAAGAGCGTCTAGAGAGTCATCGTTGGGGAATACACAGTCGTAACAGAAGTAGGGGCGAGAAGAAGAAGAAGAAGAAGAAGAAACAAGGTTGGGGAATGGAGGGTGGTGGTGGTGAAGGATCGCATTCCTTGACTTTGCGCTTCCCGTTGCTCCCACAACAAAAAAAGAAGGAAACGGACGTGAATCCCACATTCCTCGACGCCCATCGACGCTTCTCGGTCCTTCTGCCCTTCCACCCCATCTCAGGGCACCCGTGATGCTTGTCGGGTCTGAGCACCGCGCTCGGGACCCGTCTAATCACAACGCGGAGGCCGTGTTGGGGACAATGTGGCGGATGGGAGGGTTGGAATAATACATCACTTGTGAGACAGACACTATATCCCAATACTCGATACAACCTCGTCTCTACCTCTTATGGCAAAAACAAAAATGTGTGCTATAATCCATCCCTTGCCTGTCGCTGCCTTATGCTCCCAATTTCAGTAATCGCCGGAGGTCAGATTCAATCATAGACGGGTCACTCGTCTGGGCATTGCTTGTCGTGGTGTAGGATCGAGCGGGAGAATTATCCCGAGGTGATGGTGTCGGGAGATGGAGTATGGACATGAGATGAGCCGCTTGCTGTCGGAGATCGTCTTCAGACTCGACCTCTCGTTTGGCAGTCTTCTGCGGTGTCGGTGCGCGAGTCTTTTTCAACGGTACAAACGTGCTCGAGGCTGTCTCTCGTGGGGTGACAGACTTTGGTTCTGATGGGCAAGGGCCGGGCTGCGGGTCCACAACTTCACGCTTGAGTATCTTCTTTGGCGTAACCTTGCTCACACTTTGTGGAGTGGTCGCTTGAGAAGTCGCTGATGTGTTTCTGTGGGCCTTCTTCTTTCGTGGTGTCTCTGTGCTTGACCTCCCACCCTTGACACTGTTCGGGTTGTGCCTGTTGGTACTTGAGCCCACGCCATCCTGTGCATCAAAAAGTCGGGACTTGTCGCCAACAGTACGCTTCGTGGCAGAGGTAGGGAAACCCGCAGTCTTCGCAGATACTTCTTCTTGCTTGTGCGAAGACTCTTGTTCCGGGATGCTCACCGCGCGCGGCTTTTCTGTCGGAGCCCATGGTGATTTACGAGGCGCAGTAGTGTTTGCAGTCGCCGGCTGAGAAACTGCTGCCGTGCGTCTGCTGTCTTTCCTTGTAGCTGGCAAAGCAGCATCCTCGCCATCCATATTGAAGAGGCCTGATCGTGCAGGTATGTTGTGGTCAGTTTTGACCACGTTAGTCGCGGATAAGTTGGATTGGAAACCAAGTACCGGTGGAGATTCACTCTGATATCTCTGCAGTGATTCCTCCTTCTGCATCGCGCTAAAGAGAAAGCTTAAGGGAGAGGATTCCACCGGTAGTGAGGAAGGCGCACTTCCACTTGTCGAATTCGCCAGACTGTCTTTCTGCTGTGAGATTGAACGAGCCAGGAATGGTGGAGGAGGCAGATTTGCAGGCGCAGGAGAGTGATGGAAGGTCGGACCGGCATACTCCGCGGCCTTCTTACTTATCGGGGTCGCGACAGCTTGAATCTGCTTGGATCGGGCACGAGGGCTTTTGTTCTGCTGTGTTTGTTGTTGCATCTCGAGACTATACTGAGCATAAAGACTGACAGATGGGATCCTGGAGTATAAAGATCTGGTCTACACGAGCACAGCACTCACAAGAAGCGTGCGCGTTAAATGGAGAGTGTTGTATTGCACAAGAGTCAGAGGTGGTGGTGACTCTGAGGGATCCGGAGGTCGATTTCCAAGGTTGGCCAACTTGCGGGACTCTGAGGCGATATGGAGCTCCTCCAAAAGTCTTAGATATCGTATCTTTTACGACAGATACGGTATGATCAGTAGATGATCAGCAGATCAGCTTCTCTGCTCCTGGAAGAAGGAAGCTGGACAACTCTTGTGTCTGCTGGCCTGCTCTTGTCTGCAGCTCAGACTTGTATGATGGTGATGAATCAACGCTAGATTCGGTCTTTATATCTTGGAATTCCTGGTACACTGTTCATGGCACTGCTCGTTCGTGCAAACCGCTACCGTAATAAGTATAATTGCCAGATATTGCAGCCTCACTTCTCCACAACCGGGACTCGACGTTCAATGATTCTGGGCAATTGTTACGAGCTATTGTACCAGACATGCTCCAGCGTGATGCATCATAGATATCGTGCCAATTTACCAAACAACCAGTCTTGATCTGAACTATTCTGAGATATGAGTGAAGCAAGGGACGAGAAACCAGCTTGGCACGAAGCCTACCCGAAACCAAAATCCGAACCTCCGCGCGTCTCGCATGACATTCTCAGGGAGATGATAGAGGAGTCAGCTGGGGACGAAGATACCGGATTTGTGGTTGTCGACGTCCGCAGGAACGACTTTGAGGGATTGTCCGTCAAGGACGCCGTCAATATTCCCGCACAGTCCCTTCCCCTCGCCCTCTCCACCTGGAGCAAGGTCTTTGGCGATCGTACCGTCATCTTTTACTGCGGTTCCAGTAACGGTAGAGGTCCGCGTTGTGCATCCTGGTATCAAGACTGTGAGGCTCTCCAGCATAGACCATCCCCGGGACCTGGCTGACCCGATCAAAGATTTAGATGAAAACAAGTTGCCAGGGGAGGCTGCAATCCTGGATGGTGGCATCAAGGAGTGGACAAAACATTACAGTACAGTTGATGGATTGGTGACTAAGATACCAGACCTTAACTGAATCTCGTCTCTGTAGACTATGTACACATTTTCAAAGTTGCAGTGACTCGCGCAGCAGTACGCCAGAGAGACTCTGAATATGCCCGCAGAAGGACAGGCAGGGCAAAGCGGAAAGTCACCAGGGCCTGACGGGACTAGAATAGTCTCCACCAGATGATGATCAGGAAAAAGGTGGCCAGACCAGCATAGAGACCATATTCTCGGAGCATAGCCTTGAGATTCACATTGCGTGCTGCCTTGCGGTACTTTATGCTTTCATCCCGCAGCGTGCTTGAAAGCGTCGACATCTTGTCGAGGCTCTCTCCACGGGAGAGCAAGTCATCGATGTTCCGCGTCATGATTCTCGTCACATCATTGAGGTCATCGTTCAGCTTGTCCAGGTTCGAGGACGTCCTGGAATTCAGGTATTCGCGCGTCAATTTCTGCAGATTGTTCTCGAATCCGACAAATGCATAAGGTCGTATGCCTGGCTTCTGTGCCTCCTGACCATAACTAGCATAGAACTCCTTTGACACTTCAGACAAGTAGCTGAATGCCAGTTTTCGAGGATATGATTTATCTGCGATACACAGGTAGCAGATACCTTCCTCTATGATGTAGTGCAGCACATAAGGACCCGACTCGACAGATGCGGCATTCTCTGAACTCGACGATAGCTTGCGGAACAACAACTTTGCTTGTTGTTTTTGTGTAAGGAGCGCAGACTCTGACTTTTCATCATCTACCGTGGCGGCAAGTGGCAGACCATCCGATACCCTGGCTATCGAGGTGGACTTGACCATGATCAGGGTTGATGCCGGGTGAACGTCAGGCACTACTCTGATGTTGTGTACACAAACGGTGCCCAGTGCTTCAAGGCGAATGATGGAGTCTCTTGTGAGCGTGAATTTGGTTTGTTGGCGCGTTTGTTGCAGGATCGTGCGGCGGCAGCAAGCCGAAGAATATCCAAGGTGGGATTGCATGTGAATGGGAGAAACTCCACGCAAACCACGAAAGTCGCACTTCCAGCTCTTTATTGCTTCTACGGATACACGCCCAGTCTTGACCTTCATCCAGTAGGGATTACCATTTCTCGCTCCATCTGATAGACAAGGATCGTTCCGTTGTATAGCTTGCCAAGTCTGTCAGAAGCCTCCTTGTCTGCCTTGCTTCCTGCCTGATACCTAATATCTCTCAATCAGTCCTGTTTGATGAAATGCATTCTTTGTTCATGCCGGTCAGCATTGGCCCTGACGAGAGCGGGTTCTGTACTGGATCCTAGTCGCAGCACGAATGTTGCAAGTACGAGACGCACTGGCCTTTCTGCTTGGCGTTATGCATCGACTTTGTCCACCAAGTCAAGCCCGTTCGTGGTCTCTCGGGAAGAGGCTCAGCGAGTCTATGCAGCCTTTCACAGAAGCCCGATGACCACGACGCCTCGGCTGGAGAGCTTGGATCAGAAGTATGCGGCGTTCTATCTCTTCAAGGCGGTGGCAAAGACGAAATACAGGGCGAGCATCGGACGAGCAATGACGATGCCATACCGTGATCCACAAACTGGGAGGATCCATCAACGGCAGCGTATCGTGTGGACGGCCTTGCCACAGATTCACGAGATCGATAGCGACTATAATCCGCAGGACCGGCAGTCTCAGGTCTACGCAGGCCTCGAGCTCTACGAGGAGTCTGTGAAACCATTTCTACCCATCGACACCAATTACTTGCGTGATCACGCTCGCACAAACGTCTCTGAAGAGTCCTTCCAAATGACCGAGGCTTTCGCACAGGCCAAGCTGAAGGAGCGGATAGTGGAGCACGTCAGCCAAATTGCTCGGGAAATGCTCATGCAAGAGTACGGAGCTAGTGTCAAGATCAATGAAATCTCGGTCGATGTGACCCTCAGATCTACCCAAAGAGTCTTCTACCCAACGTGGATATTCACCAGCACAACGACGACGGCTGGGCGGCCTCTCAAGACTCTCGTATCTGGCGTGGACGCAAAGGTGTCTGGCCTCAAAACATATGATCCAACACTGAGCGGTGCACTCAGTGGTGCCACTGTAGCCTCGACACTCTTTTTCGTCTTTGGCAGTCCTGTGTTCTCGTTCCTTATGTTGGGCATCAGCTATCTGGCTGCAAGCACGGTCGCCAAATGGCTACCGATCTGGCGCACGATGAGATGGGAGGGTAGGCGTGCTGCGGATGTGCTCGCCAACCAGCAATATGGTGGCCAATCGTCCGGTTTCCAGGGCTCTGCCGGGTTCGGGGACTTTAATCCATTCGAAGCATTCATGGGTGGTCGAGGGTCCCGATCACAGGGGCAGGATCCTTTTAGCAATTACGATCCGTTTGCCGGAGCCGGAAGTTTCAACGGACAACGGAGGTCTTCTGATCCGTTTTATGGTTACGGACGGACGGGAAGCCAGTCGCAATCTAGAGGCCCACGGCCAGAGTCTACCCAAAAGGCCTCCAATGACCTGTACAGGACACTGGGGGTCAGCAAGAGTGCATCTCAGGACGAGATCACTGCCGCGTTCCGCAAACTAGCTCTGACCAAACACCCGGACAAAGTACCGGCAGAGCAGAAAGCGAATGCATCACATGAATTTGCAAAGATCAATGAGGCATACAAGGTCTTGCGAAACGTCTCAAAGCGCCAACAGTATGATAGGTACGGCGTGATATAATGCCCGTTCACTAATACGTTACGGAAATCAAGCTCGGCTTGGCCACGCACCGGTTCCTCATCTTGGCATTCATTCAGCCAGTCTCTTTCCGCCGCAGCTTGTGAGCCCGAAAATTTGCGGCTTCCTACAGTCCATCTCGTGGCGATAAAATATTCCTAAGGTATAGCGGTCATGGCGCCGCACAAGAGACAATAGCATTCCCTGCTACTGCATGCATTATGTACGATAGAGGATATATAGACATGTCGATACTTTTCTTGCATCACTGCACTCGTTGTCGCCAAATCACATAAACTTTGGCAGTAACTTGAACAATGGTCGCACCCTATCCGGAATCAGTTTCGTGCCGACGCACACGGTGGGATAAGCAAGACATACATTGACGCAAATCCCCGTCTCTCGACACGGTTGAGCTTCCTGGCAGTCTTGTGGTTGTTTTGGGTGTTTTGTCCGCGCACAGGCAATCCCATGGCGTGTCTACGACCACGATACGTGCCGACGTTTCGCAGGTGTGCAATGTTTCCCTGTAACTGACGCTTCAGGTCGTTCTCTATCGTCAGGGTCGTCAAGTGCTGACCCAGGGCGTTCATCTGTTCCTCCGTCAGACTGGCCATGGTGGCGTGCTCATTGATGCTCAGTGTCGCTAGGATGCGTGCCGAGGTGAAGTGTGATATGCCGTAGAATGAGAGAAGTCCAAACTTGACTTTTTTACTGTCCGGTATCTGGATTCCTTGCAGAAGAACCATATCGCCAGTTGCAGACGGACTACTACCCCCTTATTGTGATGTATCGATCCCTCTGTCCCTTGTGAGGAGCGACTGATATTCTTGTGAATTCGGCGTTGAAAGTTGCGTGGAGTTACGGGCTCGGAAGAAGTTCGGCTCTTCATCTGGAATCAAGAGTTTGACGGGAAACTCAATCGGCAAATCTTGCTTCATCCCACGCATCTCCAAGAGTCCCGATCCTGTCATTTTTTCGAATCACGCCGGTCAATAGACTAACAAATGCTCGGGTCCTGTGATCGAGCTTGTTCTTGAAGTGATCTATGCGAAAAACCAGCCTATAAGCCGAGGAGCACATCAGTGTTGAAAGTCGAGCTCCTCCCACCTCAGACTCCACCTCATTGTACCACGTAACCTCTCTCTCCAAACCTATTTTATGTATAACGTCTCATACGTATATTATTATCATTAGTGAATATATAATCTCTCACCTGTTCACGTTCTTTAACAGATTAACAGTCGAGAGCTCTAACCAGCGCACACACTTTCTTTTCCCCAGAGTCAGCAGACCAACCCACGTCCCTGTCACACGCCATAACGCGTCGATCATCCACCAAAAGATCTCATTATCTTTATCCACTAAGACACACTCGAATTGAGTGCAAACACAGCAATGTCAACAGACGAATCAGACAAATCCTTTTCACCTCATATGAGACAAATCAAACCCCTCAAGAGAGCACACAACTACGACAATTGGGCAAGAATGTTCAAACTAGCACTAGGGGCCCAAGGTCTGGATGACTGGCTGGACCCCTCTTGGGATTATCTAAAAGGGATTAAAACTGGTTATCCAACACCGACAGACCTGAAAACAAATCCCCAAGCGAAATTCTCGTACAAGGCCTTGACCCCACTGCAACGCAAAGAAACTTCAAAAGTTATGTTTCTCATGAATTCCACAATTGATGAGAGCCTCCAACATTATATTGAGATCTTTGAGATTCCTTTTCTGGCTTTTGAAAAGCTCAAACAGACTTTTCAACCAAATGGGACAGTTGCAGAATTCCGAATCATATGCAAACTAGAAGAACACAAATTCTCCAACGTCTCAGAGGACGCCCTCACGGAAGACCTAGTCAAGAAGTTCCTATCAGAGCGATCTGCAATAAAGACACAGGCAAGATCCATTGGACTGGTTATGGAGGCACTCTCTGTGGAACAGTCTTTGAGATTGGAACTTATGAGACTCATGATTTGCCTCCCAGTGCATATCTTCGGCAACTTCATTGATATGGTGTCACCCAATCTTGACCGCTTTAGAAGCACAGACGAGTTGGAGGAAGAACTGCGTACCTGGATGGCAACCAGATCCACCATACGGAAAACTGAGGGCATTTCAGTCTTACTATCTCAGTCCACAAGCAACACCAACTCACTAAAAGCAATCAATGCAGCCACCCGAGCGAAATGTGATAAGGCAGGAGGAGGATGCGGCAAGGACGGCCACAACGTATCCGACTGCTGGAAACGTCCTGAAAATCAATCCAAGAAACCTCAGTGGCTACTCGAGAAAGAATTGAAACGCCAACAACCTGCAGTGGGAATGGCTGAAGCTAATGTATCTTCAACGCGAACATACTACTACATGGCGGATATCGCTGATATTCTTGTAACAAAAACATCAGACATTGCTGATGATATCTTTGAAGCGGACGAGGATAGCCTCGAAACTGACACACCAGACGTTAGCAATGCATTGCAACTACACAGCGGCGCAAGGAACACGCGCCAGGAATTCAATTGGGCTGACATATCTTTTGCAAAGAATACTATTCAGTCCACTTGGACCAACATAAACGATCCTTTTCCTCCCGGGGCCACACCTGGAAGAAACTTTATGGAACATCTGGAGCTACCTGGGAAAGGAAAGCAATTCGAATCTTTCCCACCTAACACACAAGATCAAAGTACACGACCATCCGCAAAACAGCAACACACATATAACACACAACAACTCCCAACTGAATCCACAAACCAAACTCAACAAAGTAACCTAAACCCACGCGACATGAATCAGAACACAAATTGGCAATTCGAACCAACTGCTGAACAGGCACCTGGGAGGCCTTGGCCCATAACACGTCCACAGTATGGAATTTTCCCAAAGCGTGAAAATGAAAGAACAACACGACCAAAAGTAGCTCTATGGGAATACCCAACAAAATTTGGCACCTCGAACGCTAATCGCCCCGACCAAGAACCTGTGAAAACGGAACCCGTAAAGAACGAACAATACTTGTCGGATCTCCCTCGCACCAGCCCTGCGAAAAGGCGGAGGGGCACTTTGAATGAACCACAATCAGACGGAAATGCAGCTGCCAGTGAGGCCAAGTACATAACTACCTACCACCACCGACCATATGCATTTGTCTGTTATTTCCCAGACGAGGCAAACTCAGTGGAAGACCGACAAAATGTTTTTCTCTTTGATACTGGAGCTTCATGTCATCTCACCCACTGTAAAGAACATCTCTTTGACATCTATGAGCGACGAATAGAGGTCGCATTTGCGGATGGCCAAAAGAAGCATACAGAACTTATTGGAAGCCTCCACTTCGAGCTGGAGCAAAACGGCAAAACGATGGTTGTCAGAATTGAAAACGTCCTGTATGCTCCCTGGGCACGCAACCTTCTATCTATTGGTACGCTAATGAAAGCTAAGAACATGCGGGGCACGTTAGATGGTAATACTTTCGAGCTAATATCAAGGAAACTCAACAGGACTATACTCACTGGACAAACATATGCGTCAAACCTCTACAAGCTAGTTTACAAGTACCTCCTGTATCCAGAGACACCTGAGTCCACTCTCTCAGCCAAGACCAGCCCCAAAGCTGAACTGCTCACAACGCATAGGAAACTAGCTCATGCGTCCTGGGGAGTAATGTCCAAAATGGCTCAGTCAGGCCACTCGGACCTCGTGCCTGCTGGTCTACACCAAGAAAGAGATGTGGTCCTGAAATGCATTGATTGCGCGGTAGGAAAGGCTCATGCAAAACCTTTCCCTGTCAAACCGGACCTCAAATACTCGGCCCCTGGAGAAATGATAGTGTCCGATCTCAAAACTAATCTCGGCGGACCCAGGCCATACCTGCACTGTATCGTTGACTCTGCTTCAGGATATGTTTGGTGCCGAGCAATTGCACAAAAAAGCGACACAGTCGAATCTTTGAAATCCTGGTATGACTCTGCCAAGGGTATCATAAAATGGAAAGCTTTCAGGTCGGACAACGGAGGGGAGTTTGTCAACCGAGAAATGGCGGAATGGCTAACAGGTCTTGGTATACAACATCAGACCTCAATTCCAGAAACATCAGCTCAAAACGGCAGAGCAGAACGTTGGAACAGAACAATACTTGACAAATCACGCGCTATGCTTTCCACAGCAAACCTGCCAGTTACATGGTGGCCAAAGGCGGTGGGAGCCATGATTTTTACGAGTAACCGAACCATGAACTCCAGGGACATAACCCCTATACAAAAACTGCTGAATACTACTAGTAATGACACCTCCATGCTGCAACCCTGGGGCTGCTTATGCGTCATGAAAGACCCCCACGCCAAAGGTTTCAATCCGAGTGGTATCCGATGCATTTTTACTGCCTATCTAGAAGACTCTGTTGGATGGGAAGTTTTTGACCTAACTTCCAGGAGATTTCATAAATCGAGGAATGTGACTTTCTTCCCACAGATTTTTCCTGGCTTAGCCAAACTGTCTGCGGAGGAGGAACTAGAACTGAAGACATGGGCGATTGACAATTGTGAGGAATTGACTGATGCTAGCACAGAAAGTGACTCTGATGTCAACACCCCTCCTGTGAGCGAAGACGGTATTGGTACAGACGACCAGACACCCCCCATTTCAAGGACACCACTACCAGCGCAACAACCCTTAGTCACAAGGTCGAAATCAGGGATTCCAAAAGCCGTTAATTCAAAGAAACACAACCCTTATGCTAAAACATATGAAGCTGCGTTGCTTGACATTCTCCACGACCATTCCCCGGCCTGTCTAGAAGTTTGCGAAAGTAGTGTGGCTTTGGAATCTGACCTAGAGGTTTCAAATGTGCCTGGAGGAGTTGATGTCTACCTTGCCCACGAAATAGGAGATGAAAACTGGCCGGAAGACCTAACGGATGACGAAATACCTCAGACTTACGAAGATGCACTCGGATCCCCGCATGCCAGATACTTTCAACGGGCAATGGACGAACAAATTGCTTCACTCCATGCTTTCCAAGTATACGAACTCAAAGAAACACCAAGCTCAACAAACCCTTTGCCGGGGCGATGGGTCTATAGTGTGAAACGCTCACAAATCACCAACAAAGTAATCGCTATCAAAGCCAGGTGGGTCATCAAAGGCTACATTCAGCGCAAGGGAATAGACTACACCGAAACGTTTTCACCAGTTGCCAAAGCGACAACAATGCGGCTTTTCCTAGTAGTCAATACAAAGAAAAACCATATGATCAAACAGGGCGATGCGATCAGTGCTTTTCTCACAGCTGGAATAGGAGAAAACCCCGTATACATGGCGCAGCCAAAGGGATACCATAAGGGAGCACCCAATATCTCATGTTTCCTCCACATGGCAATGTGGGGTCTGAAACAAAGTCCCCTCCTCTTCTTTGAGCATTTCAGGTCTATCGCAATGTCTTTGGGTTTCGTACAATTTGACGGTGATGAATGTCTATTCCTGGCTACCAGAAACGGTCATCTGACAATGATCATTGTTCATGTCGACGATTATCTCATTTCAAGCTGCAGAGAGAATGTTGATTTCTTCCAGTCCCTGATTGTGAACAAAATCAAAATTGATGACCGGGGCTATCTTGGCAAGGAAGGGAATAAGGTCCTAGGGATGAACATGACCTTACACCAAGGCACCATGACACTCAGCCAAGGAGGGTATATCCAAGGCATGCTAGACCGCTGGGATCCAACAAATTCGTTCAAACCAGTACACACACCTTTGGATCCAGCAAAACTCGATCTGCTCTACGACCACAGCACTTCAACACCCATTGAAAAACTCCAATACCTGGAATTTGTCGGCTGCTGCATGTACCTAGGAAATACTACAAGACCGGACATCTGCTGGACAATAGGTGTCCTTTCACGATACTCGGCAACACCCAAGAAAGTACACTGGGATGCATGTATGCGCCTCCTGCGCTACCTGAAAGGCTCACAAAACCTGGGACTCCAGTACTGCCCAAAGGACGAAGGTTTGCAAATGTGGTCAGACGCAGATTTTGCTGGCGACAAAGTAACCCGCAGATCAACAGGTGGGTGCTGTATCACTCTCATGGGTTGTCTAGTGTACTGGTCATCCACTCGCCAGCGAAGTGTCACCCTATCAACACAAGAGGCTGAATACCTCTCTTATGCAAAGGCAGCACGCTCAATCCTTTGGATGATGAAGATACTAAATCAAATGGAAATCAAGATACAAAGACCCATCAGAACTTTCTCCGACAACCTTGCGGCTATCAAGGAAATCAAACAGGACACCTGTCGCTCGAACAAGCTTAGGCATGTCGACGTAGCCTTCAAATATGTTGCGGAGCTTGCCGCTAACAAAACCGTCATGGTCGAATACTGCAGGAGTGAGGATATGAGGGCCGACGTCTTCACCAAAGCTCTGCCGGCAACACAACACAATAAGCTGATTAAACTTCTGGGTCTACAATGCTTGGAAAGCTAATTCCGACGTCTGAGGTGTTCGGATCAGGGGAGCTGTTGAAAGTCGAGCTCCTCCCACCTCAGACTCCACCTCATTGTACCACGTAACCTCTCTCTCCAAACCTATTTTATGTATAACGTCTCATACGTATATTATTATCATTAGTGAATATATAATCTCTCACCTGTTCACGTTCTTTAACAATCAGAACAGTCCTCATCACACACTCGAACGATGACCTCGACAGCTCCACCACTTGTGCTCGATCAAGAAAGCCCGATTCGTAGTATGAAGAAGGAAAATGAGAGTCTCGACAATGATACGACCGATGGGCAGATCAGTGACGCTATCCCTAATCAGCTGAGGTACATAGAGTTGACCGATCCGGCACATCCGATCCACTGGTCTGCGACCAAGAAGTGGATCATCATCTCAGTCTATTGTCTCCTGGAGATATTTGTCGCCCTGACCTCCACGACTTGGGTCTCGATAGCATTCTTGATTCAAGAGAGGTATGGGACCTCGACACAAGTCACGACACTTGGTCAAAGCATGTTCATCGTGGGCACAGCGGTGGGCCCGGCCTTTCTTGGCCCTCTGAGTGATATTTCGGGTCGAAAGTGGGTCTATGTCTGCAGTATCCTGCTGTACGCAATCTTCATGATCGGTGTCGCCTTGGCGAGGAATTTCCCAATGATGGTGGTCTTCATGTTCTTGTCCGGTGCCGCCGGCTCGACTGCACTCTCGAACGTCGCAGGAACGATTGCCGATCTCTATGGTGACGCAAACAATGCTGGACAGGCGATGGCTCTGTTTGTGGCCTGTGCGAATATCGGTCCCAGTCTGGGATCGCCAGTCGGCGAATGGGTGGCCGAGAATCCGCATATGGGACTCAACTGGCTCTTCTGGCTCAATGTCATCATCGGAGGAGCATTTGCAGCCGTCCTCGCCCTTGTGCCCGAGACACTGCCGCGAGTTGTCATTCGCCGCAATCCAAAGCATCGAGATATCGAACACGCGCCTGTGGTAGAAAAGAAAATCAGTGTCATGAGGGAGATTTACTTTGTCACATCGATGGCACTTCGAATCATGACGACGGAGCCAATCGTCATCTCTCTCGGTCTGTACAATGGCTTTGCATACGGAATCATCTTTCTGTATTTGTCAGGAGTCTTTGGAGTGTTTGTGACCAACAACGGCTTGAGCTACATCGTGGCCGACTTGACCTTTTTGAACTTTGCCGCAGGTGTCATCGTCCTCTTCTTCTGCATGCCGATACAGACATGGGCCTATACAAGGGACAAGGCAAACAATGGTGGCCAGGGACGTCCTGAGGCAAGGTTCCTGACATCGCTCGTGTGTGTCTGGGGGTTCCCGGCGTCCCTGCTCTGGATCGCCTTTACGAGCAATGGCGATACGTCCTACTGGTCACCGATCGTTGGTGGTGCAGTGCTTGCCTTTGTGGATACATTGTTGTATCTATCAATGCTGTCCTACATCACCGACAGTTATCCCAACGTTGCAGGATCCGCCGTGGCTGCCTTCCTCATTCCATCCTTCTTACTGGCCGCTGGATTTGCGCACATTGGTATAATCATGTTTGAACGTATGTCCACCACCTGGGCCTTCGCTACGCTGGGATTCATCTCACTCGGTATCGTGGCATTGGTCTACATCCTATACTACTTCGGACCTGCTCTCAGGAGATATTCAAAGTTGGCGAGGAATTTCGATGAGGGACACGACAGGGCTATATAATGCGCAGTATTTCATGAAAAATTGAAGGCAGTTTTTTGGCCTAATCAAGTGCAGAGTATCGGCGAGCAGAAATATCATGAAGTAGAACATTCCAATCATAAACGAATATCAAGACTCGCAAGCTTAGGATACAAGAACACTTGATTGCAATTGAGTGCAACTGCGTTTGATTCCGTGGATTTGAACTGGGCGACATTTCCTTATCGATAAATCCTCCACACGAATTTGTCTTGCGACAATTCGCTAAAGTGTGACTCAAAATTATTGACGGTCCATATTGAACCGAGACTTGTCAGTTAGCCTGCGAGTGAACCATCATGTCTTCCGCCTTCAACGTCGTGAAGGAGGAAGAAAAGGTCGGTGCATTCTGGAAAGATATCGATGCCTTCCAAACTTCTCTGAAACTGTCAAAAGGCCGACCGGCATTCACGTTCTATGATGGTCCGCCATTCGCAACTGGTCTGCCTCATCATGGCCATCTCTTGGCCTCAACCATCAAGGATACTGTGACAAGATATGCTCACAGTACTGGCCATCACGTCGAACGTCGATTCGGTTGGGACACTCACGGACTACCGATCGAACACGAAATCGACAAACGACTCAACATAACCGGGAAAGACGACGTGATGAAGATGGGAATAGACAAGTATAATGCCGAGTGTCGTGCAATTGTCATGAGATATGCATCGGAATGGCGATCTACCATTGAGCGGATGGGTCGATGGATCGACTTTGACAACGATTACAAGACCTTGAATCCCTCCTTCATGGAGTCTGTCTGGTGGGTGTTTAGCCAATTGTACTCAAAGGGCGAGGTGTACCGAGGTTTCAAGGTGATGCCATATTCGACTGGTTGTACGACACCCTTGTCGAATTTCGAGGCCCAACAAAATTACAAGGATGTGCCCGATCCTGCAGTGACCATTGGGTTTCCTCTACTCTCTGATCCAACAACATTCCTACTCGCCTGGACAACCACCCCGTGGACACTACCTTCTCATCTGGCACTCGCTGTCAACCCAACGTTCGAATACGTCAAAATAGAAGATCAAGAATCAGGCAATAAATACATACTACTAGAATCCCTGCTCAAAACGCTGTACAAGGACCCAAAGAAAGCCAAGTACAAGGTCGTAGAGAAGATCAAGGGAACGGATATGGTTGGTTGGAAGTACGAGCCTCCTTTCGACTACTTCTACGAGGAATACAAGGATGTAGCATTCAAAGTCATACCAGCCGACTACGTCACTGACGACAGTGGTACTGGTATCGTACATCAAGCACCAGCCTTTGGAGAGGACGATTTTGAAGTCGCCATAAAGAACAATATCATTTCGAAAGATCAACCTCCGCCCTGTCCTTTGGATGACAAAGGCTGTTTCACCGACATTGTTCGCGACTTTAAGGGCTTATACGTAAAGGACGCCGACAAAGAGATACAAAAGTACTTGAAAAAATCTGGACGACTCATCGTGCAAGCACAAATTATGCATAGTTATGCTTTCTGTTGGCGTTCGGACACTCCACTGCTAAAGCGTACTATTCCGGCTTGGTTCGTCAGAGTACAGGACCACACTGATGACATGCTTGCAGCCCTGGAGGGAACCCGCTGGGTTCCAGCTTTCGTCAAGGAGAAGCGTTTCGCAAACTGGATCGAGAATGCCCGCGATTGGAACATCTCGAGGAACAGGTACTGGGGTACTCCGATTCCGTTGTGGGTCAGTGATGACTATGAAGAAATTGTATGCATCAACTCTATCCAGCAGTTGGAAGAATTATCTGGTGTTACAGGCATAACCGACTTGCATCGTGATAGCATTGATCAGATCACGATACCATCGAAACAAGGAAGAGGGCCACTCAGACGTGTGGAAGAAGTCTTTGATTGTTGGTTCGAATCAGGCTCGATGCCATACGCTTCCAACCACTATCCATTCGAAAACGCAAAGACATTTGAGAATCAATTCCCTGCAGACTTTATCGCAGAGGGTCTCGATCAGACGCGTGGCTGGTTCTACACATTATTAGTCCTAGGAACCCTTCTCTTCAATTCTGCTCCATTCAAGAATGTCATCGTCAACGGATTGGTTCTTGCTGAGGATGGCAAAAAAATGTCGAAAAAGCTAAAGAACTACCCGGAGCCAGGCTTGATCGTCAGCAAATATGGTGCCGATGCACTCCGTCTGTACCTCATCAATTCACCTGTTGTGCGTGCAGAACCTCTGCGTTTCAAGGAAGAAGGAGTCAAGGAAGTTATTGCCAAGGTCATTTTACCTCTCTGGAATTCGTATAAATTCTTCGAAGGTCAAGCAGCCCTCCTCCACAAGGTTCATGGCATCGACTTCAAATTTGACGCCACACTGGCCAGCAGCGATAATGTCATGGACAAATGGATATTGGCTGCTTGTCAGAGTCTGATCATATTCATCAAGGAGGAGATGGGAGCATACAGGCTCTACACTGTCGTGCCTCGACTGCTACGACTGATTGACGACATGACCAACTGGTACATTAGGTGCAACAGACGACGACTCAAGGGCGAGAGTGGTAAGGATGATGCTGTTGTTGCCTTGAACACATTGTTTGATGTTCTCTACACACTGACGCGCACACTGTCATCCTTCACTCCATTCATCACCGAGACCATCTACCAACAACTTCGAAACTACCTGCCGCAAGACTCGACCGGGGAGGACGTCAGATCCATCCACTTTGTCAGCTTCCCATCTGTCCGATCAGAATTCATCAATGAGGTCGTGCAGAGGCGAGTGGCCAGGATGCAGAGTGTCATCGAGCTCGGTAGGACTGCTCGTGAGAGGAAAACCATTGGACTCAAGACCCCGCTATCACAGCTCGTCGTCATCCACAAGGATCAGGAATACCTGGATGACGTACAGACGTTGGTCCAATTCGTCAAGGACGAGTTGAACATTCGGGAAGTCGTCCTGTCGACGGACGAGGACAGGTACGGCGTAGTCTACCGGGTCGTGGCGGACTGGACCGTGCTCGGTCGCAAGCTGCGGAAGGACATGGGCAAGGTGAAGAAGGCACTGCCGGACGTGACGAGCGAGCAGGTCAAAAAGTTCTTTACGGAGAAGGAGATTGAGGTTGCGGGAATCAAGTTGGTGGAGGAAGACTTGCTCGTGGTGCGCGACGTGGACGCCGCCAAGTCGGGCGGTCTGGACAGCAACACTGACTCGGACGTCATCATCCTGCTCGACACCACGGTCCGTCCGGAACTGCAGCAGGAGGGCATGGCGCGGGAAGTCATCAATCGTGTGCAGAAGCTGCGGAAGCAGGCGGGTCTGCAGGCGACGGAGGACGTGACGATGGAGTACCGGATCCTGCGGGACCCAGACAACGGACTGTCGGAGGCGATTGCAAACAATGGTGAAATGTTCATCAAGACGCTGCGCAGTAATTTGGTGGAGGCGACGGAGGGGAGGGAGGTGATTGCGGAGGAAGAGCAGGAAGTGTCGGGCTGTACCTTTCTCCTCCGTCTGCTCAAGTTGTAGTCCTTTCCGTAAACTATTATGCTGCCAGTCATTCCCCATGCCTCTCTCATTCATTCATTGATTCATTGTGACGGGTAAAGGTGCCGGAGGTGTACCGCACCAGGTCAGGGACCACCTCCCGGTCACGGATCGTGGTGTCTAGGACGCGGACGACATTTTCGGGCGTCACCTTGCCGTACCAGACACAACTCCAGTCGTCTGCGTCTACAGCCCGCTTGCCATCACCATCACCACCAGCTAGGTCCGGATTAGAGATTTTGGACGGGGGGACGTAGATGAGGAGTAGACCGGCGAATTTATGGCCGCCGAGGTGCGAGGTGGCAAGGACTCTGGTACCGCGTCCGTACGCGCGCGCCCACCCCTCGACGAGCGGGACGACGAGGCGACTCGCGGTGCCGCACCGACTGTCCCTCTGTCCATGCGCACACATGAATATCTGTGGCCCCGACAGCCCCTCGTGCCCGTCAAGGCGAGTCGGTTCGGGCGTACTTGGGAGGGACGGGGCGAGTGGACCTTTCGTGCCCCTCGGAAACACAAGACACCTATCGGGCTCGACGTCGACGTCGGTGTCGTTGTTGGGGTCGTTGTTGGGGTCGGTGTCGGTGTCGGGGGCGCGGGGAGGGTACAGTGGGTGACAGAGGTTGAGCAACACGCGGGACCCATCAGTCGACCGGTTCCGTGCCGAAACAGACTCCTCCATCCTCTTTGCGCCGCCCTGCAGCACAGGGTACGCCGCCCAGGACGACGGCGGGTCCTTGGTCTCGATGAAGATGTGTTGTGCGTGAGGTCTGATCCAGCCCATCGGGTCCCGCGACGGCCAATCCCTCTCGCACCCGCATGATGCCCTTGAGTCCTTTGAAACGTGCCGGGCGTACCGTTTCAGCAGCTGGTGCCCCGTCGACAACCTCATGGCGTGCATGCCGTAGCTGGACATCTCCGTTTGCGAGCAGAAGAAGATGGTAATTTCTCGAGATGAGGCGAAGAGTGTGGGGTATAAATTAGAGTTTAGTAAATAATTCTACACGACGACGACAACGACTAAACACCTGCTGATTGCACAAACGTTGCACAAATTCCATCTCTATCGCGCGCCCAAATTTCTCCCGATCCTACTCTTCTGACTCGCAATGTAAGCAGTCACGAAAAAGACGCAGATGAAGCCGACAATGCCAAAGAACCAGCCCAAATTACCCGCGTCCCGACCAGGTACAGGGACGTTCATGCCCCAGAGACCAGTCACCAAACTGTCATTGTCAGCATTGAGTATATAGTATTTCGTGGTCTTACTTCATTGGCACGAGCATGGTGGCGATAAAGGTAATCTTGCCAAGCACGGCGTTCAGTCGATTGCTCGATTCCATGGAATGAATGGACAGCTGGGCCAAGTAATTGGAATGTGATCGAGAGAGAATCTTTTCGAATTGCGTGAGGGAGGATGTCATGGTGACCAGATGGTCCTGGATATCTCCCAGGTACAATCCAATCTCGCCCTTCGGAGCGACATCCCATTGCTCGTTGCATCGCTTGGCAAACATCTTGATGACATCCGCCTTGCCGTGAAGCAGTCTGAAGAGTGCCATGACCTTCTTGCGGCACTCTCCGATTCGCCTGAGCATGTCGCCGGTATCGTCCTCGCGAGTGATCATGACGGCGTCCTCGATGGCATCAGTCTCATACTCAATCTCGTGGATAAGTGGCATGAAGACATCAGTGACGTCGTCAATAATGGCGTACGAGATCCAGTCTGCAGACACAGAGACGTAATCTCTGAGCTGTCTGATTCGTCTCCGAACATTGGCAGGGTGAGAGGTGGGAGCAAAGTGGAAAGAGAGCAAGCCCTCCTTGAAGACGACGATGTAAATGTTGACCGGCTCCAAAAAGTCCTCAGATTCCTTGTCGTGATCGAATGATCTAAAACAGACAAAGTAGTAACTCCTGAAGAGTTCGACCTTTTCTCGAGTTTCCTGGACCCGGATATCTTCCGCCGTGAGGGGATGGATACCAAACGCTTTAGCAATTGTTCTCATCTCACCATCAGTCGGGCACATGACATCTAGCCACCAACAGCCTCGGTCCTGTCGAAACAACTGTTTGAAGGAGCCGTCCGTGCCAGACAAAAGTCCCCCGAGGTTCGGGGCGTGGATGGTGTCATCCCGTTCGGAGGTGAAGAAGGAGAAGCGATCTGGGGCATCTTGGTTGCGCTCCATCTGTCGCAGATGTATGGCAGTCAATGGTCTCGGGATCGAGGTGGCCTTGGAGAGCAGTGGGCCTGGCCCCTTTCTGCCATCGGAGATGATCTCAGGGACAACCATGTGCTGGGTCCTCATCGGAGCGATGGCAGGAGAGGCGAAACGAGAGGAATAGTCCCGTTGCGAGGTGTTTAGCGACGGGGTCACGTTGCTGGTCTGCGCACTGCTGGACGAAAAGCCCAAATCTTCCTTCTCGTCGAGGTCAACGTCAACCTTGGCCGAGACATAGGACATCTTCCGGGTGCTGCGTGTATTTGTCCTCTGGATGGCAGTCGATTGCTCGACCACGAAAGCATCGAGCTCGTCAAAGTCAACGCCCTCGATGGATCGTACCTCTTCAGACATGGGAAAGCAGACATCCTGTTCGGCCTCTTCCTCCTCGCCGTCCTGGGAGTCTGGGTGGGAGGGCGCATCGATACTGCCCCGCTCGTCGTCCTTTTCCTGTTGTGGACGGTTGTGAGCACTCATGCGTCGGGTTCGTGCGGAAAAGAGTGGCTGTCGTCGAGACCTGCCAGAAGAGGTCGAAGAACCTCGGGATCGAGGTCTTTGACCAGCATCGAGATCGAGGCTCGGTGGTCTGCCACGCGGTTCCGTCGTGACTCTGGGAGAGGGTCGAATCGGCGCAGACAAGACGGCATCGAGGTGGCTGCCAGTCCGTGGTCGAGGGGCCGTTCGAGCACGATCGCTAGAGACACCGCCCAGATCGATGCTGTCCTCGAGTCCTCCGAACTGTAAGTCGTCCTCGATAGCAAATTCGTTGGAGGACTGATGAAATCGAGTCATGCTCTCCTCCTCCCGACTTGCGAGCACGGAATTACGCCTCGCCCGCTCGGCAAGGGACATGGCACTTTGGCCGGACATCTCAGTCAGGGTGATTGTCGGTGGCGTGATTGGGGAGAAGGAAACGCTACCACTTCTGCCACTCCTGGGTAAAGACTGAGCCTGGTTTCGGTGGTCGAGCAATCCGGCATCGTCCGTTCCGTTTCGCGGCGCGCCGGCCTTGATGTCGACTGGCATGTTCATGATGACGGGACTGGTAGTTGTTGGGGTCCCAGTAGACCAGGCGAGAAGGATTGATTTACCCCAGTGTGTTGACTAGACGCCTTGTGAGCGACTTGAAAAAAAAATGGGAGAAGAAGCTGAAGACAAGTCGGATTCTGCAGACGAGCGAGTAGACAATTGACAGTAACCTCCCAAGGTCAATTAAGGAGGCTCAAAGACGGTAAAGACAATCGCCTCTAGTGGAGCGGAAGGGAAGATAGCCAACTTGTCGGTCGCTTTTGCACTTGCGGTGCGCTGAAGACTGTTTGTCGTCTAGGATAGAATATATGAGAGAGCAGTCAGTACTCGCTATAGACTGACGAGGCGAGAGCGATTGGACAAGGGCAGGGTAGAAGGGGAAGTGAGAAGAAGCAGAAGGAGGAGGATGATGAGTACCTACGGTAATACTGTGCACGAAGAGAGAGGAAGGAAGGGAGGGAAATCTCCTTCAGCTCCCACGCAGCGAGAATCACGCTCCAACCGCCGCTGGTTGAAGAGAACGAGGAACGAAGAACGAGAGGGAGAACGAATTGACTGATTGTCTGATTGACTGATCATCAACTGATTTCTTTTTTGATCAATTGATCATTTGCACCAATGAGATCATCCGTATCGTGGCACGTGAGCCAATCAGTCCGCTTCCTTTCAATGCCGCGCTCTGGTCTCCTCCGATGATTATCCGGTGTCTCCTTCACTTGTTCGCGCGTCTGAAGCGTCTGTCGTTGAAACAAGAGACGAGACGAGAGGAGACGAGAGACGCTCCTATATTCTGTACTCAGACTATTCTTCATCAGACAACCTTCTTGCTCTACCCAACATCACCAACATACATACAGGATGGACAAGATTGGTCTTGTTGACTTTCAGGGTCAGAAGGATGCCCAGATGTATATGCACCTCCTGCTCTACTCTTCAGCCGTCCGTTCCCCAAATCTACACCCACGGTCCATGGTCAAAGTCACTGACAAACACATCAGGTCCTTGCTTTTCTCATCGGATTCGTGGCAGAGGACGTCTTCTTGACTCTCTACCTCTTTCTCGGTGGTGTCTTCCTCACTTTTGCCGTACTGACCCCACACTTCTCCTGATGAATGATTTGAGACTGATATGTCATAGGCCATCGTTCCTCCCAGGCCATTCTTCAAGGCCAAGCCCGTCGTCTGGCTCGAGAACGAGAGTAAAAAGGCCTATGCAGAGGCAGTCAGGAAGCTGCAGGCAGAATTGGATCAGGAGAGTGCGGCTGCTGCTGCCGCTGCTGCCAAGTAGTCTTGCCCAGCCCTTTCATCTTGACCGTCTCCCACGAAGCGCAAGGGACAGGACAGGCATTTCAGCACGAGCATCTCATAGTGGCGTTGGCGTAATGTATTGCTCTTTTTATGATTTCCTGAGCTCGAGACAGTCCGCGTAAAAGCGGAGAATAGTCGCCTCTCACGACTTCCTCGTCAGAAAGAGCTCGCCATGACCCATCGATTAATGCTAACCACAATTACGGCCGTGTCATGGCTCTCGCCCTTTACCAGAACAATTTCCAATAACTCCCAGTTTAGTCTCTATTCCTACCCTGGGCCACTCCCTTCGCCCTCTCCTTCCACCCGCTCTCTCGCTCTCTTGCTCCCTCAGTTCTTCATTGCCGCAGTCTGTGAACTCATGCTACTGGACATTGGTATGCTCGAGGTTGGCAGTCCCGAGGGTGACTTTGCCTTGTTTTGCTGCATCTTGGCCACCGCATACACGATCCCCGCCACGAACCCGAGCGCAATGGCAGTGACGGAGAAGAAGGTGACGGGATCGCCAAAGAAGACGAGGCCCGAGAGTGCTATCGGCAGCTTATTCAGTGCCCCCACCATCGAGTAGGTCGTCGAGGATGTGGTCCGGACACACCAGGCCGACGTGTATGAGATTCCCACCGTGGTCAGACCACTAAAGACCATGGAGAATGCCACCGTGTTTCTGTTTGCCGGGGGGAAGTTGCGCTCAATGTTGGCGGATGACCAGTCTTCCAACAGCAGGGAACAGACGAACAGGATCGGAATGGACAACAGATTGTTGTAGAACATGGTGTCAAAGTCCTTAAAGTTGGTCAACTTGATGCGCTTGCGCATACCGAGCACGTATGCCGCCGAGGCGAGGCAGTTGATGGCCATCCACAGATAGCCAGAATTCAGGGTAGCGAGCTGCGCGCTGGCCTCGGTGCCTACCGAACTAGCTGTGCTACCGTAGTTTGCGACCACTCGGGAGATGTCTGACCATGCTGCCACAACCGAGGAAACCACCATCAATCCAAAAGAGCCCAGAGTGAGCGGCGTGACGGTCCCTCCAAACCATATGACCTCTCCATAAGCGATGACAATGATTGTCAGATTCTTGAAGATTGTGTACACTGGGATGGACAGGAACTGTAAAGCTTTCGACCCAGTATAAATCATGAGGACGAGCAGAAAGGAGATTGGAAACCATTTTTTGGCCTCATCGGCATTGAAGTCGCGATACGTGATGACTTTGAACTGTTTGCAGATGGCGATGGCAAGGATGCAGACCACACTTTGTACCATCAACAAGAAGAAGTTGAGATTGAATTGGAAGCCTGACAACACATACTTGTTCGACGCAGTCATCGATATACTGGCGAGACAGTAGGAGAGTACAGGCAAGAGAGGGTGATTGAGTATGCTGCTTTCGAGCGTCTGCTTAGGTTGAGCCTTGAGAGGAGGTCTGTAGTCATCCTGTTCATCTTGCGACACGTTTATCGAGTAATCGCCCTTCGAATTGCCAGAGGAACTCATGGTGCGGAGTTTTACTGAGGACCTGACTCAATTTGTAGCTTTGCCACGACAATGGATCGTTTGTACCCGTCTGCCAAGGTAAGAAACAAGAGTAGCACCAAAACGTATTGTGTTGTTGTGTAGCTATTGGATCGAATGCAGCAAGAGGTTGGTTGGCAGCATCCATCGTTTCCATTGGACGCCGTTAACTTATTTCCGTAGTTCAAGCAATTATCTCGTTCTTTCGTATTCAGCTCATATATCCTATCCAGGTAAGACATCCCGTCCCCTCATGATTGACGTCGTTGTCTCCCGTCTCCAGCTGCTGGTCATGCTATACTGTCACTCAACCAGTCGCATGACAGTACCAAGCTCAGGCGATATGTGCTTTCATCAAAGGACATTGTCAGCTCGTTGGCGTCATCCAAAGTTCTGGTTCTGAGTGCCGAGTGTCAAGCGTTTCAAACCAAGGCAACCTCGATGTCCGCTGCCGCTCCTTCTCGCTGGAATGCAATCAGGAATGGTTCTTACAGAGATCTATTACCTCCCCGAGGTGAGTTCACAAGCCAAGGATGTGTGCGATGATGCTTTGCCTGCGAATGCGACCGGCTGCCAGTATGTGTGTGTCCAATAGCTTGTAATTTGTGGTCCAGCTGAATCGTCTTCTCCACAATCGGGGAAAATGGCTGCCTGACCCATTCAATGCTGCGCCATTTGCTACAGCACGAACACTCATCAGAATCATTGACATCGCAACCCGTGGATGTTTGAGAGAAATTCAGGACTAACTCGGTCTGTAGAAGAACGCGATGCACGAGAAGAGGCGACTGCTGGAACACGACTCTGGGACAAGTTACTCCTTGGTGCTGGATCGGTGTCCAAGTCAATCACTGCAAAGCTGAAGGACGATGGCTACGACAGTGACTCAGATGAAGAAGGTGTAGACACGCATGTCATCAAAGCGCTCAAAGACTATTATACACAAAAGGGGCAGGGGATTCCTGTCTGGCTCGGCGGCAGTGGCTCCAATCCTCGCCCGCAGTCAGGCTCATCGACCCTCGATCGACAACAATATAGCCGGCAGGATAGCGGAGAAGTCAGCCAGGCTTCGGCACCTCGCACTGGCAAAGTGTCACTCAAAGGAATCTACGAACAAGCTGCGGAACGTACATCCTCGCAGCAAAATCTCTCGCCGAGGCGGGGGCTTTCGAGGACTGGTAGCAACTATCGCGACACAGGAGACGCCTACTCACCTCGCCGATCTGAGGAATCTACCGGATCAGCACCGAATCGACTTGGCACTATGTCTGCCGGAGAGAGATTCCGGGAGAAGATGAAAAACAACAGAACAGTATCGAGCATGTCGAACGTGACAGGAGAGTCCCTGAGCCCTCAAGCCACCAGGTCTGATCGGGGCAGTCTTGACGTTCCTAGAGACGGCGCCAGTATGGCTAATCGTCTCAAACGAGGAGGCACAAACACAAGTCAAAACAGATTCTGAAGAGAACTTTTATATGTTGTTGTCAAGCGATGGCGTTCTGTTGCACTAATATATATCATTACTGATTCCCGTTCCAGTTGAGCAGGGCCGTGATGTCTATGTTCTTGTTCTTGTCTTGACTCTTGTTCGATAACTCGACCTCCACTGTCCCATGCTCCGAAGAGCTCCGCCACATAATCTCAGAACCGAGTCAAGAAATCGCTTATTACAACCCACTGTTGTGTCCATTAGCCAGCCTGAGTGTGCTGTTGCCGAATGAGCGCATGAAGACACAACTCGCAGCCATCAGTATTGGCTGCAATGCCGTGACTCATGCCGTGTCATGGTCTGATGATGGTATCCTGGCATTCGGCGCCAATAGAGCGGTCGCTATCTATGATCCGACCTCAAGCTTCGGTGTGCGTGAGACACTTATAGGCCACAGTGATCGCGTCACCGTCGTTCGCTGGCTGGACTCGAGTACAATCGTCAGTGGAGCATCAGATAAGAAGATCAAAGTGTGGAGGCAGAGCGACGGCATATGGAATTGTGTTCAGACCTTTGAGGATCATGCAAAGTCTATATCGGCATTGGCTGTGTGTCCGGGTTACTTTGTCTCCGGCTCAATGGACGGATGTTTTAATTTATACAGCGTCGACGAATCGAATGGACAAAGTCGACTGATACAAAAGCTTACCTACAGGCCAGCCCTGCCACTCGCCCTCGCATTGACGAGATTGCCAGGAACAGAGTCGCTATTGTTGGCTGTTGGCGGCACCACTACTGCGATACATCTGTATGGGAGCTCAGAGAATAGCCCCAACTCTACAGACATACAACTAGAGCTCAAGGCAAAGCTGACCGGACACGAGGACTGGATTCGAGCATTTGACTTCATGGTTGATGGTGATTCCGTGTTACTAGCCAGCGCTAGTCAAGATCGCTATATTCGCCTGTGGAGGATAGATCAAAGACGCAAGCCTCAAGAAGATACCGGCAATGAAAATGGAGCAGAGGAGTTGGTTGTTCTTGAAAACAAAGCGCACGACTTTGCTGTCCCTGATGGACACTGGAAGGCATCCTTTGAAGCATTACTAGTAGCTCATGAAGACTGGGTCTTTTCAGCTCAACTCTCGCGTGACATTGATGGTACCCCGATACTTCTTTCCTCATCTGCAGATTCTTCTGTCATCGTCTGGCGACCTGACACTGAATCTCAGATATGGACTGTTCAAGCTCAATTGGGCACTATCTCGACCAAAGGTGCAAGCACGGCGACTGGGTCGACTGGAGGATTCTGGGGCGCTTTATTTTCCCCAACATCTGTCAAGGATAGGTTGGTTTGTGCCTGGAACAAGACTGGTTCAATCAGAGTATGGCACAAAGACGAAGGGGAGGGCAATGCTTGGCGCAATGTTGGCGGTGTGGGGGGACACGTCAAGGAAGTCCGTTCACTCTCGTGGTCTCCTGGTGGCGAATATTTCCTCACAACGTCACTGGATCAGAGCACTAGACTCTGGGCTAAGCATGTCGATGATACATGGAAAGAATTTGCCAGACCACAAATTCATGGCTACGACATTCAGAGTATTCATGTGGTGTCACCAACACTCTTCATCTCTGGTGCGGAGGAAAAAATCGTGCGGGTATTCCAGGCGACGTCATCCGTCGTCGATATGCTCGCCAGGGTAGCGGGTATTGACTTTAGGCACGAAAGCACTGCGGAAGCCGCCAATGTCCCTGCCTTGGGCCTTTCGAACAAAGCACTGACGTCTGCTGATCAGGGAACACACCTGGACAGGTCAGAGCTTGAAGAGACACTGGAGAAGGAGAATATTCCGTTGTCCAAGGCTATGTTGGACACTTTAAATCGACCACCAACTGAGGATCATCTACAGCGACACACCCTCTTTCCAGAATTGGAGAAGCTGTACGGTCATGGATATGAGATACAAGCTCTGAGTGCCAGCCACGATGGGCGGTTTATAGTCTCGGGTTGCCGATCTACGACACCTGAACATGCCTCGTTACGTCTGTATGATACGACGAAATACAAAGAACTAGCCAAACTCGACGGGCACTCATTGACTGCGACGAAAGCTCGGTTCAGCAAGGACGACAAGTACCTCTTGAGCGTGAGTCGTGACAGAGCACTATGCCTCTTTGCCCGGACCGAGGACGGCAACAACTACAGACTTCTGCAAAAGGTTCTGAAAGCGCACAAGAGGATCGTCTGGGATTGCGCGTGGTTGAACACAACCGTCTTTGCCACCGCCTCTCGTGATGCCACTGCATCGATATGGTCGATAGAAGATGGAAAGGTGCACAAGTTGAGCACGATTGACGTGGGCACGGCAGTGACGGCGATCACTTGGTCGGCAGCGTGTGAGGTTGGGCCCATCCTAACACTCGGACTGGAAGACGGCACGATTCAATTCTACGAGACAGTGTTGGCGGGTGCCTCTAGCACATCTACGGCACTCCATACCGTACGCCACTGTGACGCAGCCATCACAGGCCTCGAATACCGACCGTCGAGCGACGGGGGTGAGGTGCTTGAATTGGCCTTCTGCAGTGAAGACTGTTCGGTGGGCGTGCTACGGGTACAGGTTGGATCAAACTAATGTACATTTTATTATTCCCGTCACGAGCATAGCATAGCATAGCATAGCAATAGCGAATGAGCGCAGGCACTACTGAGCATGTCTGGCATGAACCACGAGAAAGGGAAACTCGACCTGCTTGCCGAGTCGGTCGAGGGTGAGGGTGAAGCCGATGCTGGTGTCGACGTGGGCGAATCCGGCCTCACGACAGAGCCGTGCCATCTCGTCTGCCTCCAGCCCGTGTCGCTCGACGCCCTCCATCTTGTCGTCGGGGTGGAAGACGGCGGACCCGTCCCAGGCGAGGTAATCGACGATGAGGAGGCCGCGATCGACGCACCCGGCGAGACAGGCGAGGGTGGCGGCCATGTCGGGGATGTGATGGAACGTCATGGCACTCACGCCGTACGAGAAGGGTCCGTGGTCGACGACCTGGTCGGGCCGTTCGAGGAACATCTCGAGTCCCCGGACGCGCGACCCGGCACCGGGGGGCACCTTGCCCCTGAACACATCAATCATGCCGCCCGACGTGTCGATGCCGACCCAGGCCGCGACCGAGCCGTAGTACTTGAACGACAGGATGCCCGTGCCACAGCCCAGTTCCAGCACGGTGTCGGAGGGTGAGAGGATGTCTGGCAGGACGGACGCCGCGACGGTCTCGTTGATGAGGTTGATGTCTGCATTCCTGTCCCACTCGAGCGCTTCCCGACTGAACCTGTCGCTCATCCAGACAATCACCCCTTCCAGTCACGGTCGACAGCAAGTGGTAAACAAGTAGATGAGTGGATGGATTTCATTGTTTCTGTTGAGGGGAGAACAGTGCGGAGAGCGGCTCCACAAGAGTGACGTACAGTGGCAGGCAAAAGTCATTGAGTTTCTCCTCATCCTCAACTCGAACCCGGAGTTTAAAGTCACCTCTTCACGAAGATCGCACGGCTACTACACGATTGGAGAGCGCCTAAAGAGCTCATCATAATTGTCAAGTCTTGGCCACTTTGGATACAATCACAAAAAACATGGATGCCACTCCAATGAATGAACTGTCCATCAACGAGCGGCCTGCACGCAGGGATCTCATCTGTGCTCTCACCGAGCAGGGCTGCACTCCGGCACAGGTCGAGAGGAGGGCTCACTGTCGGCCTACGGCGCGCAGATCTGCGCTCCGGAAGTATCGGGAGACGGGTCACCATGGTGACGCGCCTCGCTCGGGCAGACCGAAGAAGCACGATGCGAGGGACGACAGGGAGTTGAGGAGACTGGTTGGCACGGGCAGGGCAAAGTCGGCGGCCGAGGCTGCCCGGATCTTCAACAGCACGCGCCCAAAGGACAAGCAACTCGGCGTCTCGACTGTGCAGAGAATCAGTGCCGCTGATAAGAATGAATGAATCGTTGCTCTTCCTGAGACTAAAATCCGGCACGCATCTTCCGTCATGGACAGGAGAGGGAGATTTTGAGGTTTCGGTCTGGGGTGGCAACACCAAAGTGTTGTTCGACGCCTGGTGCACGGGACGGCTGATCGAATGCCCCGAACCAGAAACTGTTGGTGTTGGCGAGGGGACCGTCGCCGCACTTGAGCAACTTCCACGTCGTCTGCAGGTTCTCGACACTCGGGAGGGACTGGGCAAACTTGGCGCCGGCAGTGGGCCAGCCGGTCTCACCGACCCAGATGTCCTTTCCCTGGGCCACGCCCCTCGTGAGCTCGAGGGCGGCTCGGACGTAGACTGCTGCATTGGACACGTCCACTCCCTTCCAGTACGCAAACATGTTGGCGAGCAGGATATCGCAGGCCTCAATCACCCGCTTGTTGGCCGGGTCCGTCCAGGCGGTCCTCGTGTCTGCGTGGGTGATGGGGACGGTCTGGCAGGACCCGGGGTACTGTCTGACCATGCCCCTCACATCGTAAATCTGGTCCGCGAGTCGGTTGGGATCGAGTTCGCGGCGGTAGAGGTCCTCCGACCCGACAATGACTGCCGCGAGCCAGTCGCAGCCCCGCGTCTTGATGATGTCGTCGAGTGCCTGCTTTTCACGATCAAAGTGACCGCCGGCCTCGGACGCCCAGACCGTGGCCAGGATTTTGAGGCCTGCGTCCACGGCCGGCTCTATGATTTGTGCCGCCGTGTCGCAGTCCGAGGAGGTAAAGACCTTGACTGCCGGTGTGCCCGCCGGGTACTGCGCCCGAAAGGCACCGTTGATGACGGAAAAGTCGGCCGCCCAGTCCGATGACCCTTTACATGACCCGTCCGGATTGTTGCTCGGCAAGTTCCAGCCAGAGTAGAAGCCTGATGCGCCCGTGCTCAGAGCGAGAATTGCTGCGATTGATTTCATCTGGACTCACAGACTCTGTTTTGTTCTTTACAAGTACACTCGATTGGGATGTGGAGGGAGGATTAAAGTAGTAGTAGTAGTAGTAGTGGTAGTAGTAGTGCTGCTCGAGGTCTAATTTTACACCAATCGCGCTCCATGAATAGACACAATCAATTTGTCACACAAACCACATGTCCTCACCACGCTGCTGTGCACATCCCCCCTCCAATCTGGACTCGACTTGTCCCTGTGATGCAGGCTAAACACACGACAAAGACACATGATGATGAATTGAAAGGGGACTTGGGCAGCGGAACTAATATGAAAATGACGAAATTTGCCTTGGCTGGGTAAAATCGAGCTATAGGATACCTGGACGTGGATATGTGACCGGAGTGTGAAAGGGACAGATGTCAGACCTGCCCGGCCATGTCGTACAACATGGTCTCGTTCACCTCGTCCGTGAACCGTTCGTCCCGCAACGATCTCCAAGAGTCGGTCGAGCTGGTCGTCAGGGTCGGGCGGATCAGGGGACGGTGGTAACCGACAACCGTCCGTGGAACGCCCGGGAACGTCTGGCTGTCGTCCGTAGGCGTGGTCGGGCCCCCGGTCCGCAGGTAACTGCTGACGGAGTACATGGATGGCGACGCCAGAGGCGAGCCCACCCGAGGCGAGGAATTCGTCGTCGGCGACGAGCCACGAGGAGTGGTCTGGCCGGATCCCAGCCACGGCGAGCCATAGTTTGTGAGTGCAGGACTGCCGGGACTGTACGGTGCCCTCGTGGGTACCGTATTTGAGTTTAGCCTCAGACAGGATATGGGACGCACGAGGGTCGTGTCCACCGACAAGGTAGACATGCCCGTCTGGATCTGTGCCAACTGTGGCCTGTGAGCACGAATGACGGGACTGTGGTGCAATATTCGCGGGGGTGACTCGTATGTTCCAGTGGTGATGGTGTCTGCTTTCGGGGACGTCTGATGCTTGGGAAAGGGAAAGTGAGCCTGGTCGATGCACGGCGTGCCATCAGACACGGGTCCTTCTGGTGATGAAGAGTAAGTTGGCATGCAGCTCAGCGGACTAGAGGGCGTTGGTGGTGTCAGAGGACCAGAGTTTGAGGAATAGCTGGCAAAGGACAACTCGCCCTCGGAAGTCCGATTGCGTTTGATGGAAGGACGCTTCAGCAGTGGATTCTTGGCCAGCATGACCTTGGCATCCGACAAATTCACCCCGTAATGATCGGAAATCGCAGCAAGCTGTAAGTTTTCCTCTTCCTCCCTCAGCAGCCTTCTCTCGTTGAGCGGATTGTGCCTTCGGACGCCCTTGAATGGAGTCTCGCCTGTCGATGAGATGTACATTGGAGATGTTGGCGAAGGACGAACTTCCAAGACTTCCGGTGTATTGGGCCTATTGACTGCCGGGGCCATGGTGTATGCAGCACTACATATCTTTTGCCTTCTCGCAGCCAACTTTTGTTGCTTCTTATCCTCCGCTTCCTGTGCAGCTATCTTCTTTTCATTTGCGCGGATAGCCTTTTCAGATGCCGATGCTCGACGAAACATGATTTTAGAGCGATCCTTGATCTGTCAAGAAGTTGTCGAGAAGGTAGTCTGGAGAAATAGAGTAGTGATCTGCAAGATGCCGAATACTCTCGTGTGTGAGGGAGAGCCAGAGAAGATGTATCCAGACGCAAAAGTTGACAATATAATCCGGGGCAGGGCTTATGTCTCAGGCGATCTCTGTATCGCCGAATCGAGTATGCCAGCCACATATGGCAAGAATGGACTTTCCGGGACGGTGCACGGCGAAAACCAGGACATGGCTCTCCCTTGGTCTCCTATAGGCTCTGACATCGCTTGCTGTAGACGGGAACATTCCCACTTGTCATGAGAACAAGTTGATACCAGCCCTCAAACATGAGATTCCGGTCATAGAGACGGGATAGTCATCATGTTGAAATGACCATTCCGAGACGTCTCTCTAATCAGTGTAGCGAGACAAATTCGAGCGGCCTCGACACTGCACTGGGTGAGACTGAATGGCATGGCCTAGAGCGTACTACAGACACGTGACAAAAGTCTTCGTCCAAACTCATATTGCACGATAGATACTAAAAATTGAACCATTGATTCCCAAAGCTACCATGGCTTGTTCTGCTCGTAAAGAGATGACCGATGTTGAGAAAGCCCTGATTTTTGCATATCATGAAGAAGGGAAGTCTTTTGCATGGATAGGGACCAAATTGGAGCGACACAAATCTACTATCCGGGATGCCTACAACAGAATCAAACTGCGCCAGTCCCTCAAAAATGAGCCACGCTGTGGCAGACCTAAATCTCTGTCTCCTACAGCCCAAAGGGCTTTGAAGCGCTCTGCTACTGGCTCTGCAGAGAAGCGGCGCATTCCTCTGGCTGAAATTGGCTGCAATTCACCAATACCTGTTTCAAGAAGGACTGTCTCGCGTACACTTATGTCCTTTGGCTTAAAGCGGTGTCTAGAGACACAGAAGATCCTATTGGACGAGTCAAAAGCCGCAGTGCGGCTCAAGTGGTGTAAAGCTCATGCTGATTGGAGTGTGAATCAATGGCAAAAGGTGCTATGGTCTGATGAATGCTCAGTCAGCAGATACAGTGATGCAGGTCGGCTCTGGGTGACACGCACCTCTCATGAGAGATGGAGCAGTGAGTGTATCAAGCAAAAAGGCAATGGTGCTCGCATCTCATGCATGTTCTGGGGATGCTTTTATAATGGTACAAAAGGACCACTAGTACCACTTGATGGCTCCGTCACAGCAAGACAATATCTTGATGTAATACAGTCTACACTCCCTGAAGTACTTGATCTGATGGATGGAAATGGAATTTTCATGCAGGACAATGCTAGGGTCCACACGGCACAAGTGGTGTCACAGTGGCTGAACAGCACCGGATACACATACATTAAGGATTGGCCACCATACTCCCCAGACCTAAATCCAATAGAACATGTGTGGAGGAGGCTTAAGATACTGTTTGGTCAGCAGCACACAGACTTGCGGCATTCTACAAGGGGCCCGGCTTACATCCAGCCTAGGCTCAAAGAGGTAGTACCAAAAGTGTGGGAACAGATTGATTCAGCCTTCCTACAAGACCTAGTAGCAAGCATGCCACGCAGAATTCAGGCTTGTATCAAAGCCAAAGGATACTACACTAAGTACTAGAAGTTTGAGAGCCATAGCTATTTATTTGGGTGCGCTAGAGCTCTTTGTTCATGTGCTCGATTGTAGCCGAAAGTGCGGTGGACGAAGACTTTTGCACCCGCACTTTAGTTTGACATGAAATTACCATTCGTCTCTGCGCGGAGCTCCATCCCTTTGTTTTGATCTCTCTTTTGTGCACGTGATGTGTTTGCTATGATTCACGAAATTCCATTGACAAGTCTGCTGCGATCGCCCTGATATACAGAACACCTACTCTGTCGTCTGAGCCTGTGATTATTATACAACATGTTTTAAGTATCATAATACACTCTTTGGAAGCCTCAAGTTGCGAGAAGCACGACACTCTTTTATACACCGACCATTGAAGAGCTCAGTAGCGACAACGGCGTCATCATGAGTGGAATGTTCGGGANCCTCGTCGAATTGTAAATCCGAGAACAAATTTACAAATATTAGAGCAAAATATGATGTTGCGAAATGAAGAACATAGTATGAGATTGCAATTTTTCATAAAAGAATAACATATTGCTGCGCTATAAACGCACAAATTGAACGGCAAAGATGTCGAAACATTTGTTTGCAAGTTGATAATTGTTCAAAAGATTATGGAAATCCGTTGGCTTAATGGTCTAGTGGTATGATTCTCGCTTTGGGTGCGAGAGGTCATGGGTTCAATTCCCATTTGAGCCCTTTTTCAAAAAATAATAGAGGAAACGCCTAAGACTGACTCGTAGTTGTTCTACAGACACGTGACAAAAGTCTTCGTCCAAACTCATATTGCACGATAGATACTAAAAATTGAACCATTGATTCCCAAAGCTACCATGGCTTGTTCTGCTCGTAAAGAGATGACCGATGTTGAGAAAGCCCTGATTTTTGCATATCATGAAGAAGGGAAGTCTTTTGCATGGATAGGGACCAAATTGGAGCGACACAAATCTACTATCCGGGATGCCTACAACAGAATCAAACTGCGCCAGTCCCTCAAAAATGAGCCACGCTGTGGCAGACCTAAATCTCTGTCTCCTACAGCCCAAAGGGCTTTGAAGCGCTCTGCTACTGGCTCTGCAGAGAAGCGGCGCATTCCTCTGGCTGAAATTGGCTGCAATTCACCAATACCTGTTTCAAGAAGGACTGTCTCGCGTACACTTATGTCCTTTGGCTTAAAGCGGTGTCTAGAGACACAGAAGATCCTATTGGACGAGTCAAAAGCCGCAGTGCGGCTCAAGTGGTGTAAAGCTCATGCTGATTGGAGTGTGAATCAATGGCAAAAGGTGCTATGGTCTGATGAATGCTCAGTCAGCAGATACAGTGATGCAGGTCGGCTCTGGGTGACACGCACCTCTCATGAGAGATGGAGCAGTGAGTGTATCAAGCAAAAAGGCAATGGTGCTCGCATCTCATGCATGTTCTGGGGATGCTTTTATAATGGTACAAAAGGACCACTAGTACCACTTGATGGCTCCGTCACAGCAAGACAATATCTTGATGTAATACAGTCTACACTCCCTGAAGTACTTGATCTGATGGATGGAAATGGAATTTTCATGCAGGACAATGCTAGGGTCCACACGGCACAAGTGGTGTCACAGTGGCTGAACAGCACCGGATACACATACATTAAGGATTGGCCACCATACTCCCCAGACCTAAATCCAATAGAACATGTGTGGAGGAGGCTTAAGATACTGTTTGGTCAGCAGCACACAGACTTGCGGCATTCTACAAGGGGCCCGGCTTACATCCAGCCTAGGCTCAAAGAGGTAGTACCAAAAGTGTGGGAACAGATTGATTCAGCCTTCCTACAAGACCTAGTAGCAAGCATGCCACGCAGAATTCAGGCTTGTATCAAAGCCAAAGGATACTACACTAAGTACTAGAAGTTTGAGAGCCATAGCTATTTATTTGGGTGCGCTAGAGCTCTTTGTTCATGTGCTCGATTGTAGCCGAAAGTGCGGTGGACGAAGACTTTTGCACCCGCACTTTAGATTGCTCGCTCAAGTTGTCTAGTTCTCTCGCTTCTTCCTCTTTTGTTGAGTTGAGTTAAGTCCAGGATTATCGGGTGGCTTCGGCGCTAATTACCTGTTCAGGACTATCGCGGCCCGGAGTTTGGATATCGTATTGTGTCGTGTTTGGATTGTGAATCTGTCTGGAAGTTCTGGGATTCCATCCACAAGTATTATGATGATGAAATTGCATTATTCTTGACGTCCGCAGGAAGCAAGTGTCGTATTAGCTATTGCGCGTGATTGAGTACGGATGGCACATCGAATCATTGCACAGGTCGTGATTGTCGGGACCCAGGTCTTTGGCAAAGCATTCATTTCCGCATGGAAGCAGGCGGCGGCCAATTCGTCACGGGTCGCCTCGGAATCCTCGACCGGCTCGGTCAAGGACACAATCACCAGGACGACCGGTCTGTCTGTCGGCGAGGCCTGTCAAATTCTAAACATCAAAAAGGATGCGACACTGAAACTAGAAGACGTCACGACTCGATATAAGACCATGTTTGAAAACAACGACCCAGCAAAGGGTGGCAGCTTCTACATACAGAGCAAGGTCCACAGGGCCATGGAACGTCTGGAAATGGAATTGACCACGGCGAAGGAGGGTGCAGAAGGTGCAACAGCTGCTTCTGAGGCCGGTGCGAAAACATCAGAAGGGACCAGTGGCACAAAACCGGGAGTCTGAGGATGACACAACTCACTTCCCACCGTTCGACTTTCCGACAACGTCAGTTACCTTTGCTCATTCTTCCCAAAACCTGCATTGTTCTTGCCATCACTCAGATGGTCTCATAGCGAAGCTAGCGCGTATTTTTAAAAATTGTAGATGGACACGGCCACGCTTGCATGCCTCATGTACATATAATACGAACCACATACAAAGGACAATACTTCGAGTCATCCTTAATTCACATCTCCTTATTCACACGCTTAAGAGATTCTCTTTGCTATGGTTGTAGGGTTCTTGTGTGCTCCTATCTTCCTCTTCTTTGCACTATCATCATATTCGTCATCATTGCGTGTCATCAACCACACATGAAATGTCGGGTTGCCGGGAATCTACACTGAGGCGGACCCACGGACAGTGGAACCTTCCTGGTGATCACTACCCTTGGAGTTTCCGAGATTCTTCTTGATACACTCCTGAATCAGGTCATAGCATCGGTCCTGGAATGCAGGATCAAGTGCTCGTTTGTCGGCCTCCTGAACAGTTCCGTTGGGCACAATATACTCACCATTGAGACCCTTCTCCTTCACCTCGGGACTTGTCGCAGCGTACAGAGACGACAGTGCTCCCTCTGGTGAATCCTTCATTCCTACCGCCCGTGCGGCGTGATTGAGGGTCTCTAGTGTCGTCACGGCCGCCTGACCGACCATACCATCCCCGACCGTCTCCTTGATCTTCTCACCGTACGTCTCGAGTACTCCAGATTGCTGTGCAGTCTTGACTACTCCAGGATGGATAGAGTTAACGAAGAGCTTGTCATCAATTCCTTCAGCCTTGAACATTCTCGCCAGCTTCTTGGCATACAGCACGTTTGCCATCTTGGTACGGTTGTACTGTAAAGTAGGTCCAAGGTCAGAGTTCAACTCTTCCACGGACGCAAATTTGACGTCTGATGGTGCAGAGAAATGCAGATTGGAGGCCATGATGACAATTCGAGCATCACCAGTCTTGTTTGCAGTATCCTTGACAATCGGTAGTAGTCCCTGCGCGAAAATAGCATGTCCAACGTTGTTGCAGGCAAAATGACGGTCGATTGCATGACTCTTGTCCGCAGTTGAGCTTGGCACATCAGTCTTGTACATACCGATAGCGGCATTGCAGTTCAGGATATCGATCCTATCAGTCTCCTTCTTGATTTGCTCGACAGTCTTGTGGACGGCATCATAGTCTCCAAGATCCATTTCATGGAAGATGAGCTTCGAGGAGACATCGTGCCCGGCCTCCTTCGAGAAATGAGCCTCGGCTTCTTTGTATCGTGCAGCATCGTTGGAAGCAATAATGACCTTTGAAATGCCGTTCTTGAACAACTCTGTGGTGAAGGCAGCACCTATACCTTCGTTGCCACCGGTTATGACAGCTACTTTGCCGGCAAGAGAGGGGATCTTGGATGCACTCCAAGGGTTCATGATATTGTGTAACATTTCAGTCATGGATATAGATTGTCTGTGTCTGTCCAAGGAGTACTGAGAACTATATGTGTATATATCTCTCATGGAAGGGCCTGCAACAAAGTATTCGAGGACGTGGACGACGTCAACAGGCGGAGGCGTAGACACTCATTTGTTGGCGATGATGTCAACCTGGGAGAACTGATCACTTGATCATCTGATCTCGAACTTCTACTGATCAGAACCGATCAATCACTCTGCTCTTCAGCACAGACGTTCGTCAAGGTTGAATGGTTCATTTGCATTACAGACTTGTGACAGTTTCATTAACAGAATCGTGCCGTATGTGTCTAGAATAGAAATATAATTGTATCAATCAGAGAGTTTACAAATCATGATTCGCCTGCTGCAAATTTTCCATTTTTAATGACTTTCTAGCATGGCTCTGAATGCTTACATCCTGTCGCTTCCCAGGCGTATAGCCTCGGAGGTCAAGGCACATCGTCTAGTGCTCGGTTGAAGCCGCCAGGTCGATTCATGTACTGGCGATACTCTATTCGTTTCGCCGCCTTGGCTACGCCTCCCTTGGCATTGCCCTTGACTTTTTCACCTTTGGTTGTGGAGAAACCACCGAACCCCAACATGGCTGCCATCTGTGCTTCCTCGTCCTTGTCCTCGGGGTCCCCATTGTCGACTTGCGCAGACGTGCTGGTTTGTGCACCATCTACCTGCCTGGACCTGTGCGAATCTCGTTTCTCTGCATGATGATCAGGACTTTTGGAGCGCGGATTACTTTTCCCGTCACTCATTCTGACGTCTCTTGAATGACTATTCTCATTCACGGGTCTGTATGAAGCTTTAATTGTGGAACCCTTTCTATTGGGACTTCTCTCACGATACTCGACTCTTTTGCGTTGGGAGCGATCTTGGTGTGATCGGCGGTAAGGATCCTCTTCACCCTGGTTGTATGAAGGCCTGTTCCGGTTCTCCAACTGTGTGCGTTGACCATACGAATCGCGTTCATGGTAGTACTTGCGGCTATGCTCCTCGTCGCCACGATGGTCCCTGGCATATGGACTCCTGGAACGGCTACGACTCATGTTATCCTCTGAAGACGATTCTCCAAGGTCATAAAGAAGGTATCATGAGAACTATGCAGAGCAGAAGTTACCATCTAACCCCATTGCCTGCAAGACTCATCAGCAGTGATGCAGAAATCCTGGTAGACACTGAAGGCAACCTGGATTTCCACAACCAAACTTCAGTTGCTGGAGGTGGGATGGGTTGAGGAGCTCCAGATGCCACAATCTTGTTATCTCGGGCGCAATTGCCAGAAGCGGTTGTTTTGTTGAGTCATTGGTTCTGTTTGTGTGATGCGCGCGCGTCTCCATCATCTCTCGGTCGCGCAAGTGTCTCGGTGGGTCCCCATGCCCATTCACGCCTAGCTCCGGATACCTTTATACCTTGTTAACAGAGTGCTGGCAGAGTCACTGCAATCCGGCACTTACTTGGGTTGTAGCACTCATATCATACACTCCTTCACATGACCACCAATGGACACTCTCACTCGACCAAGCGCTCTATCTGCGTGTTCTGCGGCAGTGCTCGTGGAAAGTCAGATGCCTATGCACTTGCAGCAGAGGAACTAGCGAACGAGATGGCAAAGCGAAATTGGGATCTTGTGTATGGTGGTGGGTCCACGGGTATCATGGGCGTTATGGCCTCGTCCGTCATCAAAGCAGGACAATCTGTGACAGGCATCATTCCGAGAGCTTTGACTCGTCGCGAGAGGGACGGCGAGGTTCCGGCAGAAATCTATGGCGAGACAATCCTGGTCGACGACATGCATACCCGAAAGCGTATGATGGCAGAGCGAGGTTCAGCATTTGTCAGTCTGCCTGGTGGACTTGGTACACTGGAAGAGATGTTTGAAGTCGTAAGCATTGACTCACCCGCGGTCTACCACTTGTAGAGCTCACCATTCAGGCGACCTGGAATCAGTTGGGTATCCACCGTGATCCCGTTGTGTTGTTCAACGTCAATGGCTTCTATGACCACTTGATTGCGTTCATCAAGCACGCTGTCCAGGAAGGTTTCATCGGGGAAACACAGCAGCACGTACGCTATTATAACGTCTCAATCGCACAGAAGCTGATTGAAGACAGATCATAGTGGAAGCCAAGACTGCTGTTGAGGTCTGCGAAGCGATAGAGAACTACGTTCCAGCTACCGGACGACTCAACCTCAGCTGGAAGAGTGTTACCGGATAACGACACGACAAGACGAGGCAACAGGAGAGGTCTGCGACCTTTCGGGTACTTCGCCAATGACCTGGGCATGCTTCGCACTGCATTACATCATAGTGTAGAACCACACACGAGACTAGACTGCATTAGACTACGGCATCACTCAGCAGACAGCATAATGATAATAGCTTACAAACTTCACCTCTCGGATCAGGATGACTGACACGTAGTAGACAGTCCTGAACACATTCCTCAGCTTCAACTCGAGCAGGTCTGTTCAGTAGGGATACACGGCGGCCGGGTTGTGACTGATATCAAGTGGAGCGAACCACTGATCACGACAGACACCAGCACCTGGCTCGCCAACTCAGTCCCCATCCTTCACACCAGCGTTTCTTTGATACGATGTTAGTGACAGGCTCGCTCCATAAAAGTGCTTGCCGGCCACAGATTGTCTGGATCCTATCAAGTGACCGACATGCTGCGCAAGATAAAGAGCCATGCTTTCCTGTCACCGAAGAAGACGGCAACACCCGCACAGCCAGCAACGAGTCCCGTACGTGTGTACGGACTGAGATCATCCTCTCCAACGAAGACTTGTTCCGGTGCCTATCCAAGCAGCTGTCATGCTCAATGGCCCGAATGTGTTGTTTGTCATGAAGCATTGATAGATCATTCTAGATCTGTGTTGGCCAGAGGATGCAGACATCGGTATCATCTCAAATGTGCTAAAGAGGTCGGTATCTCGCTGTATTCTTGAACGTATGCTAACCCAAATTCAGTCGTCTGGCTGTCCCAAATGTGCGAAGAGTCCACAGATGCGATCAGAAAAGACTAGTCGAATCAAAAGCAAAGCATCGTCCTGGTTTGGCCTCACACCAGTCAAAAAAATCGCTGCAGTAGCAACAAATTACGTAGATCGAACCAAGGAAATCCAGCCCAGCATTCAGATTTTGCAAACCAGCTTGTACAGCGAATTTCACTGTGTCTCTTCAAAGAGAGAGGAACTACTCATTTTGCTGCATACTCAGAGCACTTTACCAATTTTACAACGAGGGCATCGCGGCAGGGCATCTATTGGGAAAAGTTTCGTTTTGATTCTTGATGGCAGTGCCACAATAAATTCAAGGCTGCAGACGACGAGAATCAGAGAGACTGCACTCATCATTCTCAACGAATTATCACCTTGCGACGTCTTGTCGGTCATAAGCAATAGCTCAGGAACAGATGAGCACCGAGTAGTCCACCAAGATACCCGACCGCTGGTTGAGTCTCGAGAAGGATTCTCTGATGCTATCTCCCAGACCAACGACAATAAATGTTCACCACTTGTGGACAACTGCGATTCATTCGCGCAGGCTATCAGGACGCTCGTACAGCAAGCACTTTCAGACAAGGTATGTTCACCTCTACTTCATGTAGAACCTAGCTGATTCGAGCCGTACATCATCTATATCTCCGATGGCCTTACTACCATGAGTCAAGAGCTCTTGAGTAATCTTCAGCACTCGCTGACAACATTTGGCATTACACTCTACACTATTGGAGTAGGTGCTGTAATTGATAGTGTGGCGATGAGAAAGTTAGCTCATTGTTCAATAAACGGAACTTTCTTACCTGGAGTTGACGAATCCACCTTGTCCAACGTGTTCTCGCACATTGCCAATGCTACGTATCTAGCACCTTTAGAAGAGATACGTCTCGACATTCGACTTTATGATGGAGCTTCAGTACGAGAGTGCAGACATGCTGGAATTGAATGTAGAGTCATGTCACCACAGCACATCCAGCTGATCATACCTAGACTAGGGGTCTGCGAGTCGCATCAAGTCCTAATCTTGGTCCTCTTGCCTCGACAGGGCAATCCACGTGAGAGCGATGTTGTGCAAGACATCTTGGCTCCGCTCCAATCTGATCGCAATGGTAGCCAGGTTTTACATGATTCATTAGGAGCATCGGGACGCTTGGCTGAACTGGAAGACCTTGTGAATTGTCTACCCAGCAAACTGGCTAATTGTGAGGCAAGTTACAGTCATCCCCTATTTCACGAACTCTCTCGTGTGCTAGATGCACCAAAACCCGTTATGATAAAAAGAAGTTCTGATAGTGCAGAAGAAGTGGCTGAATACGGGGTTGTCGAAATTGCTACGATCCAAGAAGTTCAGCAAATACTGCTTGAATCACAACGGAGGAAAGACGGCAGATCAGACGGTTTGCGTCTCGAACTGCTGAATAGAGCTGAAGACAAAGTTCACGACTTCTCAAGAATGTATGAAACAAGCTCTAGCGTCTTCCTAGATCTGCTTGAATGTATCCGGCAGTCTCGATCAGATTGTATAATGCAGCAGCATGTAACGCGCTTAGAAGTGCATCGAAGGTGTCCTTCCGAAGACGACGCGGGAGGAGTCTTCCCCGGGCAGTTCAGTTCAGGTCCATCAACAAGAATTGTTCACAAGCTCACAACTCCCATCGATCGTAGCCCCAGCCCTTTATCAAATCGCAAATTAAGTACGCTAGAGGAATGTTTTACAAACAATGCTAAGATCAAAATGAGTTCTACCGGCAGTACTTTCATAAGCCCTCGAATGAGTGATTCTTCGGATGGAGCAAACGTCCCTACTGAATCACGCAGAGGAAATCGAGAAAAGCCTATGCTCTCATGTTTGACGTCGAGTCAGGAGGTCCGAAAGATCGTTCGACGTGCAGCAAGTCAGCAGCATCGTGAATGTGCCAACACGACATCACCATCTCGCGACCCCACGTATGATCGCGAAAGAATGCATCGATTGCCTCGAGCCGAACTGGACGACTTCATTGAAGACCAACAGAGAATCCGACACCTCGACCAAGATGATTATGCTCAGCGCATATGGCATTCTCACAAGGAGGAGCGCGGCGAGTCTTCCATGCTCTCAGAAGACGATATCAGAATTGACCTGGACAATTTACACAAAGAAGATCTACTTGACGATCTAAAGCTCCCTGAAGACGACCCCGAGAACCACACTTCTTCAGAGAATTGTTCTTACGAGTTTTCGTTTGGCTTGAGTGATTTGAGGATTGGGACCACAGCGGAGACTTCAGTCCTCGACGGACATGGAGGTCCAGATACCGATGAGTGTACACCTACCCGTATAGTGAGATTTACGTCTTCGACGACGGCTGTCGATAATGACTCAGCAAGTGCTCCAGGATTTCTCCCAGCTGAAGAGCGAGGACATCGTGATGTTTCTTATTTCGAGCCATCAAGTTCACGGTATTCCTCGGTGCCAGATGTGTAATCTGTCAGCGCAATCTTATGATAAGCAATCGGGCTATGGCAGGCCGTTGCCCTGTACCAAGTTGTTACTATATGGTTGTACAGCATTGTAAAATAGAACCTTTCAAGACTCATCATTAGCTCACTCACTACCTCCCTGTTCCCCTTCTCTTCTTTCTCGACTGAATCATGAGCTTGGAAAGTTGAAAAGAGCCGAACTCTTGCCATGAATTGCTCAGTTTCTGGCTAAATCGACAAGCCACAAAAGGATAAAACGCCACAAGATCTTTGAGTTCAGCCACTTCCCCAAAGTCTTCAGCCACTGTAGATATCGCTTGTCCAACCAATAGAGCTACAGTCGATGTTGCCACTAACTCATCTAAAATCTCCGCATCCGGAGTAGGAAATACTTCTAGAACCCGACTCAGCCTTTCCACCGACTCTTCTAACTTCCCTATCACTCTGACAAGGACGCAAAAAGATTGACAGGTCCTTCTTGTACGATATATATATAGACCTTTTCGCTCTTGTTGTCGCGCATCACTCGCGCGACATGATGTCCGTTTCCACTGTCCTGAGCATTGCGGTGTGTATTGGGCCAGCACTGGTGTCGGCATGGTACAGGCCGGCGGTAGACACGACTTGGGCGATTCAATACTCGGGCACATATCTGGACGTCAGCAATCCGGCGACGGTCTACGATATCGATGGATTCAATGCGACGGCGAACCTGATTTCTGGGTTACATGGCGCGGGACATAGAGTGATTTGTTACTTTTCCGCTGGATCGATTGAGAGTTACACGCCTGATGCCAAGCAGTTTCCTGCGTCGGTCGCTGGAAAAGTCCTTGACGGGTGGCCCGATGAAAAATGGTTGGACGTGCGTCAATTGTCCATCGTATGCGCCAATTGATCTATTGCCGAAACAGGACTAATGTTGTAGTTGAGGCCATTGATGCTCAATAGAGCACAGATTGCAAAGGACAAGGGATGCGATGGGCTCGACTGGGACAATGTGGATGGGTACAACAACGACTCTGGGTTTCCGTTGACGTCGGCGGACCAATTGGCGTACAACATCATGTTGTCCGACATCGCTCATGGACTGGACATGGCGGTCGGACTGAAGAACGATTTGGATCAGATTCCGGATCTGGTGTCACATTTCGATTTCGCCGTGAACGAGCAGTGTCAGCAGTACAACGAGTGCGACACGTTGTTGCCCTTCATCAAGGCCGGGAAACCAGTCTGGGCCATCTCCTATGCGGGACTGAAGAAGACGACTACTTGTGCGACACCAAACAAGCTTGGATTCCGCATGATTCTGAAGAACCTCGATCTCGGTGCGGCTGGGTACGCGTGTTGGCAACAACTAGCTTCACCGTCGTCTGCCACGAGCATATCCAGCATTGCGACTTTTTCTTTCTCGAAAAGCACAACCACTGCAAATTCTGCAACTACTAAAGGTACAACATTGAGCTCGACCGTGAAGCCGACTGGCACGAGTAAATTATCATCCACGCAAAAGTCTAGTTCGAGTTCAAATTCTTCCTCGAAATCGACGAATAAACCCGGTTCGACGACGACGAGTGCGACGAGTGGGACGAGTACTTTGAAATCATCCAAGACTACCTCAAGTACAATCAAAGTCACGCTCCTGACAAGTACCGTTCTCGCAGCACAGACAAGCACCAAGTTCTCGACGACGAGCAAGGCATCGGCATCGCCTTCTCCGTCCTTGTTTGTCAGGCCGGTATATGTCCCGGCCCCGAAGAAGCATCAGTAGAGGTGAATTTAGAGTACGTTCTTGTACATATCTCATTGTGCGCTTCAGAAATCATGCCTTCACTGGTTGCGAGCTGGTACGGTAGTATTCCTAAGTTTGATAACTCGCCTCTGAATTGTCTTTTGTTTCAAAATACACAAGTACACAAGTCGACGATTGTTGTATTCTTCTCTACCTATGTCCTTACGTTTCGATCATCAAGCTCTTTGACCATGAACTAAGTGGCAGCACTAGGATCAAAGATTGAAATCACTTTGGTTCCTCGTCCGGTAAAGTCTGGGTCGTCGGCACCAACTTGAAATTTTCCATTAGCATTGCACTGTGCCCTGATGTTCCTCAGGGTACTGATCAAGGTGGACAGGGGAATGACGTATCCATTGACGGAATCGTCGTTGAGTATGTCCACTAGACAGTGGCTACTCTCTTGCGTAGCCTCGTCAGCAATGGTGAGGCTGACGACTGCCGGCGGTATCTTGAATTGTACGGGATCTAGCGTGATTGTGCCATCTGCCGAGACTGCCGAGCTGCCCACGAGAATATGTGATGTGATGTACGATGGCGTCAGGTTGCTGATGAATGCCTCACACCCATCATCGCTTGATAATGGTTCCGTGTAACACGTTATGGTGCCGCCCGATGAATCGACCGGAGTAGTAGCCGGGCTCGTAGCGGTCGATGCGGTTGTCACGGGCGGCACTACTGCGCTCATCGTGTCGCCGACAGTGATCGGCGTGGCCGATGCGGTCGATGTGGTAGTGATGGATGACACTACTGAAGCCGTCGTGCCGCTGACATTGCTCAAGTCGGATGACGCGGGCGGTGCGGTTGGATTGACAGAGTTGCCAGGCGACCCGTTCGTTGGTGTGGTACTTCGCATCATTGTGGTTCGCGCTGTGGTACCGTTCATGTACCTCGGCGACGTGGTCGTGGTCAGCACAGAAGCGAGGGTCCCAGGGACAGCCGTTACAGGGGTCAAAATTCCGGGAACGACGCCCGCAGGGGCAAGTGTTACAGACACAGCATTTGTACTCGCCACTACAGTGACGACCACGGTCACGGCAGTCACTTGTCCGACATCATTCGTAATCTGGATCGTCTGATATGATTGTCCTGGTGCAAGTGGTACATTCGTGTTTGTGGCAACGACCCCTTGATATGTGATTGTCGAAGTGGCCGCGACCACAGTCCCCCCTTGAACTGTAACGACACCTAGAGTGGTGCTCGTAATAATGGTGACAAAGTTACTTGTTCCTAGCTTAATCGTCTGCACTACCGTGATCGGTTGAATAGCAGTGAGAGTCACGGCCGGCGCACTACAGACGCAGGTAGCGACATTGTTACCACCGTTGGCAGCAGCGATCGCTGGCGCGTTCACATTTGTCAATGTTGCTGCTGGGCTTGTCGATTGAGTGGAAGTAACGCTGTACGTTAATGGTGCTTGGCCGACCACGGAAGAAATGACGGCAGTCGTTGAGCCAAGCAAGACTATAGCCCCGGTAGAGAACGTGGATGTCTCGGTGACTGTCGTTGTCGCAAAGCTCTGTTGAACTATTCCACCGACGACTACATCTTGTACATTGACAACAACAGTGACGATGAATGCTGTCACCTGTGATTGTGCATTCGATGACGGTACAATTGGACTAGAGCTAGATGTACTTGTCATCGTGGTATTTTTAAACGGTCCATTTGCTTGGGATGAGTCCAGCAGACTGCCTGTAGAAGTGGTAGATTGCAAAACATTTCTAGAGGTTGTGGTAGACCGACTAGCTGGAGTTGCAGCTGCTCCGGATGATGAAACATCCACGGGTGAAATGGCTCGTAGGACTACGCTCTCGCAATTAGTGTAACCCTGGTCGGAAGCCACGGAAAGGACAGATGTTGAAACTACGAGGTAGAATCCGCCATAATTCGACACGGCACAAACCAGTGTGTTTGGAGTCTCCCCACCAAGCCCACCATTTTCCGGGGCCTTTCCTGCGGATCCCCCGTTCTTGACATCATAAAGAGTAGGAAGCAGGATCCCATCGCTACATCTAAATCGGATTTGCAGGTTACCATTTCTTACGTCGACTGTAGGTGAGGTTTTGCTGGTTATGAAGCCAGGGACTATGGAATCCTCGACCTGTACTGTACCTCCATCCTGCTGGACAGCAGTGCCAACACCGGGCGAGAGAACATACTGCTCAGCCTCATTGAGGTATGGGGTAAGATTCGAAGCGTTATGGAACTCAAACAAGCTGTAGTAGGTTGAGCCCTGGTAGTCCACTGCAAAGACGAATGGCGACACGCAATTATCATTCTGACTGTATACTGCTCCAAAGAGGAGCGAGATGAGTATGAGAAACTTTGCCATGATCGAAATGCAACGTTACCCAGGACTCCGGCGTTGCCAGAGCCGCAAACTTATAGAAACATCTCCATCATTGATGGCATCGATTCCAGAGCCATAGCACGTAACAAAGGTTTGTGGCAGCGCGAAGATCCATTTCAGGTCCACATGCCGCAAGAATGGCTTCTTGCGCAAGTCAAGAGGCTGACACATGACCTTCCAAAACATCTATAGTAAGTTGACTGTATGTTGTGCCATCGTCTAGATAGGACATTCTGGTCCGTACCATTACAAACCGTCCTGAGGTCTTTTCTTGGTGTCAAACAGCAGACGTTGGTGTGATGTACCATGAGCAAGGATACTCCCAAGTTTCACTTAAGCGAGGACACGCAACGACGTGAAGCGCTTGCAATGACTTGTGATGAACCACAACAGCTGTGATGAAGAATTGCTGATGGTCCAGAAGTGCATTCAGACCCGCGTAACCCTAAGCGCCACTCGCCGCACGAGTGGCTTGCGCCCGAGGCTTATACACAGGGAAGACTTCGACTCAATTGCGACCCTTAAAATCCGGCCTGATATCTGCTCTTTTTGTAGCGTGCATGAATCGTCGGTGGTAGCGGAATGAAGTGGCCCATCTTCCATATGACATGTACTCTTATGCCTTTTGTGGATGGTCCCTTCAAGATAAATTGCAAGCGAGATTGTCATCTCACGTCCGATGCTAAGCGAGCAGTGATCCGCTCGCGGTCCCCAGGATGTGCGCAATGCATGCCTGTCCTCGCTCGCTTGCCTGGCACAACATGCCGAGCTCAGACTGACCTGTAGATGAAGTCATTTTTATGCGGCGTATCGAGCAGCGATATGGCGTTGCCTTTTGCTGAGATAATTGGCCATGGTAAGAGTTTGCCGTGACATTCCCATCTGCCATCCCACTCCTCGACCACGGGGCAGAATACATTCCGCGCTTCAATCTCGTTACGCGGCAATTATGCATGGGGACATCTTGACATCCCCACTATGGATGCAGAACTCGACTCGTCGACACAAGGAGAAATCCCACCACACCGCGTGCAGAATTTATAGTACGGATTTGTCAAGCCAATCAGGATCTCGTTTCACATACAAATGCACGCACGGCCCAGGCTCACGGGACACCTGACTGTAGGCCATATCTGTTCCTTGCAGTGTTTCACGATCTCTGCCCACAACGTTGTGGCAGAGCAATGAACCAGGGGAAAGATCAGAATGAACTGCGATTCTCGCCCGGCTGACCACTACCCACTATCGCGTGAGTTATGCTCCCTTTAATGATTCCATCCTGTGCCGTGTTAAGAAGCCGCCTTGCCCACTGCGTGCCGGGACGAATTGGTATCCTCCACTGCTTGGTGCCTTTTTCCGTGTGAGGGCATGGCACTGCAGCCGTACTTCGACACTATTGTCGCCTTTGGAGACTCATTCTCGTCCCAGTGTGGTTTCGACACTGTACCGACCCGTATGAGATGGACTGATTTCTCGCATGGACTGCACAACAACTTGATATTGAAAGACTGTGGACTGACGGGCGGCTGGAATTACCTCAACTTCCTGTCGAATTGTACTACTGATAGCATTGATCCCCTTCAATGTCCGATAAAGCTCATCGACATTGCACACGGAAGCGCAGTAACATACAAAAATCCAACGTTATTCAATGGAATCGAGTCACCAGATTTATCCGGCGCCTTACAGCTGCCGGGTCAGCTGGCCCAATGGAACCAATACGTGCGGCCTGAACTGCCAGCCAAGCTAGACCGAACCCTCGGTGTCATTTGGTTCGGGATCAACGATATGCATCTGTTCCAGGCAAAAAATCTCGAGAAGGAGCTGGAAAGCAAGCATGCAACGATGCTGGAGAATGGCGTCAGTGATCATATAGACTCCATCGGTGATACCGTCAAACAACTGCATACTGACGGTGTACGCACCTTTATGATACCGAACGTCCCTCTCGACGTCGATGGAGCCGCGGGATTGATCAATACCTGGAACAGGATGTTGAGGTTACGCATGGACAATTGGACCGACTCTTTTGACGAGTCGACCTTTTATAGCTTCGATGCCTATGCCATGTTCAATCATTTTCAAGCCTATCCCGACCAATACGGGTTTTCCAATATCGAAGATGCGTGCTATACCGCGGCACAGAACGATTCAGCAGTCGATTGCGGCGATTTGTCAAGTGGCTACTTGATGATGGATTGGGTGCACTGGACGGCTCAGGCACATTGGATCATGTCTCGGCTCATGAAAGAGTCTATACTGCGGAGCATAAGCCAGCAAAGACAGAACCAGAGACTCCTTCGATCGATGGCTCATCTCGACATGACAACACGTAGATTTACTGCATTCCTGGCTGCTCTAATCATGATCAGTATCTCCTTCGTACTCGGGTGGCTAATACACCGACGTCGAGTAGCAGCCAATGTAAGACAGAAATATGCTGCCATCAAGTACGAAGAGCGTACAGTGTGTGATGGGTGATTGCCTGTTTGATACCTTGTGATCTAGCACAATTTCAGGTCATTACGACAATTTCGAGTCACATGGACTACATCGAAACATTTATATGACACGAAAGGTCTTTCTACTACATGTCAACGAGCTACACGGCCACACAGCAAAAGTGCTGAAGCTCGAAACAGATGGCAGCAAAGAGTTGAAGAAAGCTTGAGCACAAGCATATCGTGCGATTGCTTGTATACACATCTAATCACGTGCAGCAAATGCCGATGCCACAATATTCGCTTAGCTGAAGCTGACTGAATTCACTCCAAGTGCTTCTTTTAGATCGAGCAGCAGCATCAATGGAACACTCGCGCAAGCAGACGTATCATTGTATCATTGGAAATGTATCGGACCATGCAAGAGTGTTTTTAGTTTGGAGACAAAATCGCTCTGCACAATCGAGGGCGCACATCAAGTGTACCCAAACAGAATAAAAGAATTCAAAGATTGCAGCCATTGTGATATGATCGATGAATCTGTAGACTATGCAGTCAAGTATAATGTTTTTTGCTATACTTGCATTCTTGGAATATTGAGAAGCTGTAGTGCTATATTATAAGCTTGAGAGTCACTCGACAAGTCAGTAAGTGTCTACCAAGAAGACTTGAGCCGGGTCAAGTAGGAAGCCAGCAAGCGAAGATTAAATTTGATTCTGATAAGTGTCGCCTTTTGTAGCAGAGCAGGTCGCCTGTAGGAAACCACTATTGCCATGAGCACACACAATTTGTCCAGGCTTTCAGGAATGTGTTGCGAAAAAGTCTTCCTTGGCACCACTACCCTCATGATAAACATGATAGATGATCATAATGTCACAGCATCTGGATCAATCGGTTGCAAGTTGCCCTTACCCTTGAACGATTCGAGGATGTTTGCTTGTTCGGCCAGCATGAATCGATCAGCCTGATGACCGACTTCGGCCAACTTTCGCCAGCGCTTGAAGTCTGCTGGGTTCCGCTTATCGCCGTGGGCAGCTTCCGGGTTGTCCCAATGACCCTTGGAGAATCCGAGCAGAGTCGTTATCTTTTTCAGCTTGATGTCGTATACCAGAGAGCAGATGGTTCCGGTCTCCTCGAGCCAATTGCACTGCCATAACTCGCCGGGTCGGATACACTGAAAGCCGCAGGTCTGGTAGTTGATGCGACCTGCCATTGGTCCTCCATGAATGGCATAGACTATCCGCTTCTCGGAAAAGAACCACATCTCATACTTCCATTTCTCGGGGTTCCCATCCTGATCCTCAGCGTCGTACTCATAGATGAGATGCAGATCACGGATATCGTTGTCGAATGAGGGATGTAATGGGGTACTGGTCTTGAAGGACATGATACGGTACAGTACGATCGAATGTTCACTGCAGAGATAAAATCCAATAGACTGACCAAGTGAGTGCTTGTACAGGTACAAGAATAATCTTGCTCAAGGCGGATCTGCTGAGTCCTGGTGACGCGGGGTTTTCTGCCAAATCGCATGCCAAGCTTTTTCCGCGGAATCTCGGGTTCCGGTGCCGATCTACGAACCCTAATCTCGCCACGGCGCCGTCGATATCCACTTCCTCATACACACCAGAACAGTAATGGAGTTCGTGCAATACTTGTTCTCTTGATGCAGTCGATGTATCAAGAACTCAAGATACAAGATATACGTACCAGCTACCGTGTCAATACGAGATCTGATTAATGCTTGTATGATTATGATTATGATTTTAAGCTTTTCGGTATTCACTGACTGATCAAGCAGGAATGGTAAGCAGTCCTAGACCTCGAATGCCTTGTTCTACTGAAGCACGCGTACCCTTGGCCTCTCCATAAAGACCAACCACTTTACGTTTTGGATGCGGCACGAGAATCCCGCCATTTCTCCTGTCACAAGATTCATCTACAGCATCTCGGGTGTAGTCCCAATCACCACACTCGACGGATTGATGCTTCGTTGTCTCGATTTTGATACCTTCCCAATGTCTGCCGCAAATTCGGTAGGTTATCTTGCTGATACTTTCACCATGTTCTGTGTCGAGGTGTATGTACTTGGACACCATTCGATAGCTGTTCCAATTTGACCAGCCGTGATAGGGAGCAAAATGCTCGATCCATTGGCTCGCTGGCTCATAGGCAAGCCTATACGCGGCTTGCAAGCCAACCAGACGACCTCCATGACTTTTTCTGGTACATATTATGGTTGAGAGGATTCGAAAGTCCTTCGACTGGTAATAGGTTGACAGATACTCTGCATCTGACCAGTAGAGGTAATTGGGCTTCTTGTCGGACACTCCTATACTGGGTCCATAGAGCAGACCAGACACTCCTTTGGAGCCAAGGACGTGGGTGTCTGTTGAAGACACATTCCTTGGTACTTCGAACGAGACTGATTGATCCCTAATGACTGCACCAAGACTGACATAAAAGAGACTTGTGACAAGCAACACGTCTTTGAACATTGGAATAATCCTTGATCCTGCGATAATTCAGTGTCGTGTTTTTGCAGTGTGGTGAAAGACCAACCTTTGCAAAAGAGTTCGTCGCAATTTGAAGTACGGCAACTTTGGTTGTGGACGCCACGCGCGGACATCTCACACCATGGGTTCTCGTCGCCATATCAGGCGAGTCAATATAACTTATCTGATCGATCTCACAACGTGAGCCTCGACTATCCCGTCGCAAAGGCTGAGTTTCATCTTCATTGATACGGGGGAAAGATCGACAAGTGTCAATGCAAGTGTCATTGAAGACATTTGGACACGGCGCGGCCCCTGATATGATGTTGCAGATTGATTAGAGTTAGTGTACTTACCAGGACCGCGAACTGTGGGCTGGTCAGAGCGCTGCAGGTTGCATAGGATTCCACCATGGTGCAAGAACAGTAAAAAAATCCACGACCCCTGACACCCTGTTCGATCGACCCTGACCTACTTCTAGCTTGTCCCAAAGGTTCAATCGTTTTGTACCCAGGGGTGGAGTCAGTGTTCCGCTATGGCTGATGTAGCACGAGTCAGCGTTTATAGCAACTTGACCCAACTGCACAAATGAGTCCTTTGCTTGTCCACTTGTCAGGAGTGTGCTAAGTTAACGCTGCGTGATTGTGAAGAACAAGATTGCAAGTGGAGAATCAAAAAGTCGACTGCTGCCACATGACTGAAGTATCCTTCAGCGAATCAGTCAATTCCAAAGCGCATGGATTAATCCTGGTATGTGTGCTGGGGTATCGTAGATCGTTGCATGCTCGGTCTACTTACAAACACACCGGCGCGATGTTTGTTGACCTTCAGGATGTTCTTAATTGACTGTATGAGGAATTCGTATCATGCAACTTTGTCTACTTGTGTGTTTGCCACGCTCACAGTAGCTGAGGTTCTTCGACGTATCACACTATTGATCATAGCATGTTCGACCAAAGATCCACACTTCTACCCCAAACCACAAAATTGATCGACAACGGTCCGACCATGACAAACAACGTGCGAAAACAACAAAGTAATGCAATAACAAGAATCAGCACTGATCTCAACGAGTAAGTCTGGTAGTTTGAAAGGATCTGCAGGAGTCTGATGCATTATGCATTCAGACTTGGCTTGTGAGCATGGATCATCCTTGAGTTCTGGACGAACAGCAACGGCTTTGAGCCTGAGAGACGACATCGATCGTATCACGTTGGAAATTGAAGTAGTGACAAGCTCCGTCCCGTGGTTGACGACCACGCTGACGGGACTGCCGGCGCTCCCTGGTTCGGAGTTCCCTTGAGCTGCTTATGCTCCCGACACAGCTAAGAAATATGATAGCACTTACATCTGTGTTGGTCTTTGTTATAGAATCCTAACTCACGGACGGGATTTACTTAGATCCGTCCTTCATCCTTCGACCCACTTTATGAAAAATGCGTATAGACCACGTCTCTTAAGAAACATCTTTACGACTATCGAGTCCATCAGTAGGCTGCTAAGGGACTTCTATTGTAGATAACGAACGAGTTGTGAAGATGTGCGGAGCTCCGTCCTTGTGCCTTTTTTATCGTTTGCGAGGACACAATTGGAGGTCGGTTCAATCATAAACTGGCAAAATGTCACTCACTACACATTGCAACTCAAGAGGGAGAACATCCTTCTATAATTTATCCAAACATCAGAACTCTCCTGTCACTGGTCACTCCGCAAGAAATATAGTAACACATCTTATGGTGGAGTTAGAATGTATACTTCTGTATGTCAGAGAATACACGCATCGCGCAGTGCGGGTTCTATATCTTTCAATTTGAATGATCTTCGTCGTCTGGATTGAAGACCTAAGCTAAGCTTGATCAACCATGTCAAGCCAGAAGAGTATGGCGTAGTTCATGTAGGACCTGTGGAAATGACTACGATTGGTGCCGTGGTACTATATCGACAATCTATCGCGGGTTTGCTAGAGATGAGCATCAGCCTTACACGCTCCCACAATCTATGCGGGTTACCCTGACATTGAACGCATCGTGTAATGCGATGATCATAGTCTGCTGGGAAAGATTCACCTTCACGCTATATATAAAGAGCTTGTCACCCTTGTTTGAATTCCTGCTTTGCTACTACCTACAAGTACAAGCCCATTGTCTAGGTCCAGCTCGATACGACAATGGTAAACTTCCATAACATATATGATTCTGACATACTAATCAGCCAGTATTTTACATCATCTCTCCTCTCGGTACTTGCCTTCTACGTCCTGAATGGCCACGTCATCACAGCTTCTGAAGCTGTGTCTAAGAAGGACTTGGTCTTTGTTGATATCGGCCCCTCTGGTCACTCGCTTGCAGAAGCAGGGACCGGGGGCTTGGCTGGCTACAATCCACCTGATAAAACGTCTATCCTCTGGTTCTCAAGTAATTGTCCTGTTGGACCTGGAACTACTTCGTTCCAAATAACTGCGCAAGTGAAAACCAATTTTATTCGATTCTCAGCGGATGCATCATGGTCGGTCAACAGTTGGGGAGCGACTACCTTCAAATCGCCCGCAAAACCCGGAGACCCGGTCGAAGCCACTGCAATCTTTTTCAGACGTACTACATGCTTCAGTGACGATGGTGGGCGTCGACAATGTTACTATCAATACAGAGGCGCTGTTCGTGCTAAAGTCTGGCCTGATCACATCATACTGGAAATTGCATACTGGCAGGCTAATCCCAGTGTTATGCAGATGTGTAATGACTGGACGAAGTGCCATGGTGACAACAAAGTCGCTTACCGCTGTCCAGTCACGAGATCCTGGGTGACTGACAATTGATTTTAGTATCTCAGCACGAGTCCCAAGAGTCTACATTCGACTGGGCTACCTGAATATCCTGTATGGAATGAGAGTCTCCGAATTTAGGATTGTCTAGTCCTTATTTTCACGCGTATCCATGACCAATTTTTGCCACGATATTGTGCCCAAAGCTCCACGTTTTTAGCATACACTGCTCCGCCGAAGCCTCGATCATTGTTGACTTGAGCAAACCAGATGTTTTTACCATCATGTCCGTCAAAGTAGGTCTCCTTCAGCCACGGAGCCCATCGAGTATGGTAGACTCTTTTCGCATGGAGATTAAACCTGGATTGGGACCCTTGTGCGCATATTTCTCCTTTCCACTCTCCTGAGAAGACCTGAGGCCACGACTGTAGTGAAACGAGTCGTGAACTGAGCTGTTCTCTGTCACTCCTGAGAACTTGGCGTTGATTGTCTTACAGGATTGTTCCTGTCTCCTTTTTGCTTTCGGTTTGGTCTTGAGCTCTCCTAAGTCTAAAGTTCCAGCTATTACAGTCGTACTGCTCACGAAAATCTGAATATCACTTCAGTCAAGTTCGTGAGAGAACGAGGCTCACGACTAATATACTATTAATTAATCCACATTACCACTCACTCTGATGAGAGGCTTTTCCCATGGTATATATTTTGAGAAAATGATAAGAAGTTGAGTATATGTGATGCCAGATACTCTATACAACGGATGTCAATCATATTACATCGGGCTGTTATTGCAGATCGGAGTAATTCTGAAATTGCTTAAGACCGGTCAAAGACCAGGTTTACAGAGCTGAGTAATCTCATCTATTGTACCTTGTATCAATTGGATAGTCTCTAATTGAGTAGTCTCTCTCGACAGACGCACTTTAACGCAAGATTTGGGTTTTAGTCATCAAGATCCCGAGGTTTCGTCTCTGACCAAAGGCACCTTTTTGATTAGCTTTTAACCTGTGAACGCAGTGCAGGTACAAGACGAGAAATTTTGTATCCTACAGATTAGTGTAAGGGGTTCTGCTTCGAGGCTGTTTCTCATGAGACCAATAATTCTCTCAGTCGTGCTCTGTATCGTCATCTGCTCGGCTTTTCCACAGGTCGTGTCAGAATTGAAGCTAGATGCGGAAGACACACGATACTCTGACACAAGTATTACGAATCGTGATAATCAGTTGGCGTTAGATCGTGCAGAGGCGAGTATTGGCGGTGACAGTCCGGACCGTAAACACCTGAACCTTCTTCAGCAGCGTGCCGTCCAACTACAGACAGTTCATCTTGATATTGAGTTCAATTGTCCACTGTCTGGCACAAACAAGCATTCTTTCGAGTGGGCAGTCGTGTGGAACTCGACAGAGAGCACCATTCGATACTATGGCATACGGAACATCCTAGGATTCCCTGATAACTACTGGGATGAAAACTATTATCCTGTGCCGTTCAGAGGGTCTTGGGTATCACACGTCTTGCCGTCAGTTCGCGTCCGTAGCTACTGTTGCACTCATACGCTGACGGGCTGGTTTGAGGGAACGGCAACATCTAGTAGGGTGCTTGTACAGGTTATCGACCATGATCCTGCTCGAAATCTGGACCCGACCATTTTTGAAAGTTGTCGGCTACACGGCCTTGCAGGTGAAGTCTGCAGCGTGGGTCCAATTGAACGCGAATGTCATTTTCGATCTGCGCAAGTCACAAATTATGCATAACCCACGATTCGGAGTGACTCACAAGCATGTGAACAAAAGAGCCTGCCAAATTTCAGTGTTCAATAGAGATCATGCGATTGTCATGAACGGCTAACTTCGAATTGAAACTCCGCACCAGCACAACTCTCAACATAACGATCGTACACGATTGAATGAAACGTCTTGAAATGTAGTAACCAGTGTAGAATCCAATTCAAAGGATCAAGTAGAACCGTTTTTCCATATCAACGCCTGACCATAGATGCTACAAGCACGATGATTGATCAAATCTTACGAGGCAGACCCCGAACTCACCAATATCATTGCGGGTCATCTTGAATGTTGCGCTTTATTGAGAATGTTTATGGCTCAAAATAATAGACTACCACAGTCGTTGTCGTATCACATTGCAGGCATGGACTGTGGATACATTTCGAGTCTCTTCCCAGGTCGAGTATCATTGAGGCCCATTTTAGATGTCGTAATTTGTTGCGGACGTCCATGGTCCTACATGTTGCGTCACCGCTGTTTTCATCTGGTCATTCTGTAGCTATAGCCTGTCGCTGTTGACATAAGCTATCACATGTCATGGTGATCACCGAATTGTACAGCGCATACACACATATTTATATCTCAAGTCTCCTCCTTCATGATCTAATAATTGACTTATCAATCACGATCATATAATCGACAGTCGCTACATCTACCCTTATGCTACGTGGCCAGGACTCCTGCAATCTCAAAGGAATCAGAGATAGCACAAATCTGGCCCACGAACCGGGATACTGTTGAAACACGTGATAGATGATGATCTCCTTCTCACGTTCTCTCTCACAGGATGCATATATATGTAGCTCTCCCTCTAGTTTCTTTTGTAGACCATCAATATCAACTCTTGTTGTTCTACAGATTAACAGTCAAAACGCTCTTTACTCTCTTTACTTCCCTTCTTATCAGGAAAACTATACTTGTTCATTATCACGACGCATCTCTATTGTCAAACTACCTAGAAAGACCTACCCTTATTCTCAGCGGAAAACCCAAACAAAAATCCAAAATACAGCTCTGTCATTGGTTGAGAGTAGGCTTGGCAAACCGAGAACCTTGAACCGAACCTCGAGCTCATTCTGGTTGAACCAGAACCTTGTACCACGGGATTTAGGTTCAACCCGTGTGGCTTGAACCAAACCAGGAACCAAACCCGAAAGGTGTCACTGGTTTGGTTTGGTTTTCGGGTTCACAGGTGCAGCATATACGACCTTAGCGAATCTTAATTTAATTTATACCCACTAACCTGGTTTGCGCGTCAAATTTTGCTGTTTTGGCTAGTTTACAGTGGCAAGTGCGGTGATTCAAGGTTATTTCTGGTTATAACTGGTTAGAAACGGTTATCGCTGGTTGAAAACCTCTGAAGCTGGTTCTATGTCAGAGTCTGAGGAACTGTACACTGGAATAGGATTATCATCCGTTAAATAACGAAAATTACCCTCTTCCGCCGGCGCAATTGCAGAATTCTCCACCTCTGGCTCGACAAATGGTGTGCGCTTCCTTCTAGCAGGACCAGGGTCGAGTTCGTAGGTCATGCGCGTGGTAGCCTTTCTCTTTCCCTTAAACATAGATGGTAAGGTTTGTTGCTTGTTGTTTTGCATAGTAGATGGTACACTAGACGGTGATACAGGTCTACCTTGTCGAGCCGGGTTATGCACTGTTTCTGATTGGCTTTGTTGTGCAAAATTGTGCCGAATGACTTCATCTTCGTGTGCTTCTGCTTCATTGTATTCACTGCGCAGCTTGTCAATCAGATTGTAGTATGGCTCCTCTATACTAGAATCATAATCATGATTGTTCTGTGTTCGATGTATCTCTTGTAGAGCATCCGAACGAACAAGAACAAGCGCCGAGATAGCCTCCTTTCCTAAACGACCCCGCCTGTAATGATGAAGATCTCGAGCGCTACTGAAAGCTCTCTCCGCACCTGTAGAAGATGCAACAGATGACAGAATACCTCTGGCTAGTCGTGCAAGTCTGGGAAAACGCAATTCGTTTGCCTGATAATTTAGAATCCCTCTTAGAGCAGATCTTAACTTACCTTCCACCATAAGAGTATATTATCGACCTCTCCAACTACATCTTCATTGAGATAGCGCGTCACTTCGTCAACCTTCTCTTTAGTTGGCCGCTTTTGTGTCATAACACTCCGAATAGATGCAATGTTCATTTTATTCTTAGATAACAGTCCCGGAGAGCCATCTCGATGGATGTTCTTTGTTGTATACGCTTCAGACTCGGAAAAATTTGACAATTCATCATCTTCATAGATGGCTTGTAGTGTTTCGATGTATGACTCAGGACTGAAGTCTGGATGCCCAAGTTGTTCAGCTTTGCCTTCAGGGTCAAGTAAACAAGCGATAGAATATCTATATGAGCCATCAGATGCAACATAGTATTGCATTAGCTTTTCTTGTGCACGACTGAGGGCTTTGTAAAGCTCTTTGTAGTATGATTCTGTATGATGCTCTTTATTTGCAATCCATGATTCCATCTCCTGGAAGATGAACATATAACTCGGCCATACCTGATTGATTGTCGGTTTAGTAGTCGCACTAATCAATCGACTGACTAATTCGAGAGGTTGTAAGACCTTGCACAAAAGATCCAGAATGACCCAATCGTCAGAGGTCAAGCGCACGTCATGTGGTACCTCTTTAGTCCTCACAATGTAGACTTTTACTTGATCTTGCAACCTCAGGATTCGCTCTACCATGTAGTAGGTACTGTTCCATCTCGTAGTGACATCTTTAATTAGCTTGAGTACTGGTTTTTGTGCAACATACAATCGTGCATCTTCAAATGAAGCTTCCCGGCGTGGGCTTGAGCATATGTACTTGACAAAGCTTCTAACGCGCCATAATGTGGCAGCTACCCCTGAAACATGACTCTTTTGTAGTTCTAATTCGTCTGCTAGCCCTTCTATTGCGTATGTTTCATTTCGAGATGGAGCTTCAGCCTTGAGAGTTGTAAGAAATTGCTTAGCTGCCAAGTTTATAATATGTGCCATACAAGCGAGATGATTGTCAGTGGCTGACCAACTAATTCCATCTGCATTTAGTAGCTGCGAGAGGGTAGCAGCCATGACACGATTATCTGATGCATTGTCTGTTGTTATTGAACCTAACACAAGTTTAATTTGATACGTGTCACACACACGATACACAATCTCTGCCATTGTGTTACCTGCATGGCCACTAGGCAAATCACAGAATTCGAGTATTCGTTCTTGCATGCTCCATTCTTTGTCGATCCAATGAGCAACTACTACCAGATAGGCCACATTGAATGGAGATGTCCATGCATCTACAGAAAGATGAATCTTGGTAGCTGCTTGCCTCATCTTCGTGCTAATATTGGCACAAAGGGCTTCTGCATACGATATTGTCCAAGTTCGTAAAGCACGTCGGTGTGGTAGCTGTCTATTGACCTTTAGTGTTTTCCACAGTTTACAAAGATAGGGATTCTCAATTGCATTAAATGAATGCCCGGCAGATGCGTTCCATTGTACAAATAGCTCACGAATCTCAGTCTCAGTCGTCTTGAGAGGCAGAAATTCAATATTGGATTGTGATGTGGGCGTACTGAGGATATTTGCAAGATTAGTGCATCTATCGAGGTGTTTTCGATGTGTACCGGCGCCTCCTCCATTACAGCCAGGATGTCGATAGATTGTAGCGCAACCTTTGCAGAAATAGGACGGTATACCTTGTTTGTCAAGACCTTGCACGTAACAATTGTGTGGGAACTTCATAAGGTTGCGTTTCCAATTGACTTTGGGAAAATCGTGCCTGGAACCGCGTTCTATAGAGAAAGCGTTGTGTCTACTGTATATTGTTCCCCCATTAGCGATAATCTTAGCTTCGATAGTGCTTGCTAAANTTCCACGTATCTCTTGTAGAGCATCCGAACAAACAAGAACAAGCGCCGAGATAGCCTCCTTCCCTAGACGACCCCGCCTGTAATGATGAAGATCTTGAGCGCTACTGAAAGCTCTCTCCGCACCTGTAGAAGATGCAACAGATGACAGAATACCTCTGGCTAGTCGTGCAAGTCTGGGAAAACGCAATTCGTTTGCCTGATAATTTAGAATCCCTCTTAGAGCAGATCTTAACTTATCTTCCACCACAAGAGTATATTATCGACCTCTCCAACTACATCTTCACTGAGATAGCGCGTCACTTTGTCAATCTTCTCTTTAGTCGGCCGCTTCTGTGTCATAACACTCCGGATAGATGCAATTAGGCTTGGCACGTAGGTTTGGTTTGAACCTGAAACCAGTGGTTTCTAACCGGAAACCAGAAAGCCTCAAAATCCGGTTCGGTTCCAGTTCCGGTTCTCAGCCACCAGGTTCAACCTATTTTAGACAGAGGTTCGGTTCGAGTCAAACCAAGGTTAAACCAGTGGTCGTTTGAGTATTATACAGAGATCTTTAAACATTTTTGGACGTGAACATTCAAACGATTATGTGATAGTGAACCATGGCTTCAATAAAGGTTATATCGTGTTTAAGACTCATATATGGCTTGGTAGACAATTTCTTGGTGTGCAATCGAGTTGTAATATCTACCCGACTCACCCTAAGCCACTCGCAATAAAAAACTTCCAATAACCTAAAATAACCGTTTTATCGTGGTAATTTGCATCAAAACCACCTTTAACTAGTGAATTCAGGTTATTTCTGGTTGCGCACCATTATACAAGATCTTTTTCACGTGGTCGCTGCAAACAACACATCAAGATCACGAAAGCAGGGTATTGTTCAACAGGTATAATTTTCCCGGACTAGGCACAAGGCCATAGACACTCCCACCCGCCCCTGCAAACATATGCTATTCTAATTGTTGTAATCGGACTGTGCACCAGGCAGTAGTCCCTCCCGNTAGAATCATAATCATGATTGTTCTGTATTCCACGTATCTCTTGTAGAGCATCCGACCGAACAAGAACAAGCGCCGAGATAGCCTCCTTCCCTAGACGACCCCGCCTGTAATGATGAAGATCTCGAGCGCTACTGAAAGCTCTCTCTGCACCTGTAGAAGATGCAACAGACGACAGAATACCTCTGGCTAGTCGTGCAAGTCTGGGAAAACGCAATTCGTTAGCCTGATAATTTAGAATCCCTCTTAGAGCAGATCTTAACTTACCTTCCACCACAAGAGTATATTATCGACCTCTCCAACTACATCTTCATTGAGATAGCGCGTCACTTCGTCAACTTTCTCTTTAGTCGGCCGCTTTTGTGTCATAACACTCCGGATAGATGCAATGTTCATTTTATTCTTAGATAACAGTCCTGGGGAGCCATCTCGATGGTTGTTCTTTGTTGTATATGCTTCAGACTCGGAAAAATTTGACGATTCATCATCTTCATAGATGGCTTGTAGTGTTTCGATGTATGACTCAGGACTGAAGTCTGGATGCCCAAGTTGTTCAGCTTTGCCTTCAGGGTCAAGTAAACAAGCGATAGAATATCTATATGAGCCATCAGATGCAACATAGTATTGCATTAGCTTTTCTTGTGCACGACTGAGGGCTTTGTAAAGCTCTTTGTAGTATGATTCTGTATGATGCTCTTTATTTGCAATCCATGATTCCATCTCCTGGAAGATGAACATATAACTCGGCCATACCTGATTGATTGTCGGTTTAGTAGTCGCACTAATCAATCGACTGACTAATTCGAGAGGTTGTAAGACCTTGCACAAAAGATCCAGAATGACCCAATCGTCAGAGGTCAAGCGCACGTCATGTGGTACCTCTTTAGTCCTCACGATGTAGACTTTTACTTGATCTTGCAACCTCAGGATTCGCTCTACCATGTAGTAGGTACTGTTCCATCTTGTAGTGACATCTTTAATAGCTTGAGTACTGGCTTTTGTGCAACATACAATCGTGCATCTTCAAATGAAGCTTCCCGGCGTGGGCTTGAGCATATGTACTTGACAAAGCTTCTGACGCGCCATAATGTAGCAGCTACCCCTGAAACATGATTTTTTTGTAGTTCTAATTCGTCTGCTAGCCCTTCTATTGCGTATGTTTCATTTTGAGATGGAGCTTCAGCCTTGAGAGTTGTAAGAAATTGCTTCGCTGCCAAGTTTATAATATGTGCCATACAAGCGAGATGATTCTCAGTGGCTGACCAACTAATTCCATCTGCATTCAGTAGCTGCGAGAGGGTTGCAGCCATGACACGATTATCCGATGCATTGTCTGTTGTTATCGCACCTAACACAAGTTTAATTTGATACGTGTTGCACACACGATACACAATCTCTGCCATTGTGTTACCTGCATGGCCACTAGGCAAATCACAGAATTCGAGTATTTGCTCTTGCATGCTCCATTCTTTGTCGATCCAATGAGCAACTATTACCAGATAGGCCACATTGAATGGAGATGTCCATGCGTCCACAGAAAGATGAATCTTGGTAGCTGCTTGCCTCATCTTCGTGCTGATATCAGCACAAAGGGCTTCTGCATACGATATTGTCCAAGTTCGTAAAGCACGTCGGTGTGGTAGCTGTCTATCGACCTTTAGTGTTTTCCACAGTTTACAAAGATAGGGATTCTCAATTGCATTAAATGAATGCCCGGCAGATGCGTTCCATTGTACAAATAGCTCACGAATCTCAGTCTCAGTTGTCTTGAGAGGCAGAAATTCAATGTTGGACTGTGATGTGGGCGTATTGAGGATATTCGCAAGATTAATGCATCTATCGAGGTGTTTTTGATGTGTACCGGCGCCTCCTCCATTACAGCCTGGATGTCGATAGATTGTAGCGCAACCTTTGCAGAAATAGGACGGTATANTCTTTCGCCAAGTAGTGTTTTCATTCACTGCAGATTTGTCAGCAAAGCAGAGCTGGAAAGGACTAGGCTTGGCAAACCGAGAACCTTGAACCAAACCCGGAGCTCATTCTGGTTGAACCAGAACCTTGTACCACCGGATTTAGGTTCAACCCGTGTGGCTTGAACCAAACCAGTAACCAAACCCAAAAGGTGTCACTGGTTTGGTTTGGTTTTTGGGTTCACACGTGCATATACGACCTTAGCGAATCTTAATTTAATTTATACCCACTAACCTGGTTTGCGCGTCAAATTTTGCTGTTTCGGCCAGTTTACAGTGGCAAGTGCGGTGATTCAAGGTTATTTCTGGTTATAACTGGTGAGAAACGGTCATAGCTGGTTGAAAACCTCTGAAGCTGGTTCTATGTCAGAGTCTGAGGAACTGTACACTGGAATAGGATTATCATCCGTTAGATAACGAAAATTACCCTCTTCCGTCGGCGCAATTGCATAATTCTCGACCTCTGGCTCGACAAATGGTGTGCGCTTTCTTCTAGCAGGACCAGGGTCGAGTTCGTAGGTCATGCGCGTGGTAGCCTTTCTCTTTCCCTTAAACATAGACGGTAATGTTTGTTGCTTGTTCTTCTGCATAGTAGATGATGCACTAGACGGTGATACAGGTCTACCTTGTCGAGCTAAGTTTTGCACTGTTTCTGATTGACTTTGTTGTGCAAAATTGTGCCTAATGACTTCATCTTCGTGGGCTTCTGCTTCATCGTATTCACTGCGCAGCTTGTCAATCAGATTGTAGTATGGCTCCTCTATGCTAGAATCATAATCATGATTGTTCTGTATTCCACGTATCTCTTGTAGAGCATCCGACCGAACAAGAACAAGCGCCGAGATAGCCTCCTTCCCTAGACGACCCCGCCTGTAATGATGAAGATCTCGAGCGCTACTGAAAGCTCTCTCTGCACCTGTAGAAGATGCAACAGACGACAGAATACCTCTGGCTAGTCGTGCAAGTCTGGGAAAACGCAATTCGTTAGCCTGATAATTTAGAATCCCTCTTAGAGCAGATCTTAACTTACCTTCCACCACAAGAGTATATTATCGACCTCTCCAACTACATCTTCATTGAGATAGCGCGTCACTTCGTCAACTTTCTCTTTAGTCGGCCGCTTTTGTGTCATAACACTCCGGATAGATGCAATGTTCATTTTATTCTTAGATAACAGTCCTGGGGAGCCATCTCGATGGTTGTTCTTTGTTGTATATGCTTCAGACTCGGAAAAATTTGACGATTCATCATCTTCATAGATGGCTTGTAGTGTTTCGATGTATGACTCAGGACTGAAGTCTGGATGCCCAAGTTGTTCAGCTTTGCCTTCAGGGTCAAGTAAACAAGCGATAGAATATCTGTATGAGCCATCAGATGCAACATAGTATTGCATTAGCTTTTCTTGTGCACGACTGAGGGCTTTGTAAAGCTCTTTGTAGTATGATTCTGTATGATGTTCTTTATTTGCAATCCATGACTCCATCTCCTGGAAGATGAACATATAACTCGGCCATACCTGATTGATTGTCGGTTTAGTAGTCGCACTAATCAATTGACTGACCAATTCGAGAGGTTGTAAGACCTTGCACAAAAGATCCAGAATGACCCAATCGTCAGAGGTCAAGCGCACGTCATGTGGTACCTCTTTAGTCCTCACAATATAGACTTTTACTTGATCTTGCAACCTCAGGATTCGCTCTACCATGTAGTAGGTACTGTTCCATCTTGTAGTGACATCTTTAATTAGCTTGAGTACTGGTTTTTGTGCAACATACAGTCGTGCATCTTCAAATGAAGCTTCCCGGCGTGGGCTTGAGCATATGTATTTGACAAAGCTTCTAACGCGCCATAATGTGGCAGCTACCCCTGATACATGACTCTTTTGTAGTTCCAATTCGTCTGCTAGCCCTTCTATTGCGTATGTTTCATTCCGAGATGGAGCTTCAGCCTTGAGAGTCGTAAGAAATTGCTTCGCTGCCAAGTTTATAATATGTGCCATACAAGCGAGATGATTCTCAGTGGCTGACCAACTAATTCCATCTGCATTTAGTAGCTGCGAGAGGGTAGCAGCCATGACACGATTATCCGATGCATTGTCTGTTGTTATCGAACCTAACACAAGTTTAATTTGATACGTGTTGCACACACGATACACAATCTCTGCCATCGTGTTACCTGCATGACCACTAGGCAAATCACAGAATTCGAGTATTCGTTCTTGCATGCTCCATTCTTTGTCGATCCAATGAGCAACTATTACCAGATAGGCCACATTGAAAGGAGATGTCCATGCGTCTACAGAAAGATGAATCTTGGTAGCTGCTTGCCTCATCTTCGTGCTGATATCGGCACGAAGGGCTTCTGCATACCTGTNGTGTATAAGAGACAGCCACTAGGCAAATCACAGAATTCGAGTATTCGTTCTTGCATGCTCCATTCTTTGTCGATCCAATGAGCAACTATTACCAGATAGGCCACATTGAAAGGAGATGTCCATGCGTCTACAGAAAGATGAATCTTGGTAGCTGCTTGCCTCATCTTCGTGCTGATATCGGCACGAAGGGCTTCTGCATACGATATTGTCCAAGTTCGTAAAGCACGTCGGTGTGGTAGCTGTCTATCGATCTTTAGTGTTTTCCACAGTCTGCAAAGATAGGGATTCTCGATTGCATTAAATGAATGCCCGGCAGATGCGTTCCATTGTACAAATAGCTCACGAATCTCAGTCTCAGTCGTCTTGAGAGGCAGAAATTCAATGTTGGACTGTGATGTGGGCGTATTGAGGATATTCGCAAGATTAATGCATCTATCGAGGTGTTTTCGATGTGTACCGGCGCCTCCTCCATTACAGCCTGGATGTCGATAGATTGTAGCGCAACCTTTGCAGAAATAGGACGGTATACCTTGTTTGTCAAGACCTTGCACGTAACAATTGTGTGGGAACTTCATAAGGTTGCGTTTCCAATTGACTTTGGGAAAATCGTGCCTGGAACCGCGTTCTATAGAGAAAGCGTTGTGTCTACTGTATATTGTTCCCCCATTAGCGATAATCTTAGCTTCGATAGTGCTTGCTAAAGGAATCGCGCCAGACCTAGATTGCACTGATGTCGAACTGCCACTTTGAGGAGTTGGCGTGGATACAAATAAAGGTTGCGTGATTGACTGTTCATATGATTCATCGTTATCAGACTCTAGCGGTTGGCTTGCGTTGTTGATATTGTCCATAACCTTGCCCAAAGTCATAGAAATGGAGAAGCAAACACTATGAAGAGATTGCGACAACTGAAAGTAGATATTGTGAACTGGGGTTATCTGCAGAACCTCAGGAATAACCGCTAAATACCAAAAATAACCTCTTTTCCCTGCTTGTAGCGCAAAAATTGGGCTTTTCTCACTCTAAACAGGTTATAAACAAGAAAACACACTACAACATAGCTTCCGGTTGTTGCTGCTGAGTTCGTTGCTACTCAGTAGCCAATTCCCTTTATATATTTATGTAGCTCTATCCTTGTACGTAGTTCTGTAGCTACATTTGTCATTCTATATCATTTACAACATTATACTGATCTTCCTTCGCCATGCCTGCCATCACCGGTGATACACCATCTTTTTATCACTAAGCTGGAGAATTCAGGCTAACATGATTAGTACCCACAACACCACAAGGCCAGCGCCGGGCCCTTCGACTTGTCGGATTGGTCAAAAATGAATTGAAGCCGCAATTCTTTCAGTCTATCTCTATTCCAAAGCACGCCGTAGACATGGCATTTTTCGAGGTAGAACGCATGGAGCCGGACCAAGACACAATTGTGTCAAGAGAAGTCAGACGGCAAGCTAGCAAAGATGTTAGCAACTTTTTTAAGGCCATCAAGGCCAACTTCCAGCAGATGTTGGTCCTTGTGGCCACTTGCTATATGGAATCGGCAGCTTTTGCTGCATGGATTGCAGATGACACACAAAATTGGCGGTCCCGACAGATGATCAAGTTCTTGCCGGGAGAGCACACGTTGCTCTTCCACTTCTTGTGCAGCCTCCGTGTCCAGCTCGGAATGTATTGCGAAACGTGGGACTACACGGAATTGGGCTGTTGGATGTGGCAGTCCCAGGACAACGCTAGAGTCCTGGGACTGGTGCTCCTACAACTGGTAGGGTACACAGTACAGCACGTAAGGAATGGCGGCAGCCATTCCTTTAACAAACCTAACGGGGTTGGTACCAACCTAAACGATGTCATCATTGCCCTTCAGGACCGGAGGGAGTACATTGGTAAACAATGGAAACCTCCGGTCAGGATGTGGCAATACCGAACTAACATGGAGACATCCTCGAACGCGCGTCGGCCATACAGACTCANCTTATACACATCTAGATGTGTATAAGAGACAGCGGAATACCTTGTTTGTCAAGACCTTGCACGTAACAATTGTGTGGGAACTTCATAAGGTTGCGTTTCCAATTGACTTTGGGAAAATCGTGCCTGGAACCGCGTTCTATAGAGAAAGCGTTGTGTCTACTGTATATTGTTCCCCCATTAGCGATAATCTTAGCTTCGATAGTGCTTGCTAAAGGAATCGCGCCAGACCTAGATTGCACTGATGTCGAACTGCCACTTTGAGGAGTTGGCGTGGATACAAATAAAGGTTGCGTGATTGACTGTTCATATGATTCATCGTTATCAGACTCTAGCGGTTGGCTTGCGTTGTTGATATTGTCCATAACCTTGCCCAAAGTCATAGAAATGGAGAAGCAAACACTATGAAGAGATTGCGACAACTGAAAATGGATATTGTGAACTGGGCTTATCTGCGGAATCTCGGGAATAACCACTAAATACCAAAAATAACCTGTTTTCCCTGCTTGTAGCGCAAAATTTGGGCTTTTCTCACTCTAAACAGGTTATAAACAGAAAAACTCACTACAACATAGCTTCCGGTTGTTGCTACTGAGTTGGTTGCTACTCAGTAACCAATTCCCTATATATATTCATGTAACTCTATCCTTGTACGTAGTTTTGTAGCTACATTTATCATTCTTTATCGCCTACAACATTATTCTGATCTTTTCACGCCATGCCCAATATCACCGGTGATACACCATCTTTTTATCACTAAGCGGGACAATTCAAGCTAACATGATTAGTACCGACAACACCACAAGGCCAGCGACGAGCCCTTCGGCTTGTCGGCTTGGTCAAGAACGAACTGAAGCCGCAGTTCTTTTCCACCATCTCGATCCCGAAGCACGCTGTAGACACAGCATTTTTTGATGTAGAACGCACGGAGCCGGACCAGGACACAATCGTGTCAAGAGAGGTAAGACGGCAGGCTAGCAAGGATGTTAGCAACTTCTTTAAGGCCATCAAGGCCAATTTCCAACAAATGTTGGTTCTCGTAGCGACTTGCTACATGGAGTCGAAGCTGTTCGCGGATTGGAGTGGCCGTGACACGACGGAGTGGCACACTCGAACAATGGTCGAGTTTCTCCCGGGAGAGCACACAATGCTCTTCAATTTCCTCTGTAGTCTCCGGGTGCAACTCGGAATGTTTTGTGAGACGTGGGACTACACCGAGCTGGGCTGTTGGATGTGGCAGTCCCAGGACAATGCTAGAGTCCTGGGACTGGTGCTCCTTCAGCTGGTCGGTTACACAGTACAACACATCAGGAATGGCGGCGGCCATTCCTTCAGCAAGCCCAACGACGTCGGCACGATTCTGAACGATGTCATTATTGCCCTTCAGGACCGGAGGGAGTACATTGGCAAACAATGGAAACCTCCGGTCAGGATGTGGCAATACAGAGCTAACATGGAAACATCTTCCAATGCGCGTCGGCCATACAGACTGACGGTAGATGACTGTCGTTGGGCGTTTGCGGCAACGTCCTGCGCGACGATGCCGTTACCAGCGCCGTTGGAGCGCATACCGTAGGCGACAAGAGACATTGTTGTTACGGGCGGGTGGGAGTGACTGTTGCCTGGTGCACAGTTCGGGTAGAATAGTTAGAGTAACATATGTTCGCAGGGGCGGGTGGGAGTGTCTATGGCCTTGTGCCTAGTCCGGGAAAATTATACCTGTCGAACAATATCCTGCTTTCGTGATCTTGATGTGTTGTTTGCAGCGACCACGTGAAAAAGATCTTGTATAATGGTNCTCTTATACACATCTAGATGTGTATAAGAGACAGGGACTACACTGAGCTGGGCTGTTGGATGTGGCAGTCCCAGGACAATGCCAGAGTCCTGGGACTGGTGCTCTTTCAGCTGGTAGGTTACACGGTACAACACATCAGGAATGGCGGCGGCCATTCCTTCAGCAAGCCCAACGACGTCGGCACGATTCTGAACGATGTCATTATTGCCCTTCAGGACCGGAGGGAGTACATTGGCAAACAATGGAAACCTCCGGTCAGGATGTGGCAATACAGAGCTAACATGGAAACATCTTCCAATGCGCGTCGGCCATACAGACTGACGGTAGATGACTGTCGTTGGGCGTTTGCGGCAACGTCCTGCGCGACGATGCCGTTACCAGCGCCGTTGGAGCGCATACCGTAGGCGACAAGAGACATTGTTGTTACGGGCGGGTGGGAGTGACTGTTGCCTGGTGCACAGTTCGGGTAGAATAGTTAGAGTAACATATGTTTGCAGGGGCGGGTGGGAGTGTCTATGGCCTTGTGCCTAGTCCGGGAAAATTATACCTGTCGAACAATATCCTGCTTTCGTGATCTTGATGTGTTGTTTGCAGCGACCACGTGAAAAAGATCTTGTATAATGGTGCGCAACCAGAAATAACCTAAATTCACTAGTTATTGACGGTTTTGATGCGAATTACCACGATAAAACGGTTATTTCAGGTTATTGAAAGTTTTTAATAGCGGGTGGCTTAAGATAAACCGGGTGTATATTACAACTCGAATGCACACCAAGAAATAGTCTACCAAGCCATATATGAGTCTTAAACACGATATAACCTGTATTAAAGCTATGGTTCACTATCTAATAGCCGTGTTGAATGTTCACGTCCAAAAATATCAGAAAATCTTTGTGTAATACTCAAACAACCACTGGTTTAACCTTGGTTTGACTCGAACCAAACCTCTGTCTAAAATAGGTTGAACCCGGTGGCTGAGAACCGAGATCTGAACCGAACCGGATTGTGAGGCTTTTTGGTTTCCGGTTCCTAACCACAGGTTTTAGGTTCGAACCAAACCTCCGTGCCAAGCCTAGTACCAGCTCTTCGAGTGTAGATGGTAGCTCAGGCCAGCGTTGTGGGTTTCTGATAAACCTGTTAATTTGGCACCAGACCCACTCAATTACATTCATGTCGGGAGAATTGGCTGGCCAGTCCAGGAAAGTGAGATTGAGGTCGTTGTTTTGAGCCTTGTTAGCTGCCGTGAGAGACTTCAAATCGTTGTCGTGTACAATCCACAGGTGTCGCTCTGATACCCTTTCCCAATCATCTATGGCTGGCTTGAGGACCTCAGCTTTCCATTCCATGATTGTTTTTGCCGTGGCAGTCACTTGTCGGCCAGCTACCTTCTTTGTTGGAAGAAATGCTATTTTCGACATTCCGTAGAGAGAGATTGCGCCGTAGCAAAAGATGCTGCCACCCCCAGCTTGCTTACGGGGCTTTGTCATGTAACCTAGAAGCGGTGCGTGGTGCTTCTTGCGATAATATTGGCGACCTTCGGATCCCACGATGCGAAATTTTGACTCATCGGTAAAGACCACGTAATCCCAGTCAAGTACCCCTGCGTCCATCTGTCGCTTCATTTCCAGTGCCCATTTCTTTCGTTGTGCTATCTGTAGCTTTGTGAGAGCCGGTTTGCGTGGTTTGGCACGACCCTTGAGGTCCATATTGGTCAGGAGACGCTGAACTGTAGAAGTGCCTAGTCTGGCCTCCTCTGGGCGCCTAGCGTTGTATATTTGGGCAGCTTCGACCCCAGTCTTCGCTACACCTGTCTCTATAAGTCTTACTAGCTCACGGTCATCCCTCTCATTGTGCTTTGGAGGACGTCCTGACCGATCTAAGTCGTCAAAATGGCCAGTTTCGTCATACATCCTGAGTGCACTTCTTCGAGATGTAGGGCCACAATTAGCAAGCCTTTCGACTTCTTCTGGTGTGTGGCCAGCAGCAGTAAGGATAACAATAGCTGACCTACGCGCTGGTCGCTGGTTGATTNACAGCCGTTGGAGCGCATACCGTAGGCAACAAGAGACATTGTTGTTACGGGCGGGTGGGAGTGACTGTTGCCTGGTGCACAGTTCGGGTAGAATAGTTAGAGTAACATATGTTCGCAGGGGCGGGTGGGAGTGTCTATGGCCTTGTGCCTAGTCCGGGAAAATTATACCTGTCGAACAATATCCTGCTTTCGTGATCTTGATGTGTTGTTTGCAGCGACCACGTGAAAAAGATCTTGTATAATGGTGCGCAACCAGAAATAACCTAAATTCACTAGTTATTGACGGTTTTGATGCGAATTACCACGATAAAACGGTTATTTCAGGTTATTGAAAGTTTTTAATAGCGGGTGGCTTAAGATAAACCGGGTGTATATTACAACTCGAATGCACACCAAGAAATAGTCTACCAAGCCATATATGAGTCTTAAACACGATATAACCTGTACTAAAGCTATGGTTCACTATCTAATAGCCGTGTTGAATGTTCACGTCCAAAAATATCAGAAAATCTTCGTGTAATACTCAAACGACCACTGGTTTAACCTTGGTTTGACTCGAACCGAACCTCTGTCTAAAATAGGTTGAACCCGGTGGCTGAGAACCGAGATCTGAACCGAACCGGATTGTGAGGCTTTTTGGTTTCCGGTTCCTAACCACAGGTTTTAGGTTCGAACCAAACCTCCGTGCCAAGCCTACGTGTGACAGGGACGTGGGTTGGTCTGCTGACTCTGGGGAAAAGAAAGTGTGTGCGCTGGTTAGAGCTCTCGACTGTTAATCTGTTAAAGAACGTGAACAGGTGAGAGATTATATATTCACTAATGATAATAATATACGTATGAGACGTTATACATAAAATAGGTTTGGAGAGAGAGGTTACGTGGTACAATGAGGTGGAGTCTGAGGTGGGAGGAGCTCGACTTTCAACAATAGCTATAGCCGAGCTTTCAAGGTTTTGAGCTTTGTTGACTCGGTCTACTTCAGGCAAAACGAGCTGCATTTCAGGCGGATATTAATCTTTGCATGAGTATGCGTATCTGCACTATTCGGGCAGTTGATGCAGCAGTGGACAAGCATGTCAAGCCAAAAGTGGCCCTGCCGATGAGTTTGGGCCTAGAAGTTGTAGCTCTACTCACCGTGAAGCACACAGTATCCTACTGTGGCGCATTCCTCGGGTGTCACCCCTTTGTTGAGCTAGCAGCACTGCGCTATTCTCTCCACCAGAATGAGCGAGCAGCAAGCTTGGATTCTCGAGGATCATACACATAGACTGTCGTTCGATGCTACAGGATTGAGCACAATAGATTCACCAGTCGTATAGCCATACTAATCCAGTCATTCATTTCATCACACTCTTTACAGGTTGAGAGCTAGGACTCTTATGGCTCAGCGACCGCGTCCGCTGCCGGTACAAGCCGACAAAAGAGTCAGTCAGGTCTCTCAAGTCTCCGAATTCTCTGTCAACAGTAACGGGAGTGATGCCAAACGACACAAAGCTTATATCGGACCATGGCGGCTGGGAAAAACGTTAGGTCTCGGTAGTAGTGGTGAGTCTTGTTGTTGTTATTGTTCATCGAGTCACAAGACTGATCATTTCAAGGACGGGTCGGACTGGCGAAGCATGTTGTCACTGGGAAGCTCGCAGCCATCAAGATTGTTCCAAAAGTCACAGCGTTGACTGTTCGCAAGGACAAGAAAGGCAGGCCGCAGGAGAGAGTCGGAGGACTGCCTTATGGCATCGAGCGCGAAGTCATAATCATGAAGTTGATCGAGCACCCTCACGTCATGCGTCTTTACGATGTCTGGGAGAACAAGGGTGAGCTGTATCTAGTGCTTGAGTACGTTGAGGGCGGAGAGCTTTTCGACTACCTTGTGCAACGTCGGTTCTTGCCAGAAGATGAGGCCGTCGACTACATTCAACAGATCATAACGGCCGTTGACTATTGCCATCGATTCAATATCTGGTAGGTGCACAGCTCAGGGTACCTTTTCAAGGCTAACATTAATAGTCATCGAGACCTAAAGCCTGAGAATCTGCTTCTCGATAAGAACAGGAGAATCAAGGTGGCCGACTTCGGTATGGCTGCCCTTGAGCCTTCCGGGCAATTACTACAGACTGCATGCGGATCACCCCATTATGCCAGCCCCGAGATCGTTTCAGGCAAGAACTATCATGGCGGCCCGAGTGATATTTGGTCTTGTGGAGTAATTCTCTTTGCTCTGCTCACAGGTCACTTGCCGTTCGATGACGAGGACATTAGCAAACTATTGATGAAGGTGAAGAAGGGTGCTTTTGTCATGCATAAATCATTGAGTCCCGAAGCAAAGGACCTCTTATGGAGGATGATGGACCCTGATCCTGTTAGACGTATCAAGACAGAGGAGATTTTGGCTCATCCGTTGTTGCTGAAGTACAAACGCACACGAGGTCCAAGACTTCCTCGTGCTCCTACCTACCAAGAACTCGGTCGACCAGTCAACAGCGTGGAGGACATTGACCGAGAGATTCTACGCAATCTTCAGACCTTGTGGAGAGGTGCTCCCAAAGAGCTCATTATCCAGAAACTCTTGGCTCCAGAGCCAAACTCCGAGAAGACGTTCTACTTGCTCTTGCTCAAGTATCGTCACGATAGACTTGAGGACTATGGTGGCGACGAAGTGCCACAACCAAAACTACCAAAGTCCGCTTCGCGACGAAGTGTGCGCAGTGTCCAGTCCAAGAAGAGTGCCTCGTCACGAAAAGGCCACCATAAGAGTGCAAGTCGTGGTTCGAAGATGTCAGCAGCCTCGTCACACAGGCGTGGAATTAGTTTTGGAGCAAGCAAAAAGCGACCACGAGACAATGTACCGAGTGTGCCGACCACCACTGCTACTAGCCTCGCTCCGGCCACCGTAGACCATGGTATAACAAATTATGCTCTTCCCAGACGAGAATCGCCCTCGAAGCGATTAGCGCCTATCTCTTCAGTCAAACTTCCTCTTGAGGACGAAACTACTCGAAAAATGTCTGCGGAGTTCAGTCAATTCCTCGATCTTGCATTCAACACATCTACCTCTCCGACATCAGTGCTTGAGGATCCCGAGACATATCAAGCCAGAGCATTACCAAGGATCCCGTTCGATGCCCTGAGCATACCTCGGCCAAACTCAACCGAGCCCTCAGCTTCTGCCAAGGTCGATCAAAAACAAAGAGCCCACAAGTCAGCTGAAGTCGCTGCTCCACTGCCTCGAATTTTCGAAGAGGAAAGAGATCGCTACGCTGATGCTGAGGAAGAGATACAGAGAGCAGCTGCCGCTGCAGCAGCAGCACAGGAGGACCAAACTCGGCGACCAAAAGCTATCAAAGGTTACTCGTACCCTGCAAGACCACGAGCTGCCTTGGGAGAGCTCAGCGCGAATAGTGTTGCGAGACAAGGTAATGCCTCATCAGCCGCTGCTGCCGCTATGAGAAACTATCCGTCAAAGAGTACTGTGGACAAGGATTCGCAAAGGGTCTCCAGCTTGGAACATCAAGGAACGGTCAAGACTGCGTCAGCTGGAAGACGATTCTTTAGTGCCCCGACTCAGTATCGCCGCAACAATGAAAATGCAGGGGAGGAAGTAGAGCAAACTGCTCCGAAGAAGAGCTGGTTCGGCCGGAAGATGTCGATATTGCGGTCCGATAAGACAGCATCTGCAGCAGCTACACCACAATTCGAATTGGCTCCTCCCCTGAACCATTCGAGTCCTCCAGGACATCCAACCAACAACCCCAGTCAGCTTGCGGCTCGACGTGTGGCACCTCCACCGCCACGAATCAATCTTCACAACGAGACGCAGCAAAGAGTGACTTCACCAGAGTTCATACATCCATCAGCATTTACACCCTCACCAGTTGCGACTAAGCAAGGCTTCTTTGCTCGTATGCTCGGCGTCAAGCCAGCCAACAGATTTGTGCATACCACCTACAATCCACCCAATCTTCAAAGAGAGATTGTAGACTCCTTGAAGCGGTGGGAGCGGAACAGCCTGGGGATCAAGGTGGTCGAGGACGATCGTCGCACGAGAGTGATTCGTGGACGACTGGCGAATCACAATGCCTTGAGTCTCAAGGCTGTCCGATTCAAGATTGAGCTACGACCCTTTGAGAACGGATCCGAGGCCATCTTCAGTCTGGAGAAGGGAGCCAATTCGAGCTTCAACCGCGTGGCGGATGAGTTTGAGAAGATGTTCAGATCCTCAAACGTCTTTGTCGAGCTGCGTGGTCCATCGAGGATGAGTGCATATGCGCTGTGATGGACCGTCGAGTCAAGCATCGGGCTGAGCAGCCTCAGGGCGTGCGAGGAACGAGGAGGGGAGCAAAAGGTAGCCATGGCAAGGGGGAGTTGAGCGGACATGCATCATAACTAAATCATATAATCTTCATTTCTATCACCAATATAATCAATGCCAATCTACATCCACCGTTCCACAAGCATGTGTGCTCAAGTGAGTCCGAGGGGCAAAGAGGCCAGGAGACGGCTGCAGACCGTGACGGTGATCATGGTCAGGAGCACGGTGAGGAGGGCACTGAGGAGATTGACTTGGTTGTTGTCGAGTAAATCGTGTCCGAGCACGATATACCGCTCCTTGTCACGGTGCCTGGGCTGTACCGGGGCCGCGCTGCCACCGTGGACCTCGACGACCTTTTTCATCTGTGCATTGTAGATGGTCTGTTGACAGGTCGCGCCGAGGAGGGAGTCGATGAGGCTCCCGCAGAGGCCGGCGCCGACGCCGACGAGGAGGAGGACGAGGCGTGTGGTGAGGCTGTCGCAGGGAATGGTAATCGCGGCGGTGAGGCCGATAAAGGTCCCGCCCATGAGTGCGGCGACGAGACCGAGTAGGGAGACGGCGCCGTTGGTTCCTGGTGGAACGTTGCGTAGTGTCGTTATCAAGATTGGCCAGTTGTCGTTCAAGATGCCTATTTCCGAGGAGAAGGTGTCACCTGCTGAACACGCGTACTGTGCCACGGTGCCGAAGATGAGGAGGTCGGGCAGGGAGGGTGTAGGTAGGCACGAGAGGTGTGGTGTTGTGGACGTGAGCAGGTGGATGGTGCATAAGAGAGTTGCAGGACCGGCGTTGCAAAACACTTGCGTCGCCGTTCGTCCCTCCTTCTTCTTCTTGCCTCTCGCGGCACTGATTGAAGGACCATCTTCGTGTTCATCCGTGAGAAGTTCTTCTTTGATGTCACTTCCCCAGGTCGTCAATTTTGTGCCGCAGACGAAGAAGACGAGGAGAAGGGAGAGAATGCGGAAAGGGTGGAGGGCGTGGATGGTCCCGACAATCAAAGCGGCCAGGATACCACTCTGCGTCAGACTCGATCGTCGATGGGATCGGATGGCCATGTAGACGACTGCCAAGAGGCCGAGCATGGTCTGGACATTCAGACTGATGGCGAGCATATGATCCGATGCGATCAGAGGTACTCGCTCTTGCTAAGGAGCCATCGATGAAGAGACGTGATTGAGTCAGGAGAAGCCGACGACGGAGACAAAGACGAACAACGTCGACAAAAACGAGTGGTTGTAGAGATAAGGACAGGAAGGAATGGATTGGAAGTGTATCGAAGAGGAAGAAGAAGGAAGAGGAAAGACGGAGCCGGCGGTCGGAAGTTGGATCTTGGACGCCGGGGAAATCTGCTTCCACCTTCAGTCGCTCACTCATCCTCCCCTTGATCATATGACCCTCTCTGACCTCTGACCTCTTCCTCCTTCTACTCACCCATGTTGTCCTCCCTCTCTTCCAGCAGGCATCTTCTCGCTGCCCTCTCGCGGCAGTCATCCAGGCTCTCCAGCAATACGCAACTACTCCGACCTTCACCGACCACCATCACCACAACCAGATCCTTCTCCGTCTCGGCCAAGATCATGTCGTCCACAGGCAGCTACAGGGAAGAGGCCGACACCTTTGGTCCTCTCAAGGTGGCCAGTGACCGGTACTGGGGTGCACAGACCCAAAGATCCCTCATGAACTTTGACATTGGCGGTGACACCGAACGTCTGCCTCCACCACTCATCAAAGCATTCGGGATCCTCAAAAAGGCCGCTGCCACGGTCAACATGGAGTATGGACTCGATCCAAAGGTCGGCAAGGCGATTCAGGAGGCTGCAGACGAGGTCATCTCCGGCAAGCTGCTCTCTCACTTCCCTCTCGTCGTATTCCAGACTGGATCTGGTACCCAATCAAACATGAATGCCAACGAAGTCATCTCAAACAGGGCGATCGAGATCCTTGGAGGTGAGCTGGGATCCAAGAAGCCAGTCCACCCGAACGATCACGTCAACATGTCCCAATCGTCCAACGACACTTTCCCAACCGCCATGCACATCGCAGCCGTCATGGAGATAACAAACAACCTTGTGCCAGCACTGAAGGAACTTCACGAAGCCATGGATGCCAAGGGCCAGGAGTTCAAGGACATCATCAAGATTGGCAGGACACACTTGCAGGATGCCACTCCACTGACCCTGGGACAGGAATTTAGCGGATACGTCACCCAGCTCGAGTACAGTATCGAACGTGTCGAGAGCACGATCAAGAGGTTGAGCAGGTTGGCGCAGGGTGGTACTGCTGTCGGTACTGGCCTGAACACCAAGGCCGGATTCGATGTCAAGATTGCCGAAGAGGTCACCAAGCTCACCGGTCTGCAATTTGAGACCGCACCAAACAAGTTTGAGGCCCTTGCAGCACACGATGCCATTGTCGAGGCCTCGGGAGCGCTCAACACCGTTGCGTGCTCACTCATGAAGATTGCCAACGACATTCGATACCTCGGCTCAGGTCCACGATGTGGTCTCGGTGAATTGAGTTTGCCCGAGAACGAGCCAGGCAGTTCTATCATGCCGGGTAAAGTCAATCCGACCCAATGCGAAGCCATGACCATGCTGTGTGCTCAAGTCATGGGCAACAACACCACCATCTCGGTCGGTGGATCGATGGGTCAGTTTGAGCTCAATGTCTTCAAGCCAGTCATGATCAAGAACCTGCTACAGTCCATCCGACTGATTGCGGACGGATCCCGCTCGTTCACCAAGAACTGCGTCGTGGGCATCACGGCAAACAAGGAAAAGATTGCACAAATCATGAACGAGAGTCTCATGCTGGTGACTGCACTCAACCCACACATCGGTTACGACAATGCCGCCAAGATTGCCAAGACTGCGCACAAGAAGGGCACGACGTTGAAGGAAGAGTTCATCAACCTCGGATTCGGTGACGAGAAAAAGTTCCACGAGTGGATCAAGCCGGAAGACATGTTGTCTGCCAAAGCAAATTAGATTCATTTTCCACATAGAAAAGTAGACCGAGTATAGTATTCTCCTTCCCCTAGCATTGACGTACGTCTCTCTATCTTTTACGAAATTGCTAAAACTATGCCGTGTAAACGCCCGCCTGAGATGAAAACAAAAAAGAATCAACTACGTGATTCCCCAACCTAGATGACAAGAAGAAGAGTCGGGGAAAGAGTACATCAACCACGCTTACATCCTTCGGACGGTTGCGCATGACCATTATAGAGGGCGACGTCTTCCATGGCGGGTATCTCGACGTCGGCCATGGTGGCCTGTTCCACGCCGGCATCACTCTTCACCCGCGCATTCTTCTCCCTCGTGGCCTCGAGGTGGGCGAGGTACCGCTCGTCCACACCGGCAGTGATGTACGTCCCACTGAAGACGCCAACCTCGAATCCAGTCACCGCTGCCCGCGTCGACTCTTCGCGGCACGCGGCGACGAGGTCGTCGAGGGACTGGTAAATGACCTTGTCTGCTCCAATCTCCCTCGCTATCCCTTCGTCGTCGCGTTCGTGCGCCACGAGATCCTTGCGGTCCGCCAAGTCGATGCCGTAGATGTGGTTGTGTCGGATCGGTGGTGCGCAGGATGCAAAGTAGACGTTCTTGGCGCCCGCGTCACGAGCCATCTGCACGATTTCTTTCGAGGTTGTGCCGCGCACGATCGAGTCGTCCACGATGAGCACGTTCTTGTCCCTGAACTCCTGGCCCTGAGCGTTCAATTTCCGTCGCACGTTCTGGCGACGGAGTTTCTGGCCTGGCATGATAAATGTGCGGCCCACGTATCTGTTCTTGATGAAGCCTTCCTTGTAGTTCAAGTCCAGGTACTGTGCCAGTTCGAGTGCTGAATTACGGGAAGTGTCTGGCACGGGCACGACGACATCAATCATGGCCTTGTAGTCCTTGCCGAAAGCCTTGACTACACCACCAGCGAGCTTGACCCCCATCACGAGCCGAGATCGGTAAACTGAGATACCGTCCATGATAGAGTCTGGACGAGCAAAGTATACGTACTCAAAGATGTCAGGTGTGTATGTGACTATAGGGACGACTTGGCGCTTAGAAATAACAGGATCATATTGAGCATACTCGCCGTTCTCCGTTGTCACTGCTTTATTTTTGCGCTGCCGTATGATGATGGCCTCTCCAGGTAAGACATCGCGCATGTTTGAGTATCCGAGCTGATCCAGCACAACTGACTCGGAAGCAAACATGTAGTCTTTGCCATGCTTCGTCTGACGCTCACCAAGGACCAAGGGCCTTATACCATTCGGATCACGGAAACCGATGATGCCGAATCCAGCTAACATTGCTACACAGGCATAACCTCCCTCACACTTACGATACATAGACTCTAGTGCCGTGAACAGATCTTCTTCGTTGATTCGTACTTTGCCAGTCTCTTCGAGGTATGATGCAAATATATTCAGCAAGAGTTCCGAATCCGAATCGGTGTTGATATGTCGATGTGCAGTTTCATCAAGGAACTCTTTAAGGTCTGGGGCATTCGTGAGATTTCCATTATGTGCCAAGGAGATTCCATAGGGAGAGTTGACGTAGAATGGTTGAGCCTCTGAATTCGCCGAGGAGCCAGCAGTTGGGTATCGTAGATGTCCTAGACCCATGTTGCCGACAAGTCCTTGCATGACACTGGGGCCGCCAAAGACAGAAGATACCATGCCGTTACCTTTGACCTGATAGAATCGTCCTTTAGAGCCACATGTGACCATTCCTGCAGCGTCCTGGCCTCGATGCTGCAATATGTACAGTCCTTCACTCAGATCTGCACAGGCGAAACCTGCGGGATCTGAGATCATGCAACCTAGAATACCACACATCCTGCTTGCTTTGTGTTGGCTACACTGTCGATATCAGTACACTTCCGAAGCCGAAGTCGCTTTCGAGAGAGCTCAGTGCGTTTGTCGTTGATTACAGGTCCGCAATGGATCAATTTTCTAACATCTGATTGCAAAGCATCATCGCTCACAAAAGCGACCAGAGAAGAACATACCTATTTCGATGCGGAGTTGAAGACTAGCAGACACAACAGATAGTTATGCCGCCGAAGGAGAACGAGGTTGACTAGACCTGTCCAGGATAGAAGACACATGAAACGCAACTTTTTTGTCTTGGCTCAACAGGAAACCGGTTTATCTCCACGGCAATTCGAAGCGCTGCAGCCGAAGTTCATCCCTGACAGATGCGCGGGATCTTCGGGCTTCATTTCTACTTTGAGTCAAACCATAGCAGCACACACTGTTGCGGTATAGTTACACTCTTAGCAAGATTGGCAACGATGTGTGCTCTTCTATGCACCTATGTAAGACTCAGGATGATGGATGTGACGGGTCCATAGTTATGACTCATTCAGCCAGATGTCTCGGTGGTTGATATATTCATTTGGCAATTGTCGAGACATAAGAAAGGGCAAGCACGAGCACAAAGTTCGGAGTTTACACAGCTACAGTTCACATCTCACGCAACTATTGCTACTGAAGCAGATATGATGGTAGCTACCTGGTAGGGAATGAGAGGAGAGGTGCTTGAATGTCCATGTCCTTATCTGTGGAGAAGGGCAACAGCAGCAGCAGCAGCAACGTGACGGGTTAAGCTGATCGTCACGAAAAACATTTAGCCGAGCACTTCCAACCTCCCGCTCCTCCAAACACGATCCCGTGCACGAGTGCATCGAGCCGCACACTGTCGAAAATCCTTCAGAAGTAGCTCATTAGTGTGACTATATCGCCAAGTTTATCTCCCTTTATACTCAGTCAAAATGAAGGTCGAGCTCGATTCCTTCAGCGGAGCCAAGATATATCCTGTTAGTGACTTTCCAGACTTTGATCCGACGAATTAGCGACACTGCGCATATATCGACCCTAGCGACACACGGAAGCTAAATATTGTCATTTTACAGCTTAGATTGTGTTGTTGAGCTACGAGAGATGCGTGCGCAGGTTCTTTTTCGATCGAAGTCTTTGTTGCTAGAATAGATTATTGACCAACTCACAGGGAACTGGAAAGCTGTATGTCCGTGTAGACAACAGAATCTTCCGATTCTTCAATGGAAAATCAGAGTCCCTCTTCCTCCAGCGAAAGAACCCTCGAAAGATCGGATGGACCGTTCTGTTCCGTCGAATGCACAAGAAGGGAATCTCTGAGGAGACTGCCAAGAAGAGATCACGAAAGACCGTAAAGGTTCAGAGAGCTATTGTTGGAGCATCACTCGACGACATCAAGAAGAGACAACGACCAGAAGCACGAGCTGCTGCCCGAACCGAGTCGATCAAGCAGCGAAAGGACAAGAAGGTCGCCAGTGAGTCAGCAAAGAAGGCTGCCAAGGCAAACTCAGCTGGCAAAGCTCAGCAATCAAAGGTCTCGAAGCTGGTAAGTTCTCGATCAAAACAATATCAATAAGTCCCTGACCGTCCCTAGCAAAGCAAGGGAGCTAAGCCATCAGTCCGTTAAGCAGCATAGCGAGCTCTATTCATGATTTCTTTCCTCTAACACAATCTTCTACCTACGCTCAGCCACGAGTGAGTGCCAAACAGATCGTGTTTCTTCTTGCTTCTGTTTTCTCGACTACTTAGTGTTCTGGGGGACAGACCAGGCAGTATGGAAGCTTGAAATTGTTGTCTAGTATACATTGGCGTCCTTGCGGAATCCTGCAAGTCGTCGCATCTCGGAGTACGGCATTAGCACACCCTCTTCCCATGATGTTCTTGGAACCCTTCCCACACCTCACTTTGCATATTGTTTGGTCCATTGCTGTGCTGTCCTGATGGCAGCTGCCTCGTCCTCTTTCCAAGCTGATGCAACGTCATTGGCTAAAGGATCGTCTGGATTGGGAGCAGATAACAAGGCTTGAATGGAGAGCAACACTGTACGTATTTGCAATGCCGGTGACCAAGCACCTATGCTCATCAGTATCACTCCATACGTCCCTGACCTATCGACGTACTCTTCAATGTGTCCATACATATCCTTCCGAGTCGATCAATGTTGGGATGATATCTGTCCTCGTAAACGACTATTCCTGAGCGACACACGGTGCACGGTGAGCATGTTCAGCAATGACACACTTACATCTTTGTCAGGAAGCGCACTTTCGGGGCGACCATGGGGTATTCCTCAGGCAAAAACAGTTCCAACTTGAATATACCTCCGTCATAAGCCGATTGTGCCGGTCCTTCTATTTGAATGTTGAAATATCGCAAGTTGTCTTCGAATGGGACGGCTTGAATGCCTGGCGGTGAGTCACTGACCAGCCGCTCGGTTTCCTGGGTCTCGATGAGTTTATGTAGTGTGCTTCAAGCTTTTTAAGATCACCTTGAGGATTCGTTTAGGCAAAGGCGCAGACATTACTATTGACAGCCTGTTTTCAGGTTATCGAAGGGCACAATTAGAATTGCTTGAGTCTCTGCGATGAGTCTAGCACACCATGTCCTACTCATGTCATGCCTGGCAATGGTGGAGCTCGTTTCTCGTTGTGTCAGAATGTCGTATGAAAGTACGACCTCCGCACTTTACAAGCATCATCACGAAACGAAGTCGGACAATATAATTACGGTATTGCTATATCACCCACAGCGTTCTATTGAACAGATGGCATCACTCTTCATGGCACTTCAACCTTATCTCTGTCCCTCGTCAAGGACAAAGCAGTCCGGTACCTAACAAGGAAACCATTGCGAGTCCACAAACCAGAGCGATGCTCATGCCGGACAGTGATTCAGATCCAGAAACTTTCGCAGCACTAGCAGAAACTGTGCCTGCGATCTGACTCGTGGCACTTGCCGAGCTGGACAATGCTATACTTCCAAGTCGCAAATTCGTAGCCGTGATACCTGTACCATTCACACAAGTGGAGGGTGTCACAGCCTGATCAGTCAATTGGACATCCGCACATTGATACTGTCAAGTCAGACTCGGCTCAACATCATGCGACCCACAATTGGAGACTCACTAGATTGGTCGATTCGCTCGAACTCTTATAGATGACCTGCATCGTGACGTTCTGACCGGTCGTATATCCCGACAAATCACCAAGTTGAGCACAGAATGTTCCGAGTCCAGTCAAGGTGTACTGCTGTACTGCTGTCGTTCCAAACATTGACGCGTCATTTGCAAGGACGATTGACACGACAGCACTTGCGTGATGCGAATCAATCTGATAGCGACCTCCATTCAACGCTAACAGACTTCGCGTCGAATTGATGGTGTTGAATCCTCCACAAGGTGCCATCCCCTCTTCATCTGTTCCTGTCAATCTCTTGGTCGTCACAAAATACGTTGTCACAGACCATCGTCAAAGCCCCTCGACAGCGGAGCATCGAGCGTGAAGTGTGCTAGAACAGAGACGACTAAGCATGCAATCAAGCTAATGTACTTCGTGGAAACAGACATGTCGAGATGGTACCCCTGGACAATGGTCGAACGCAAGGCCTATTGTATTGGGGGAACAATATGTCCTGGCTCCGCTGGGAGTGTCTCATTCATTGTTGAGCGATTTAATGCATGTGCGCACAATGAGGCATAAAGTCTGTCCGATTGGGAACAAAATGAGCAATTATGGCAAGACTCTTTAGCCTGCTGACAAGACCAACAACTCGAGTAACCAGTCTGTGAAAATGGCAATAACAATGACCGCGCACAGTTTGTCGTGTTCAACACTACATCTACAGGGAAGCAAGATATGCTCAATCGATGATTTTCCATCAGATGCGAGAGAATACCAAGCAATATCGGTCTCTCCATGAAAATGCCACTGGAGTCAATAGCGCCACACACAAAAGCCACACAGACCTGTTTAGCTGCAATTCGTTGTTCATAGCTGAATTGTCCTGTATCCACGACCGTTCTGCACATCCAGACATGCCTGCAATGCCTGGCGAGATTTCGCTGGCTCAAGTGTTTGAGATACAGTCATACATGGCACGTGTTACATGGAAGGATCAGTGCACAGCTGTGCTGTCATGTGTGTCTATATATCTACCTATATGAAATGGATATGCGTGCTGGGCAAGCGGGTCAGTGTATGCCCTTCGCTAGGCAGTCGAAAGCAGTCCTGAAAGTATGATTTGCTCATACGCTGCATCTTGCTCGACATGTATAACACCACGTGTCGCTAGTAGCAATACATGGGAAAAGCCCTGATTCGATTTGAGCTTGGATTGTAGAAATTTTACCATGCACCTTACTTGGGCAGCCACAAATGCTGTAGTCTCTTCCGGCGGCACGATGTCGCTGAATTTGATTGATGCATCCTCAGCACGACTTTGTGTCGCTTGGAACAACTTTGTACGAGTATACCTAAGCACATCAGCAGTGGACAAATGAGAAACTGGATACACACTCTAGAAAGTTGAGGGATTCCTGCTGCATGGATTGAAGGATAAATTGCGAGTCATTGGCTAGTTGTGTTTGAGCCGCAAGGCCACCGCTCAACTCGTTCTCGTGCTCAACATCTTCGCCAACGGTATCAGTTAGCTATGGCTCTCAATCTGAGCCCGACTCTGCTTACCTTCCTGACTGTCAACCCTCTCAAGTCCTCCCATGCCAATAGCTCCGCTGGCACGGCTTCCTGGCCGAACACTCGCCTGCCTTGATCTCAGAATTGGCGTTTGCAAGAAAGAGAACTGCCGCGGAGTGTTCAGTAGGCTATTGGTCGAAAGTCCGGTGCCAGATACTGATCGTGCTTGGGATCCTTCGCGAGACATGTTCCATGGCAACAACGAATTTTGTCCACTAAGAAATTCCCGCTCTTCGGTACCTGCGCGAAGCCCGAGCTCTACTTCGCTGTTTAGTATATTGTCACCTAGAGCTACCTCCGGTTCCAGTTGTGTCACATCTAAATCAGCTAAAAGATCAATTTCATGCGTGGGCGGGTCTCGTTTCTGGGCAGAAACCCCAGCAAGTCTGCGGCAAAAGACTTCTTGAAGCAATGGGTGTTTCACTCGTCCTTGGTAAGCCCAAGTATAGAGTTTGGCATTCTCGTCTAGGATGTTTTTGTCCTGCTTAGAGATTCTCATGGACTTGTGTTTCTTCATGCTTTCCAGATATGAGCTCTGCCAGTCCTTCAGTGCAATAGAAGTGAGTTCGATCGCATTGTCCAAGGTAAGCACATGTGCTTTCCGCTTACGACTTTTCGCGACAGCTTGTGTAATTATCGGTTTCTCCTCGCTGAAATCCATATCAAGCTCAACTTCATCGTGCAAGGGACAGAAGGGCTGCTCGATTGGACGAATGGGTGAAAGCTCTTCTTGGCCATGGAAGAGTCCGACCTTAGACAGACCTACATCGAACGTGCTATGGACCTTCCATAAGTAGCGTTCTGTATGCGAAATTGTCAAGACTTACACTCGGACTTATGCGCATCCTCTTGGTAGGACTATCCAAGGACAATTGCGCGGTATTCGAATGAAATGTCTCTTCTATGTGTCCTTTTTCCTGCAAGGGACGGAGTTGATGCCTGTGACCCTCATCGATCACGGGTCGTTCAAAAAGTTCTCCGTTCGCATCAAATTCGAACCCTAGTCCTTCATCGTCTTCTACTTCCAGGTGTCCCTCAAGTCCCAATTCTCCGAGTGAGGGCCTATCTATCACTGCTTGCGAATCCATCGTAAAAGACAGGGAGTCAAATTGACCGCCGGCCAGGAGACTCTGTTCAGCTGAAAGATTGGAGTGGTTATCGTGCTGCGCCAAGGACAGATTCGAGAGGTCCAAGCCAGGTCCGAGTGTACCAAAGCTTGGTACCATGAGCATATCGAGCTAATGCAATCAGTTCTAGAAATGACGATCGATTGTAGCACAAACATCAAAATTTGGATCATCAGGTAGCAGAAGAGCATCCGGCCTGTTTCGAGAACCGCTCGGAAGATCCAGATCGACCCCAACAGAAGCCTGTAGACTCATGAGGTTCTGTCTGATTTTGGAGTGCGCTGTGAAGACATCCGCTGTGAGATGAGCTTGATAGTACACAAGGTATTGACACCGTTACCATATAGGAAGCTAGGTCATAAGCACGTTCCTCTTGGACTGCTCGTCTATACTTACCCACACTGCCGTGCGAAAACTCGAGAGATTCCGACCATCAATGAACTACTGGTGCGGAGAGCCAATGGCTCTGCAGGGGCCGAAATATAAGTGCATGTCTTCCGAACGTCAACCGAAAGGTAATCCCTCTTCTGTATTCTCTTCAAAGAGTGTTTCGACCCAAGTGTCGCGGCAAGCCAGACGATGCTAAGGCCGTCTTTCTTATTTGTGAGGATAGTCTGCTCATAAAACATCGGCCGGAGACTTTGGTTGTGCAAGCAGTTGCTAGGTGAAAACTTCACTGCGGTCACATTGATGGCCAAAGTTCACTGATATGTAGAGCTCGACCATATTATGTCTGCAAATAAGACTTCACTAATTAACGCACAGCTTGTGTCTGGTGATCAATGGCTCTACCTATAGCACGAGCTGTCAAGCACGAGGTCACAAGCATTTGATCAGTGTTGCAATCATGTGGATTGCAAGCGCGCAGTGAAACAGTCTCAGACAGTCCACTGATTGCATCAGGCCCTTCACACGTCGAGATACGAGCCCGCTGGCAAGTTACGCCAAACTCATAACAATCAATTGGGCTCGTCTGGTGTATGGAGGTGCATATCAGCACTCGTACGGCGTGTCCAGTTGATCGATCTTGTAAACAATTCTTAAGTAATGAGCTAACACTTACGAGACTAAAGCGTGACCAAGAAGGATAACTATACTACTGACCCCCTTTGTTTTCGATCCATGCGAACTATCAAGCTGCATCGATCACTGATACACTACCCTACCATTGTGAGTTCAAGGTGATCACAGTAGAGTAGTTCTTCGACAGCAGTCTATGTAGTTCTCAGACGATGAGCTTTCAAGGTGAACTCATCATGCGCCGAACAGTTTACAGGTCACTGTGATAACAGGCAAGACTTTGTGCATGAGATGATCGCCAAGCCGATCGTCGAGTTCTACCAGACCTGAACTGCACAACAAAAGCGGCTTTCCTTCAACACAAGCGCTATCATTCTGTTCCGAGGCCTTGCTCACGGGTCTTCGACGCTGCTTGAGCTATCGAATCTCGTGCCTGTCTTGCCTCTATCGGATATCATAGCGCGCTATGTTTAGCAAAAGCAAATTAACATTGCTGGAGCACTGCGGGGCCGTGCATTCGGTCGTCTTAAATTTGCGCCACACGTTGAGTGTGCATGCAGCAGATTTTAATTCTACTCGAGATGGCACAGCATCTGTCGGGGCCAACGTCGTTCAACACACAATGGCTGACACTAATGGCCCCGTCCTGGTAAGCGAACACGAAGACCTACTGAAATAGCTCTCTCAGCCATTTTCCTTTGCATCGCGACATATGTCATGCCAATCTTTTGCCTAGTCAGGAGTGGTGTCAAGTGTCCAGGCGTCCAGACCGCTTCTTTCTGGTTTTGGTCCGATTCTAGTCAACAGACAATGCACACAACCATGCTAGATTCCAAAATAACACAAAAGCCTGATCATGAGGGCTGTTAAGTGCGTGCAGGACCAATCAGTCTGAGTGTGCATCCGCTTATTTTGACAATTGGTCATGCCTCGATACCACTATCGAAATGAATGTAGATACGAGACTTGGAACGAGGCCCCATCGTCATACTCGACGGATATTGTGGTTTTGCTCTCCATGAACCACTACAACATGCAGAATCGTTGCCCCGGGAAATCCCATAACGGAAAGTTAGCCAAACTTAGCGAACAGACCCACTCGCGCGCACGGTTTTTAAGTGCAATGATGCTACGGACCGTCATTTGCCATAAATCGGACGATGTATAAGGTCTGACCATGTCTCGCTACTTGAGCATCGTGAAGCACGGCAGTCCTTGAGAACACCCGTGCCGAGCGAATTTGCGGTCCACAGGTGATTATCCTCTCGTGTGGCGTTGTCTATGACAGCGGAACACTTAAATTTATTTTTCGAGCTGGATTGTACCAATTCTCAGGATACCTTTAGGCCCAGAAACGATTCATTTGGTTGTTCTGCTTAGTGGAGATCTGTGTACTGGCGACTGAGACTGAATCTATCCCAAGCTGATTGTCAACCTGGACACCGCTCACAAGTCTTTGTTGACCCTCATGCGCAGTGCTTGAGTAGTGAGACACCTAAACAAGCGTCTGAGACATGGCTTTCAACCTTATTCTTGTCACGAAAGCGCCACCAGCATCACACAATAGCCTACACAAGGAATATTGATAGGGCGTGTACCTAAAGTGGAACAGGGAGTAACACATGAACTGATATTTTGAACATCCATTATAGTTTCATCTATGTCAGTGGTGCTTCGGAGTCCCTGTGTCGGAGCTCGAGGAGACGTTGAGTTGCGGGCTTTGCGTGCATATGCACTAATGCTGGCGCTACGCCATGGCGGCAACTCGTCCTAGCTTCTTTTGAACTCAGATGCATCCACAACCTGGGTCTCATAGAAGCTGTGGCGGTTTGGAACATCAGCCATCGCCTCATTTGCCTTACACCACAGGAAGGAATTGGGCACAATCTTTCGCGGTGGGACTTGGGGGACAAAGACCTGTGTGCTCATCTTACTTTGTGCTCGGAGAACGGCTCTATGGTCGTCTAAGTTTACTTGGGGGGATATATAAGCTTCCCATTTCCCGTCATTGAGAATGCATCATCTCAGTTTCCTTCCCTCGCCAGTCGAGCACTACCCAACCAACCACTCATCATGCTCTTCACCTTCTCACTCCTAACGGCCTCGATGGCTGCCGCCCTCCCCGCCACACTCCACAGACGAGCAGACCGAACTGGTTTCGCGCTCCAAGACGCAAGCAGCGGGTACTGCATGTCCAACTATGGTGATGATGCCCAGCTCTATTCCGGCCCAACGTCATATCAGGCAATCAACCTCTTCTCATATGTCAACGACAAGTTGTCAGACATCACCGCTGGCGGTTTCTGTACTGGTACACAATCTTCCGCAACCCAATTTCAGTGCAGTGGTAGTGAGTTTGCTGATCAGGCTGGCCTGTTCAGCTTCAGTGGTAACACGCTCAACTACAAGGGCAACAACGCCAGCACTACTTCGACCTTTTACAGATGTGGACCAGACGCATACGGATCATACAACTACTTTGCCCCGAACCCTCCAACCGGCGAGTCAGGCAATAGTTGTTCTGGAACGCAAATCTTGATGGTTGATCAGTCAGCTTGTGGTGGATACGTTTCGTCTTCCAGCTCGGCAACAGTGATCACCACCAGCACATCGACTGTACCTCATCCCACGGTCATTGTCCCCGTTGCTGACCCTAGCACTTCAATAGTAGTGTTGGTCACTTCTACTGTGATTCCAAGCACTACTTCCCTCCACTCGAGCACAGCGATCTCGGTCATCTTCTCCACGTCGACCTCGACCTCTTCAATCGCTGTCCCAACCTCAACTTTGACCACTGTGATCGGTTCGAGCTCGCTCTCGTCAGTCAGTCCAAGCTCATCTACTATTGCTACCTCATCGTCCACTACAGTGTTGCAACCACATACAATCGTCTTGGTTCTTCCTTCAGTATCTACATCCACCTTCATCGTAAGCTCCACCACAGCAGTAGTCAGCTCTTTGGTCAGCTCTGTCACACCACAGACATCTTCTGTAGTGTCAGCCTCAACTTCGACCTTGGTCATCCCGGGCACCTCAACGACTGTGACTGCGGTCTCACCTTTGACTACAATCACTCCAGTCACGGTTGTATCTACCAGCGTCCTGACTTCAGCAACCACAGCTACTGTGATCGTTCCTACACCCTTGACTACAGTCACCGTCACTAGCAATGGTGCAACCTCAACCTTCACTACCCCTCTCTCAGTCTTCACTACATCTACAGTCACTCTGACCATTCCAATCACCTCGACTCAGTTGATTACCAGTGGAACAGTTGTCTCTACATCCACCTTCAGCACCGTTACCACCAGTCTGACCACAACAGTCTACATACCAACTACAGCAGTAGCACAGGCGACCAGTACTGTACTCACCCCTGTCGTTCCACAGGTACTTACAACTACTACCACGCCTGTCGTTCCACAAGTACTTACTACCACAACCACCCCTATCGTTCCACAAGTACTTACTACCACAACCACGCCTGTCGCGCAAGTAGTAGTCCCGAGTTCGACCACGACGGACTCGACCATCGTCACCGCCTCGGTGCCGTTGGTTCCCGGCACGACCGTAATCACGAGTACCTCTTCATCCGCGCCAACAGTGGTTCTGCCGACTGTTGTCCTCCCAACTGCTTCATCTTCTTCAGGCAACATGGTCAAGTCTTCCTTCTCTGGACTTGCTGTGTCTGCCGCAGTCATGCTACTGGCATATGTTTTATGAGGTGTGACCTGACACATTGCTGGACAATGAGCAGGGAGTCAATAATGATGACACCTGACAAGCATATGTACAATAAAAGTAATGATTCCGGCAGTAGTGCCGTCAAAAAGATGTAGATAGTACACATAGTTACAATATAATTCACGACACCCTTTCATGGCAACATATTTGTGAATTATCGTTGCTTGCCATGCCATGCTAAATACTAATTTACAACGGAAAAGGAAAAGGGGAACCTTGTCATGCTTCGCCTCAGGGACCGGGAAAAGTTCTCAGAAGCATCTGTTCCAGAGCGGGAGTCCACAACCGATGCCGACCATGAGATAGATCAGGAAGAGGATGACCACGCCGATGAGGGCGGTGGTCCTCGTCTTTTGCCACCACATCTGTCGCTTGACAGCCTGACTCCTGCGCTTGAAGGCGAGGGAGGAGGACCCGAGTTGGGCGCTCTTGTCCACGAGGAGATCGATCCTCTCGCCGCGCTCGAGGACGCGCTCAATGTTCTGGCTCATGATGTCCTTGACGCCGTCAATCTCGCGCTGGACCTCCCTCGCCCGGCCGGCGTCGACGTGGTTGGCCGAGGCGGCGAGGTGGGCCAGTACCGGGCCCATCTCGGACTGTAACTCGCCGGTCCCGGTCACGTCCGCGAGCGTCTCGTCCGGATGAGACTCGGCGAACTCGCGCTGGAGTTTGAAGAGTGTCGCAAAGGGAACGCGACGGCCCAGTTCCTCCGTGCCGATCGCGAGGAACGTGAGGCCTTCCTTGATGAGTGCCGTCGGTGCGGTGTGGATATAGTGAATCTGGTACTGTTGATGCACAAAGGTCTGTTTCGAGGCGACCTGCAGGTCTATGCGGGAGAGGATGAGTGTTGCTATGGATGATGCGTTTTGAGTGCCGTTTGAGTGGGAGGCGAGGATTGTTTTGCCCTTTGCGATGGCTGTGTACAGGATGTCTGAGTGTCCTGGACCCGCCGAAGAAGATGATGATGATGACGCCATGTCGCTACTCTACTGACACCTTTATGTCTCCCTTGACTCTCGACAATCGTTTCAGCAGAGCGCAGACGTCGAATAGACTTGCAGAAGAGCTGTAAACACATGAAAGAGTCTGAAGGGTCGATGGGACAATTCGAATGCCAAGCATCACGTGGAGTGATTGTGTGTGTGCTCCACAGTTTCCGCCCCTTGGCCAGCATAAATCCACGAGATGGACTTTCTTCTTATGAGAATGATGCTTTACTTACCTACCTATTGACCTGCTAATCTTGGACAGTGGGTGCAACACAAATCATGTCGACAGATCACTACGACCTCTACTACTGGCCCCAAATACCAGGCAGGGGCGAATTCATCCGTCTCGCACTCGAGGCGGCCGGTGCGTCCTACACCGACCACGCCAACAGGGACGATTCACCAGCCTGTCTCTTCCCCCTCATCGACGCTTCCTTCACCGGCAGGGAGGGCAACCCGCCGCCGTTTGCTCCCCCGATCCTGCACCATGACGGCTTGTGGCTCTCACAGACGAGCAACATCCTCCTCTACCTCGGACCACGACTCGGGCTCGTCCCGGCCGACGAGGCCGGTCGTCTGCACACGAACCAGATGCAACTCACCATCGGCGACTTTACGGACGAGATTCACGACGTCCACCACCCCATCGCCGTCTCGCTCTACTACGGCGACCAGAAGACGGAATCGCTCCGTCGCGCACAGGACTTGCGGGACAACCGGGTGCCCAAGTTTCTCGGCTTCCTTGAGCGGTGCGTCCAGGACCGAGGCGGGTGGTTGCTCGGTCGTCCCTCCATGACGTACGCCGACCTCTCCCTCTTCCAGACCCTCGAGGGCCTCCGGTTCGCCTTTCCCCGGCTGATGCGCGCCATCGGCGACCGGTACCCGAAGGTGAGCGCGATCCACGAGAGAGTGCAGAGACTGCCCGCATTGCAACCTTACTTGCGTTCCCGATTGCCCTTCGGCGACGGTCTCTTCCGACACTACGAAGAGTTGGATGAGCCTGAACAGTCGGAATAGGGTGGCCAGGCAAGACTTGTCTCTAGCTTCTGTCCTAGCACGGAGCGTTCATACGACATACGATTGTTCACAGACATGAATCCTAAGTACATCGCGATGATTTGTTTTGTACCGTTCAGTAGATAGGCTTGCATGAATGAGAGTCCGTGTCGGTAGTTGCCGCGCTAGGTCAAGGATCATGGAATGACGCACAACAAGGTCATCGCCAGCAAGCACAAAACATACACGAGACAAGCTGGCAAGAAACACGGCAATCAGTCAGGCAATCGAATGGTATCGATGTGAGTGTTAAGTGATTATATAGGTCGTGTAAACATTTTCAAGAGTGCTGCAGCTCAGTTGTGCATGATGATAGAGATACAATACGTTCCGAAGATTCTGTGGTTCATACACCTCTCCTCGCCTTGTAGATTTGTTATCTTCTAGTACTTGAGGATGATGTAGAGCGCGTGAATGACACCTGGGATCCATCCAAGCTAGTCGAAAATTAGCCTCTAACTGACGGAGCGACTGGCAGAGACAGGTAGTGTCGACCTATAGTCTCGCCCTCTTGGAAGACTTACAATGGTCAACAGGATGTTGATGAGAAAGTCGGCACCACAACCTCGCTCCAAGAAGACTCCGAGAGGTGGAAGGATGATTGCGAAGATGATCTTGCAGATGTCACTGTGCGAGTCAGACTCAGGCCAAGACAGAACGTTTTACATTGGGTCGGTGCGCGATGCGCTCCGCCAACTACATGTATCGCACTACTCACGACGCAGTAAAGGCCATTTTGAAGTTATCGTTCCAAGGGTTGTTGGAGGAGGAGTGCAGTGAGGGTCTTGAAATGGCTTGTGCAGAGCGATAGAAGAGGGCAGCAAAGTATCAGAGGGAGAGACTGGAAATGGCTGGGCGGCGGGAGACGGATGCGTGCGGTCGGTAGCCCAGTTGCCCGTAGGTAGCCGATGACGTTTCAGGATATTTTTTCGCTCGTCTGCTCAGCCACGAGGCCGCGGGAGAGTGATCGATCACACGCTGGGAAAAGCTCGAGGAGCGGCGCATGCGTCAGATTGATCTGCGGGCAATTCTCCATCGCTGAGGTTGTTGTGCACGTTACCCGTCCTACCGCACCAGCACACTCCCTTCACTCGTGTTGTGGGAAAGCGCGGCAGGTTAAAGGTGAAGCACTTTCAAGCATGCGCAACAGTACACTCGTGCAGCACGTCGCATGGGCTTTGCAATCGCTATCGTGCTCGAGATGGCTTTGACTCTCTTTGGGTTTACAGCATCCGGTGCCGCGGATGCCGGAACGGAGACGTGAATGCCAAGCATGCGCACAGGTGAGCACGCCCGTCTCTTTTGTACCTACCGCCAATCTCTTCTCGCTTCAAGGCAGACCGGATTTTCAGAGTTCAAAAAATTGCCATGATGGGCATGATATTTGTTGCTGTAGCTGCTGTATGTCCAAATAGAGTGGAAAGTGGCTACATCCACCTAAAATTTGGCTCCCCCTAATGTCCATCAGCAAGTGCAACAACAATTGAAGAGCCTTGGCCAATCTGCTCCATCACAACAGGCGCTTGATTCCTTCTACCTGAAACCTCTGCACTGGCCATGGTTCTTCGAGCTTCCTGAAGATGCCGCCACAAAGTCGATCCCTCTCCAGACAGCATCGTCTCCGGTCCGTACACTCTGGCGGAATTCGTCCCTAGTAGGCAAGTCTTGCCGTCCATCTTGTGCCGATTACACTCTCTCGGCACAACTGCACTTACCCCGCGAGTTTCAATTGCTAGAACTCCACATCCTTGTGATGACATAAAAAGGCGAGCACTGGCAACACTCTAGAAACGATTGTCGTGAAATCTGTCTACATCAAGCATGTCCAAGGTAAGTCATTCAGCTTTATTGTCCCCAGACAGCAAGTGTGTTGATTTGTCTAGATTACTCTTTATATCGATTGTGTCAGCCCTTATGCATTCTTTGCTTTCCATGTCCTGGAGACTTACAGACATATATGGAAAGACGTAGAAGTCACATATGTGCCGATAGCACTCGGTGTCGTCATGAAGGAATCGGGGAATAGGCCGCCAATCGTCGTGGCAAACAAGGGAAAGTGGATGCATAAAGATATACAGAGGACCGTCAAGGAACTGGGTCTCGGCAAGTTTTCATCACCACCAAATTTTCCCTACAACTCCTTCCCGGCCATGAGGGCTCTCGCGGCATTACGCAAGGGCGAAAACGAAAACGACTACTTGAACTGTGCAAGAGCACTGTGGAGAGCTGGGTGGACAGAGCACAAAGATATGAGCAAGCCAGAGACATTTGTGGAAGCCTTTTCGACAGTCATCCCGCAAGAGAAGGCCAAGCAATACGTGAAGGCTGGCAGCGAAAGTGAAGCTAAAGAGGAAATTCTCGCAACCACGAAGAAAATCCTCGCTGATGGAGCTTTCGGACTGTACATACCACCTCTGTTACACTGCAATTAACTGACTGTAGCAGGCCTTGGTTCGATGTGACCAACAAACAGGGCGAAACTGAGCACTTCTTTGGTAATGATAGATGGGTGCATATCACTGATTTCCTGGGCGTTGAGTGGAAGGGTCTTACTGTCTGCCAAGGTACACCGAATGCGCACCTGTAAGTATAGTGCAAGATAGCCTACTGGAGAACGAAATGAAAATATTTCAACAGTGCTAATCTTCATGTTTGATGAGCTCCGATCCATGTATCGCTTCGTGTAGGACGCTAAGAGGTCAAAATTAAACTCCCAAAGACTGTCAATCCCTCGAGATACTCATACCAGCAGAATGATTTCAATTTAGCCAGTTCGGTATCAACGCGAACCCAGTCGAGACTGTCCGAGAGGACGAGCATAGTTTCTGTCGAGACTGGTTTTTGGCTAGGAGAACCTGATCCGAGCCGAAATACCATGATTTGATCCATTCGCAGGATGATCTTGTCACGCAGATGATCGAGCTGTGGAGTCGTAGACCTGTAGACTCGGCCAATCTGTGAGGTGAGTCTAGACTCGGCAACTCCAGATGCAGTTCATTCCGGTGACATACAGCTATGGAGCATTCGTTGCACCGTATCTCGAAGAAAACGTTGAAGCTTGGAGGTTCTAACCTGTGCAAAGTCTCAGAAGGGTTCAGTATGCAAGTTCGTGCATACTGACTTGGGTACTTCTGCTTGTGTTACACCAGGTGCAGAACTAACCACGATTGCGTGCTGCTCTCTCAAAGAGCACTGCAGACTGGAAGAGTCTGCCACGATTGTACGACAATTCAAGCACTGATAAACCGATGCAACTGTTGTTGTTGAGGAATCTGTGATTGGATCTACACGGTCTGTCATGTACTGAGTGAGCACGAGACAGGCACGGTCGTAGGCTGCATGCAGAGTCGCAGTTCAAGTAATGACCGTGAAAGGTTGATGTGCTCCTTCTGAAAACATCAGGAAGTCTAAGAAGGAGAAAGTACACTGATCAGTCAATGGATCTGATCAATGTCAAAATGCTCTCGAATGCATCTCAGAACGAGATTGATGGTAACATTTCCATGCAGGCAGACATCAATCAATGACCCATAATGGGGGCAGCGTGCGCACGTATTGACGATCACATCACTCTTGCATGCTGCCTTGCGGCACTGGAGAATACTGGAAGACACCTTTGGTGGTCGTCAGGAACCAGTCCACAAAACACTATCTTTAGAAGACCAGTGTAGCTGCATCACATGCAGTACATCCGTGTGAGAATAAAGAACACTATACCTATTCCTGGGCAGGAAGATCCGGGGGAGATTTCCTCTTTGGTAATCAACCTTATTGGAAGTTGAATCTCGGATATTCTGGGTTCCGGAGTCCGGTGGCTGCACAAAACTACCCGCCTGGCTGGTGGGAATGCGGCACACGCAACCTTTTATGTTTGCTGTCCGGTATAGCGTGTGCTGCAGCTGATGTTAGCGCGCCAGCATTGCCTCTCACTAGCGAACGGCCAATCATGTTGATGCCACCCGCACCTGTCATCCTTTCATACCGGTCAAAGTATAACAGAAGCGGACATACGGCACTGATGAGAGCGATGTCTCAGCTAATTATCGAGACAAGCGCACCATAGGTTGAGTTGCAACAGCAAATATAAACATCGTGCGCAAGTGCCGGACAAGTGTCGTTTGTTTGCACTGCAGGACGAGAAAGACAAGGAGGAAGCGCGCTGAGGGGCGCGGGATGTATGAAGAGGAAGTAGCCCTTCACTCCTCCCTGGGACTCCTCGCACTTCGGGAGGGTGGGAGGCAAAGGCTGGTATTGCTGTCTGCTGAGAAAGAAGATTTGAGTGAGAGCTGAGTGTAAGGGAAGAAAAGGGTGCCGTGATTGATCGGTCGGTCGGTCGGCGTGTCTGCCTGCCGGTCGATTGGGTGCTTGCGCAGTCGGTGGTTGATTGGTTGGCTGATTGGTGATCCGTCCGCCCGTTTGCTCAAAGCTGGTGCAACTTCAGTGTTTGCTCGACCTACCCTCCCGTACGTACCGGCCGATCGATACCCTCCTGCCTGCCTGCTTTGCTTTGCCAACTCGCCCTCCTGACGACCAGGCATACGCCGCTCTCTCCTCCGTCCTTGCCCGTCCTCACCTTCTGGTCTTGACTCTTGTTTCATTTTCAGCTCCCACGCCGTCCGCACCGATAGAACCACGAGGCCACATCAGGCTCTTCCAGCAAAGGCCGCACCTCGGCGCTGCGAAAACACCTCAATTTTGAGGCGCGTGGTACAATTTATCTCACACAACCAAATCTTCTTCCCCGTGTTGTCTACGTCAGGGCCGACCGCAGACCTACATGGCAAAGGTGAGATGGGCAACCATAAGGCACCCGCCCGGGAGGTCGAATTCCATCCTGCGCAGACTTTCTGTCAGGCGAAAACGAACCTCTGATCTGGATGCTATTGGAGAGAACTTTGGTGGTCAAAACATGGCCACCGAAGGTGGAGACGACTCTCGATCGGACGAAGATGTACAACACTCTGGCGAAGGACGAACAATCTACGTCAATGTTCCTGTTGACAAGGACCATCTCGATGAAGATGGCAGTCTAAAGGCTTACTATCCTCGAAACAAGGTCAGGACCGCTCGATACACGCCCCTAACCTTTCTCCCCAAGAATCTCTGGTTTCAATTCCACAATGTGGCCAACCTGTATTTCTTGCTTCTGGTAATTCTACAGGTATGTCTGTCCGGTCTCGTGCTAAGACCGCCGCTGATTGCCTAGTGCTTCTCCATCTTTGGTGCCACTAATGCTGGACTGTCGGCTGTACCTCTCATTGTGATTGTTGTCATAACTGCCATCAAGGATGCTATCGAAGATTGGCGACGTACTGTACTCGACAATGAACTGAACAATACCCCGACGAGGATGCTGAAACATTGGCACAATGTAAACTCCACAGATGAACATATTGGTATCTGGCGCAGGATAAAGAAGGCGACCTCTCGACTTTTGCGACTCATCGCTGCTCGCAGAAAAGGTGTGCAGGGTGACCCGCTCGATCTGGACCGCATTCAGACCCGTCCATCCGGCGAAGTCCCACGCTACAGTATGGACAATCGACTTGACCTGGTTGACAGTCACGCCCGAGGCGCAGAATCATTCCTGGAACCTAGTGCTGGGAATCCCTATGATTCTCAATATGCGCCCGCCAAACACAACTATGGATCTCTCATCGATCGTACCAGTCAGACTCCAGGCAAGGCGGCCTGGCACAAGACTTACTGGAAAAATGTGCGCGTTGGCGATTTCGTCAAGTTACGAAATAATGATGCTATCCCGGCCGACATGGTCGTCCTCGCGACATCCGAGGCCGACAGTGCATGTTACGTTGAGACCAAAAACCTTGATGGCGAGACTAATCTCAAGATTAAGCACGGTCTTCGTGCTGGTTCACAAATCAAGACTCCAATCGATTGTGAAGCCGCCCGTTTCCGAATAGAATCAGAAGGACCGAATCCAAATCTATATAGCTACAGTGCGGTAGCCCGTTGGCTGTCCCAACCCACTCACATGAACGATGATGCGGAGGAAAAGTTTGAGGCTATATCAGCAGAGACTCTTTTGCTGCGTGGAAGCTCTTTGAGAAACACTGCGTGGGTCATTGGAGTCGTCGTGTTCACCGGCGACGATACAAAGATTATGCAGAATTCGGGTGCTTCGCCTTCAAAGCGATCTCGGATCTCTCGCGAGCTCAATTGGACGATCATCAGCAATTTCTTCATCCTCTTTTTGATGTGTGTAGTCTGTGCCATTGCTAACGGCATATATCTCAACCATCGATCCAGTACGTTCAATGTCTTTGATCAGGGTTCTCAAGCTGGATCTGCAGCTGCAGGTGGGGTCGTCACATTCTTCACTTGTCTGATTCTGTTTCAAAACTTGGTGCCCATCTCCCTGTACATCTCGATCGAAATTGTCAAGACCCTGCAGGCGTACTTCATCTACAGCGACGTTGACATGTACCATCACGAACTTGATTACCCGTGTACTCCAAAATCATGGAATATTTCGGACGATCTGGGTCAGATCGAGTACATCTTCTCAGACAAAACGGGAACTCTCACGCAGAATGTGATGGAATTCAAGAAGTGCACCATCAATGGAATTGCATATGGTGAAGCATATACCGAGGCTATGATAGGTATGGCCAAACGTGATAACCTCGACACGGATGAGGTCACACGAAGGGAACGAGCCCGAATAGGTGAGGACAGAGTACAGATGAATTCGCTCATGCAGGCTCACAGCAATAATCCTTATTACGTTCCAGAGGAATTGACGTTCGTTTCGTCTCAATTTATTCAGCATCTTCATGGCCAGAATGGCAAAGAACAAGCCCAGGCTTGCTCTGAATTTATGAAAGCGCTAGCTCTGTGCCATAATGTACTGGTCGAGAGACCCGAGGGCAGGGCCAATTACCTCGACTACAAAGCCCAATCTCCTGACGAAGCTGCCTTGGTCGGCACAGCGCGAGACGTCGGATTTGCAATGCCTGAAAGGACGCAGCGCGGTCTCATACTCGAGGCTGATGGTCGTCGTGATGAGTACATCATTTTGGACGAACTGGAGTTCAATTCTTCTCGAAAACGAATGAGTATGATCTTTAAGACGCCTGACAACCGAATCATTCTGTACTGTAAAGGTGCTGACAGTGTCATATACAACAGACTGGCGACGAATCAGACAGCTAATGTCAAGGAGATTACTGCTCGCGACCTTGACCAATTCGCAAATGAAGGTCTTCGAACGTTGGGAATTGCCTACCGGGAGTTGTCTGAAGCACATTATCAAGAGTGGCAGAAAAGGCACCAAGCTGCTGCCGCCTCACTGGAGAATCGTGAAGAACGTATAGCCGAGTCCTGTGACGAGATTGAGCAAGAGCTGATACTCCTTGGCGGTACAGCTATCGAGGATCGTCTGCAGGATGGTGTACCAGAATCTATTGCTTTGCTCGGCGAGGCCGGCATCAAATTATGGGTTTTGACAGGAGACAAGGTGGAAACCGCCATCAATATTGGCTTCTCTTGTAACCTGCTCGATAACAACATGAATGTCGTTCGTTTCCAGGTACCGGGCAACAAGCAGGACGATGTTGAAGCACTCTTGGATATCAATCTGCAAAAGTTTGGCATGACTGGCAGTGTGGAGGAGCTGAAGCTGGCAATGAAGAATCACGACCCTCCTGCAGCGACACATGCTCTCGTCATCGATGGAGAGGCTCTGAAACTGGTACTCAAGGGAAACGACGGCAATACACAACGGAAGTTCCTCCTTCTCTGTAAGCAGATGAAATCTGTACTTTGTTGCCGAGTAAGTCCGGCGCAGAAGGCAGAAGTGGTCAAAATGGTCAAGAATGGTCTGGATGTCATGACTTTGTCGATTGGAGATGGTGCAAACGATGTTGCCATGATTCAACAAGCCGACGTTGGAGTAGGGATTGCTGGAGTCGAAGGTCGTCAAGCTGTCATGTCTTCGGACTATGCTCTCGGTCAATTCAGATTCTTGAGCAAGCTTCTACTCGTGCATGGCCGATGGTCTTATCGTCGTATCGCGGAGATGGTTGCATGCTTCTTCAACAAGAACATTGTCTGGACATTTACCCTCTTCTGGTTCCAGATCTTTGACCAATTTGATGGTCAGTACAATTTCGATTACACCTATATTCTTCTGTACAATTTGGCTTTTACATCTCTGCCTATCATCTTCATGGGAGCCTTCGATCAAGACGTCAGTGCTCGGGTAAGTATGAGAGTACCACAATTGTACATGAGAGGAATTCTACGACTGGATTGGCGCCCATTAAAATTCTGGACGTATATGTTCGATGGTCTTTATTCCTCAGTCATCTGCTTCTTCTTCCCGTATCTCATCTGGAACAATATGAACCTGGGAACTTTCGCTGGGGAGGGCGGCAACACTGTCAACACGCTCACCGAGCAGGGTGCTTACATTGCTGCTCCTGCGATATTGGTCGTGAACACTTTCGTTTTGATCAACACTTCTAGGTGGGATTGGCTCTTCATGCTCATCTGGACCATCAGCAATGTTTTGTTCTGGCTATGGACTGGGATCTATTCACAGTTCGAGGCTAATGTTCAATTCTACAAATTAGCAGCTCATGTGTTTGGTTCCTTGACCTTCTGGGGTTGTTTTGTTCTGACTACGATCACCGCCCTGCTTCCCAGGTTCTGTATCATTGCATACCAAGCTCTGTATAGCCCCTCTGATTCAGACATCATCAGAGAACAGGTCAAGTTGGGTTATTTTGGTGATGATAATGCGAAACCATCAAGTGACACCTCCTCAAGCAGTTCATTTGGCAAGAAGATAGGCAAGGATAAGAAGCAGCCACGCAATCCATTCCGTGACGGAGCAAGTGGAAGTGACACTAGCGAGGAGCAGGACTCGTCCTTTACGAGCAGACATCAAGTGATTCCTGTGACGGACAAGGTGTTCGACACTACGGCAGGTGAGCTTCAGACTGTAGAGGAAAATAGTGTGCCTACAGACCTCCCCTCAAAGCCCGTAGCCGCGAGGCAGAAGAAACATTCCATCAGTCGAGGCTGGCGCCAAGAATCGAGATGATTCTGAAAGTCGCGAAGACCAAAGAAGTGTACAGTAACTCAAAAAAGGTGTGTGTAGATGAGGGAGAGGGCAGAACGAGAGGAAAGGGGAACACTAACGAACCGCTTGTAGATAGTGATGTAGAGGACGAGAATAGCGAGCTTCAGTCAGATGGCACAATGTACATTTGGACCTATCAGAACTATTTGACAGATTCGCAGTTTGTCCAACGACAATGTGAATACATTGTGAATGCCCATCAACCACCTCAAGAACGAACGGAAGCGTGATTCCCATGTTTCAAGAGGAGTCCTGCTCAGGAGGGAGATTGGACGTATGCGGCAGTACTTACCCAATTGAGTTAACAGATCGAGCGGTGATCAAGAGGAGCAGGCGAAGTGCTGATCACTTCTGCGATCCAGGATTCTGATTGGTGGAGACTGATTTATGATCATCAGCGAATTGTCTGCCTGCGGAAGCTTGAATTAATAGCCGCGATCGGAACCAAATTGGTTGCGCGCGTCTGATTCTTTGTGTTTGCCTCCCTTCCTCCCTTCCTCCCTCCCTTCCTCCCTTGCTCTCCTCGCCCCCCTTCCCGGCTGCTATTCCCTTTTTCTCAATCAAGGAAGCTTTCCCTTCGAGCGACACTGCCCATACCCATTTCGGACAACAAGGCTCACTACGCATCACACACATCACAATAACTCCCGACACTCGCTGCCAGTAGACTAGTGCATCCATGAGCGAATACCAGGCTCAGCCTCAGGATCAGGCCGGTCCTCCACCGTCGAAGCGTACGCGACCACTTCTCCCGGGTCGGTGGAACGCGAGTTCGCTTACACTTTCACAGGTCAGAGGGCACAACAGGCGGACGACGACTATGGTGATGATGGAGAGGACGGAAAGGAGAGGAGGAAGATTGAGATCAAGTTTATCGCAGACAAGGGTCGCAGGCACATTACCTTTTCCAAGAGGAAGGCCGGAATCATGAAGAAGGTGAGTCGCTCTTTCGGCACCGGACGCGCCTCAGAGCGAGCCGGTCCTGGTCACTTTCGCGCCTATTATGCTAAAGTGTTGTTCAGGCTTACGAGCTGTCCGTCTTGACCGGTACTCAGGTACTGCTGCTGGTCGTGTCGGAGACCGGTCTCGTCTATACCTTTACCACACCCAAATTGCAGCCACTCGTCACCAAGGCGGAGGGCAAGAATCGTATGTCTCCTACAGTCGTTGAGTTGCCTTCAAGCTGATCGCTCATACAGTCATTCAACAGTGTCTCAACGCGCCAGAGGACGGTCACGATGACGATGGAGAAGAGGAAGACGGTTCTGCAGAGGACGACAAGCACGAGATGGGCCACCCGGGACAACCGACTCACCCTGGCGCATATGATCCTCGCGGTCCCATGCCTGGCCCACCCTACCAATCTCAAGGACCCCACCACGGTCAACCAAGGGGCATGCCACCACAGATGGTCGGGGGACCTATGCAAGCTCCTGGTCAGTATGGTCAGCCATACCATCCACAAATGATGGGTAATGATCAGTACGCAGAGCAGGGATACATGCATCAACAGTGAGCATTCCCGAGGGGGGGCTATGGCATCCGTGATTGACGGAGGGATCAGTCAGGAGGGAGGGAGGGAGGGAAATCACAGAGGGAGAGGAGCCGCCCGTTGTACTGGGCACTAATAATCTCAACAGGGAAGCGACCATGTAGGAAATGTCGCGATTTGTGTCGGAGTCTTCTTTTTTCTCTTTCTCTTCCTGTCGTTCACTCTGAACTTTTTTTATCAGCGCAAATCAGTTTCGTAAATAGTCCAAATGTCATGCATTTCTGTCCAAAAAACCAAACCCTTTTTTGCCAATGCCAGAATCTATACCATCGTGTCCCTCATCCACAGAGACTTGTCATCATTTAGGCATTGGTCGCGTGCCGGCAGACCAGACTACTTGTTGACGGTGATTGCCATGACTCGCTCTCGAGAATTAGGCCATCACCGGCCTGTACCTCTGGCACTGGGGGGCACTAGTGCATCGGAATCGAGTGACAGGAGCACCTCCTGTTTCGCGTCTGGACTGGTCCGGCGGCGCGTGTCGGCAGGGACATCGGTACGCCAGGCAGGACGGTCGAGGTTGCGGAGATCAAAGACCTGCTGTAATGCCGCATCGTTGCGTTCCCGACTCGCCGCCCGGGTCCGATCGAATTGGCGCCTCAGTTCGGGCGACAGACGCGCGTATATTTCCTCGTCTGTCGGTGTCGTCAATCGCATGAATCCCTACTCACCCGTCAGTCCCCTTCCCCCCATTTCATTCGCACACCCCTTCCCCCTGCCCGGAGAGAACGAGTGTCGAGAGTGGTCACTTGCGTATCCGATCGTCATGGTGATGGCCCCCCACAGTACCATCGCCGTCGCTTTCCGGCCAGTCTCTGATTTCGGCAACATGGACATGATGGTGATGAGATTCTTCGTCTCGAGTGAGAAGAGTGTCGTGGTTTTGGTGGTTGCTGCATGGATCTAGAAAATCTCGAACCGTGGAAATGCTTGGCTCGAATTTCGTGGCGTACTCCACAAGGGATGTGTCAGCGGAAAAGAGGGAAGTGTCTGTGATGCAGTATTCTACAAAACGCGATGCCTATGTACTTTATGCCATCCTGCCCTACTCTGTCACTGCTGCATCGTGCCTCGATTCGTGAAAATTTTCGTGTCTTGTCATGCCTGTGCTGGGGTCCTACGCATCGCTCGTGTCCTTGTCCCTCGTCCTCATGAAACTGTACCGGCCCAGGACCTGGCGGAATGATTGAAATCTGCTTGGGGTCGGGGAACTCGTCCTCCGGGGACGCAAGAGTCTCGTCCTCTCGTTGTCCTCCTGCACTTGCGAGTCATTGCCTCCACGACCCGCTCGACTCGTAGGACGCTGGCGATCGGCCAAGACGCCCCAGATCTCGTTGGCCTCATCCTGACTCATCTCCCTCGGGCTCTTTGGGGTCAGCCAGGCGCTATCGGGCGGAACGTCATATACGCCTGGAATTGTGACCTGCAGACCGACATCTTCCTTGTCTACAGTAAGCTTCCACGATAGGCCAGCCACACCGATCAAGAGAAGTATCACTCCAAAAATGACCATCCCGATTTGTAACTTTGTCAGCTGTGCGCCCTGCTTGTAGTAGATCAGTCCATCAATGATAGTCGTGATGTTGTAGACTGAAAAATTTAGTGGATACAATATCGAAGTAGAGCACATTCGCAATCCTCGGTTTAGATAGTACAGCTGTGTAAGGGCTCCCAGGCCAAGTCCTATGGGTATGATCCAGGCCTGCCACCTTGTGAATTGATTCTCGTGCTCGCCAAAGGTCTTGACCAAGAGTTCGACCGTCAGTTTTGCCAGTAGCAGGCAATGGGAGGCCATTAGGCCGGCCAAACATCCTAGGCTTGCGCCTTGCAGAGTTCGAGCCTTTTCGCTCTTGCCACGGACGGAACGACTTGCCAAGGACACTGCCAATATGATGCACAACGCAAGCACCAACTGGAATGACATCCACCCAAGGAAGCCAGGGGCGGCAAATAGGTCCAACAGTTGTGGCAAGGAGTGCACCGGCTCGTTGATGGCTCCAAACACAGCGATCAAAGTTGCTCCAATAGCGACCAAGATCGTGCCAGCCATTGAAAGGTATGTGAATGGTTCGCCCAGTAGGAGGGATGCCAGGACAGCATTGTAGACCAGACCTGAAGCATGCAACGGTGCTAGGACAGTCAATGGCAAAGCAGCAATTTGGACCGTTGAGCCAAGCAGATTCGAGAGGATGAAGATTGTGAATCCAATTCTCCACATGGCTTTATTATCTCCTTCTTGTACACTGTCACGCGTGAGGACAGGCCGTAGTAAATAGGGATAGGACTTACTGAGCTTTCCTCTGTAGTGTCAAGCCGAGCGATTGTATAAACCCGGTAATGAGGCCGATGCAGATGCCTAGCGCCAACAATTTGGGCATTGGATGCTCATCTGTACCAGACTCCATCGTCGCGCACGCCGTGAGTACTCGGTTGCTGCTCTGTTACACGCACAAACCTGCAAATGATTGAATTGAGATACGTATTGTTGTGGCTGCGATGTTGCACTTCTCGATGCTTCGAATGAGCCTATCTCTTGGGCACAGTACAAAAGCCTAGGAGCCGGCTGATGCGTTGCACCTCAGGCTTTACAGTAATGCTTTCGATGCGTTGCATGCATTGTGATGTCGTGGAGGCACTGGAAATGCCTGGAGGGAAGGTTGGTGGGATGGAGTACGACTCGTTTCGGTCGGGCGTGGCAGCCATCTCGTCCCCCGGAGAAAGGAGAGGGACGATCTGCCCGCAGCCACGGGATGGAGTTGCGCAGAGTCGCTTAGAACTCACATTGAGCCAACAAACAATCAACAAGACCTCCAGCCCTGTCTGGGACATTCAGGGAGCACGGAGAATTCTCAAGACGTATGGGATTTACGGACAGACCACCAGACATGAGCTTCATACTCTGGGTTCACCATGTCTAAGCAATCGTTTACGAGGCGTATTTACCTCCAGCCACGGCACCAATAGAGGAATCTGGTCCACGATTCAAGAACAAATGGCCAATGCTTGAGTGAGACGAGATAGTTTAGTTTGTGGTCGATCTAGCAGTGTTGTAGTGTTGTGGCCTGACAGGAATGACCTCGATGTCTAGAATTACATCTGAATTGTGGTCGAATTGACGGACTGCCAGGGATATCGCGACCGGTAGTGAAGCCTATGTAGTCTTACATCGTAGCATATCGGTGGGAGCCTCCCTTTTATATTTGTTTGTGAAGCAGTGCCTCATTTACAATCATCGAAGCATTAGCCACATCCAGACGAATTGTGCTAGGGAGACGAGGAATAGAAAATATACCTTGCGTGGTTTGTTGGAAGTTGGCGTCGGACCATACTCCGTCGTCTTCTCCTGCAATATAGACGAACGTAAGGATCGTAGGACGAAGAAAAAGCACGCAGCTCCAGTGTAAAAGTATGTCAACCAGTACACAGAGGAGGAAGCTAACAGTAGTCCTAATGTGTTGGTTATGATAATTCCAATGTATTTGTACCTGTCTTGTCAGAACGTAATCAACCAGTCGTGTGATAAGAAGCCATTTACCCAGTGTATGCGACAAAATCGAGGAAAAATGTGCTAGGTATATTCAGTAAATAGCAGCCAAACTTGATCATCAAGTTCTCAGTCAACAGAAAGGCAAGAGCCCAACCAGCAGTCTGTCCAAGGAGATCAGCTTGAAATGCGCCACGGATTCCAGCTATCAGAGAGTTCTGCAGGATATAAGTGACGAATGCCATAATGGGAATGTACATGTCTGGCGAGTTGATGTCATCTCTGGGGGTCTGGAATCCATCGATATTGCCTGAAGCCTCTCGAGCGACCTCGCGTGACCAGGGTTTATGGGTCCACGGCCAGAGCAAGAGCAGAAGTTTACGAATTACATAGGAGTTCGTTACGTCAAAGTAGCGACGAATCGATGAAATGTTGACATATTTTGAAACGTTCGCATTGACATAGTCCTGAGATGCAAGCATGGCACTTTGACCTACTTGCAAGCCCATCTGTGCCGCAGGAGCATTCCAGTATTGTTGTCCGGGAAAATTCTGAGACTGACCAGGCCCATATCCTTGTGTATTTTGGAAGCCATTATAGGCACTTTGTTGGGAGTAGGTTGATTGGCCATAAGGCACATTTTGTTGAGCTTCTATAGGGGGTGAAGCAACATGCATCGGCTGTATAGGATGCTGAGGCTGGGGAGCATAAAATTGTGGTCCACCTTGACTATAGCTCATTGTTGTATATCTCCTGGAAACTTCTGTTTGTCTGACGAAATTTGCAACACCTGTGAAGTCTTTCGAACGTTCCAATAGAGAGGTAGCACTCGTCAAGCGAGCTTGTACATAAGCTTAACTACTGGCCGATGGTCTCTTCAGAGTACACGAAAGTTGCGATAAAGCACAGTTGTTCACGCCTGGTTGGTCTCTCCACGAAACAATCGGTTAAACATCGGCTACATGCGAATCTATCAATCACAATGCTTGCAGCAACTCTGTCCATCTGTCCTTGTAACTCGTCAGAGTTGTACGACGGGCCCAGGTGACGTACTGCAGAAAGCAGTCTGACCCACCAGTAATTCACACTATAGTTCATTCGTATTCGATGTAGTCATAAGCCCATGGCTGGGATAGCAAGGACCTGATCTTCCTGTTCTTGGGCTACCTGAAACAAACATCTTGCCCTGGCATGTCATATAGTCAGCACAAGGCCAAATCTTGGAAGATTGTGGAGTCGTTGAGTCCGGATTGACAGTGAAGAGTGACCAAGTGTCATCGTAGGATTGAAACTGTGTGCTTCATAATCCTAGCCACGATTTTCCGTGCCATCTATACTTGACAATCTCGCACTCATTTTGCATGATCCAATTCATTTCTTGTGGGGATACTCTTTAGAGCCCCTTTACGAGTCACAGTAACGGCTGCCACTTTTTGTCCAAACTGGATGGCGTCATGCAGAGACCTGCCCTCAGCAAGCTTCACTGCGAGACCTCCAATGAATGAATCGCCTGCACTAAATCTCATTAGTGCCGATCCACAATCTAATGGTCACATACGCTGTCGTATCAATGGCTTTGACCTTTTGTGCAGCAAAATTTTGACTCAAGTCCCTAGTGACTAGAACACATCCCTCACCACCACGAGTAATCACAACAGCTTGCTTGACACCACGTTCTAGCAGGAGGGTTCCAGCCTTCCTCGCATCTTCAAAAGAGTCTACGGTCTGTCCAGTCAGGATGCCAGCTTCGGTTTCATTTGGGATCAGTAGATCGATATGGGAAAGAAGTTCGTCCGATAATTCTTGAGCTGGAGCAGGATTTAGAATCGTACATGCATTCGTCTTTTGCGCAACCTGCGCAGCATATTGTACGATTGCCAGGGGTGATTCTAGCTGCAGTACCACTACAGCTGCCTCAGTCATTAGTCCCTGAGCTGCTTCGATATCACGTTGGCTGAGTTGATTGTTTGCTCCAGCACTCAATAGGATTCGGTTATCTCCGGAGTCTTCGACCACGATGACTGCAACACCTGTGGAGATATCCTTGATGGTCCTGACATGGTCTATGTTGACCCGCAGGCTCTGCATGGCCTGCATACACATTTGACCATTCGGATCTTCCCCAATGCAGCCCACCATAGCAACTCTTGATGGCTGTATGCTCTGTAGCGCTATCGCGGCACATTGATTGAGCCCTTTCCCACCCACACCTGTTGAGAAGTCCCTTCCATGTAAGGTCTCGCCAGCATCTGGCGCACGTTGTGCTGTCAGAACAAGGTCTGCATTGATCGAGCCGATGACCACGACAGACATTTCGCACGACAAACGGATATGAGGAGCCTCTTGCGAGATGGTGAAGTGTTTGTATGCACAGAAGAATGTCGTACACCGTTCAGGCTCAAGTAGTGGTCAGGAAAAGCAGGAAAAGACAAAAGAAAAGATAGATTCTTTAGATGAGCACAGCTGGTCTAACGCTATAGTTGAGCGGATTGATTCTGCTAATATTGTCATATATGAAACCATTAATGTGGGGAGTAGACACTCGGACGCAGGTGATGGTATTGTGATCAGTAACTAGTGGAGACGGAACGGCTGAACAGCAGTTGCCGTACCTGGAATCTTTGCTGGAGCTTTCAGTCGGTGGTTTGGTATCCTGTTACCACGTTCGACCTTTTGTGGTTGTGCTCGTGATCTTTTTCTGATCCGTGATGGAAATCTAGAATGTCTGCACGGTTGGCTGTACGAGTTGCGGCACGGACGTTGCCGCTGAACGGAGCCCATCTCCGCTTTTGCAGGTTGCCGGCTTTCCTTTAGCTCTGTGTGTCTGCTGATCACGATGTTCAGCACGGCGATTGGTGCGGAAGGCGGTGGCTGATCGAGCCGCTCTCGCCGTTGTCAGCGTTCAATTGCCCAGGTGCTCCTTGAAGGCGTGCTCATCGGGCCGAAATCACTTTCTACGGGTGGCGCTTGCGGAAAGACGGGTGGTGGCTGATCTGGACAATGGGCTGCGTGAAGTGATGAAACGGACGGGACGGGACGGACGGGCGGGAAGGGAGGAAAGAATGAAGGTTGATGGGATCCCAGTGATGGAAAATGCAGTGAATCTTTCCCGGGTCTGCGCTCCCTCCCTCTTCCCTCCCTTCCCTCTCCATCTCTCACACCAACCACTTCCCACTTCCCACTCCCGTCCTTCCCTACCCTCCCGTCCGCACAACACGGGTACCAGTTGAGCTCTGGTATAGACCGGTTCCTCCCAGTCAGATCCTGCTCTGACACCCAGACACGCTCCAGGTTGCCGCAGAACTGCTTCCTGCCATGTCGGAAAACCCAGGCGAGGGCTTCAATGGTACCCATGTAGCAGAGCCGGTCGAGCAGCAGGACCAAGCTCCGTCTGCGCCGACTCAGGAGACCGGTACAAAACGTCCACGCTCCAACTCACTTGAAGCTGCCGCTGCTCAGGCCCTGACACAACTCGATGGTCCTCCACACCACAGGCAACAGCCTACGGGCAGTTTCCAACCCACCCTTGGACCTCCACAGCCTATGCATCCGTCGCAGTACGCGAACGCATTCTCAGCCGGCCAGAATCCGGGGCAACAGCAGCAGCAACAACAAGCGCAACCACAGGTGGATCCCTCCTTTGCGACAGCACAGATGAGCCAGTCGCCAGCCTTCCGACCAAATACTGGCAGCCCCGTGAATCAGTCTCCTGCAGGTCCAGCAACCGGTTCACCAGCCGGCGGTCGTGCACCCGGGGCACATCAGGCGCGACAGAGGACAGCAGTGGCCTGCAGATATTGTCGAAAGCGAAAGATTCGTTGCACAGGTATCTCGCACGACCCGAACGATCCCCGTTGCTCAAACTGTCGAAGGCTCGATCAGGAATGTATATATGCGCCCGTCGGTGCACCACAGGGTAACTACACTCGTCAACCTATGCCGGATGCTTATGGACGAGGTCATCCTTTCCACCCCATGCCACAACAGATGATGCAAGGTCAGCATCAACAATGGCAGGGCCAGCCAATGGGCTATCCCCCACAACCGTACATGCAGTACGCTCAAGGACGTGGTATGCCCGGACCAGATGGACAGCATCAATTTCCCCAAGGCGGACAGGGCTACATGCCAGCTCCTGGCTATCCGCCCCAAGGTCAACATTATGCTTACGACAACTCCTACCCGAACTATGTGAATGACCCGAACGCTGCTCAGGGTCAGGGCCAATTTGGTCGTCTCAAGCCAGAGACCTTTGCTGTGTATCCTTCGCCATCGGCCAATCAACCCCACCCGAGTGTCATCGACCCGGCTGTACAGCAGGCTTCGGAAGTGCCAGAACCAATCCCCGAAGCCGTCCAAGATGCTACCGAGCCAGAGCAAGTACAGGCCCAGCCGCAACAAGAGCCGGCTCAGCAGGGCACTGTCGAAGCTACGGAGCTCAAGCCAACCACAGCTGAGCCCGCACCAGCAGAGGCGTCTGACAACGCGCCGGCTGAGGGTGAAGTTGCTCCTCCAATTGTCGAAGAACCAGCGGCTGAGATTCCACTAGGAACCGAAGCCGTGCCTGAAGCAAAGGCGGAACCTAGTGCTCTGCCGAGTGAGAGCGAGGGTCCAGCTGTCACTGATGACTTGGGCGGTCAGGACTCCACACAACCTGACGCTGGCAAAACTATCGGTGAAGATCCGTCACAGATCGCTGCGGAGGAAGGCACGAACTTGCTTCCCAGTGTCGAAAACACAAACGACCTTCCAGCAGAAGGGGAGGAGGATGCCCAGTTGTCCAAGCTATTGAATTCCGGTGAGGCTACAGCGGGAACTCGGTAGATTTTATGCTCGTTGTTGTATACTTAATCTCAGTTCCAACGCAGGAGTTAGAGCCTGAAGCTAGAATACCAAAAGTTATTGCCGCTCTGCCACGACATCAGAGTCCATCCATCAACGCGCCTTGTGATTGCTCCATGGATGTTGTAAACTTATGATTGTGGAGTATTGTCTGGGTCGAAAACTGTTGCTCCAGCCACACAGTTGCCACAACCGCTGCCACGGATGAATAAAAGGTTGGCATCATGCCGATATATATAATTGTCATCTCATCTCAACAAAAGTAGGCAATTGGGTTTTTTGCAGTACGAGGAGTTTTGAATCTTTCCGGGACCGTCCTCTGATTGTATAGTACTACCTGGCACAGGGGACAGAGGAAATGCTAGGCAGACACGTCATCACTCCCTTGCGGGTGTCGACGATGATTTCGAGGATCGATGGTCCACAATCACTCGGGACCCGACTACACTGCGCGACAATGACAGCGCACCGTTCGCCGGCACGGGACTATGCGACGTACCGCGACCTGCCGAGTCCTCGCTTCCGGCCGTCGCCGTTCGGGACCTCGTCAGGACCGGGGTGGTCAGACTTGAGGCGCCCACTGGCCTTTACCGTCCTCTTCACGGGCGCTTCGTTCGGTGGGGCATGGTACCTGGACACGGAGACGGGGCAGGAACCGGACCCGGACGCGAGGACGAGGGTGTTGACGACGTTGATTGCGGTAAACCTCGCCGTCTTTGCGACGCACCAGGTCCTGCCCTACGTGCGCGTCCCTGGACCGCTGACCCGGCTCGTGGGCCGGTACGGCACGGTGCACCCCGTCCGCGCCCACACGACCCCGGCGTCCGTCCTCACGAGCGGGTTCAGTCACTCGGAAGTCTGGCACCTGGGCCTGAACATGGTCGGCCTCTACACCATCGGCTCGGCCCTCTTCGACCTCCTCGGCCGGAACCAGTTCCTCGCCTTTTACGGCTCCTCGATCTGTTGGAGCAGCATGGCCCAGTTGGCCGCCGGCGTGTACGCCGCCCGTCGCCGGGGGACGAGTCCCCGCGGCAGTCTCGGTGCGTCCGGCGGCATCTACGCCCTCCTCGGGGTCGTCGCCTGGTACGCGCCCACGAGCTCCGTCTACCTCATCTTCCTGCCCTTTGTCCCCATCCAGCTCGGGTACGCCTTCACCGGCATGATTGCCCTCGACACCCTCGGCCTCGTCCGCGGCTGGCACACCTTTGGACACGCCGCCCACCTCGCCGGGGGACTCGGCGGCCTGCTCTACGGGGTCGGACAGGTGCCCGAGGCCTGGATGGCCAAGCGGAAGCAGAACATGAGGCGGTACCTCAGCAGATGGGGCAGGTAAGGCTCGACCCTTTCTCGTGTCACCGTCGGGGGGAAAAATGTCCAGCGAATGTACAATTTGTCAATCATCTAGATGCTAGCGCTATGCTTCCTCTCACCGTCTCTCGCCTCCCCGCGGACTCCTGCAGTCACGGCACTCAGGTGTCTGGTTGATCCTGGATGCGGCCAATGCGCTCCGCGAGATTGATACGGTTGTGGTGGCCCGCAATCTTGACGGCCGCGTCGAGACTTGTCGTCCTCCTCAGACCCTCACAAATGTCCAGCGCCCGTGCATCCTGCTCGTTCTTGCACGCGAGGTTGAGTAACTGTAGAAGACTCCGCTCCACAAGTGATTCGAGACGGCTGGATTCGTCTTCGTCGCCACCGTCCTCGGCCAAGGAGGACAGCAGGCTGTCTTGCAACAGACTGATCTCAAGGGACGCCTGGCTCTTCTCTACATGATCAGGTGTCGTGATTGGCATCAAAAAGTCAAATTCGCTCGTGATTGGTCGTGGAAAGTATGGATGGCGCTCGGAACCCTTCAGGATGATGCAATGAAACTTGTTCTGGGATACCGCCACGGGCCAGTAGTTCTCGTCCTTTCCGATTCGTCGTTGTAGCAAGTTTGTGTCGAGGACAGGCACCCATTGCGCTTGGCCGTACGCCGTCCACTTGGTCAGGACATTGAGCACACCGTTCGTAGCGTAGACGTATGGATTCCCATCATCACCATAAAACAAGGACTTTAGACCTGCGGCTGGCTGAAGTGCAACCACATCATTGTCCTGCAGAGTCTCTTCTCGCTGGGTGTGATACATCGAGTAGAGCAATTGTGTTGTGCCATCTGCCTTGACAGGTCCATTTGCGACAATCATGACATGATTGCCAGCAGAGATGGCGCTGATCACAGGTCCATTCTTAGTCTGCAAGATGCGCCTCGGCAAGCCGCCCAAGGTGTAGGTTCTGATATAGCCAGCGGTGGAACAAACGACGACACCGGAATTGCTCAAGGCAATCGCTTCGATGTCTTCGCCTTGTGGCAAGGAACATGTCCAATTTGAGTAGGCCGCCCACGATTCATGTGGTCGGTAATGGACTGTGGCAGGCATGATCACCCCACTATCATTCTTGGTCGGAGACGCAAATAGTGCACCAGATTCACTCAGTGCTGCAAATGAATAGAGTGCCGAGTCAGTGAAGTGATATTGACGATGAGCCTCTCGATCGTGAAACTCTACAGTGACGGTATTGTGGGTGTCTTGCTCAACTGTCCAGATCCAACCAATCATATTCAAGGTCAAATAGCGTCTTTGGTTTCTCCACGGCGTCGAACCTGGCTGCACACGTTCATGCAGGTCGGCTGTGGAATATGTCTTGGCTCGCTTCGAGAAGCGCTCTTGACCATTCGCATTACGACTAGTCTCCGCGGGACGCTTATTACGATAGTCGAGGTTAGGTATATAGCCTGCACCATCGTCATCTTCAATCCACTCAGCTCCAGCGTCTTCCAGATCTTCTGCCAAGGCTGCCTCATCATCTGAATCGTCGTCGGGCCGGGATACTTTCGCTTTGCCATTTGTGGGTCTATTGCTCTTATTGTGGTTTCCAGTTTTTGAGCTTGCAGCATTCTGTAACTCCTGGACGGGTGAAATGTGTATTGGTCGCTCGCAAGGAGATGAATGGGTCGAAGGTACAATGTCCACCTGAGTGTATAACTCACCTTCATCCGTGGTCCAACTAATCACGTTCTTAAGTGGATGCCAGACAACTTGCAGAGCATAGACTGGGACGTCCAGTTTCCTGATTATGACTTGTGTTTTGGCCTCCCAGATGATGATACTTTTATCCTGTGCAGCGCTTGCAAGATAGGCTCCGTTTGGAGACCAACATATGTCTGTAATGGCGCCAGAGTGGCCTGCTTCATTTTGGAAATTGAGCCGGCGTCGCCAATCCAGACGGTCGTAGAGGTTGATTTCCCTTGAAGCTGTGGGAGCTGCGAAACATGATCCATCTGGATGCCAAGCTACTTTGCACGAGATAGGAGACTCGGCCTCGTACACGATAGGAACAATACCTGCAAGCGTCTCTACAATGGATGGCTGTTCTGTTGACAGAGAATATATCCTGATGACGCCGTTGGTGTCGACAGTCGAGATCAGATTACCGGAAGGATGAAAAGCTACATGCTTAATTGATCTCGCCAATGCCGCAGTCAGTTCCATGACCCTCAACATATTCTCAGTGTTTACGAGTTTTACTTTAGTCTCACTAAATGTTTCAGTCACGACAGGGCAGTCTTTCGATAGAATTGAACTCACTCCGAAGCGACAGCCACCCATTGTCCATCAGGACTGAATGCTACCTCGCGGATTGGGAGGGTCGAACGACATATCTTGGAGCTTTCTCCACCATTGATGTCGAAGATCGCAACGGAAGCATCCTCTGAGCACGTAACGATTTTCTCGTTTGATGCAGCGATAGAAGTGATGCCATCTTCATGTAACGGATCCAAGAGTAGTGGTTCTTCATTGGATCCCAACCTGAATCGTCGAACTACACAATCCGTTCCCGTTGTAAATATGTATTGACCATCTTTCGAATACACAGCTCGCGTAAGACCTTGCCGGTGAGGCACAAGTCGAGTTTGACCACTCATCTACAAGCCTACGAATGCACAACACCGTTTCAAGCCATGCTGAATGCTGATTCTTGCGAGTGACATTCAAGGCCGCTTTTGATTTGACACGCGTGACTACAATCGTCGCGTCTTTCACAATTCACACTTCGGGGGGATCGCGTCGTCTCAAAAACGACACGATCCCGAAGTTGTGCCGATGCGATGACATGAGAAATGATCGAAGCAAGACGGTGGTGTACAAGCATGATTTTGAGTATTTATCAGACGAATCCTGACTTGAATTTCCTACTCGCTGGAGAACGACAAATCGGTGAAATTTGGAGTATCTTGGACTGACACACGGCAATCACGACAAATTCCAACTTGCTTTGAAAACAGTTCCATGCATGAACAACGTCATCCGTAGCACGTAAAGGTTCTGAAATGGGCAGTTTCATGAAGCTCGGAATACGTAACGAAGCGGCTACGGTCTCCGGGCATCTAGTACGATCTCAAACTCTGGCTGGAACAACCTTGAGGATGGAGCACGTCCGATCTCTAAGCTGATGTGGTCTGCCCAGTACTTGCTGAGCACGTTCCTTGCTACCAAATGCGAGCATCAGTCTACAGAGCTTCCAGCCAGTCAAGTTTGATCATGATACCTGTGCTCGGTAGTTAAGGTGGTTACAGTAATTAGAGTTTGAAGTTATCCTGACCCTCAAGCATTCTCTGGCGCCTACGATGAAATACGCAAGGAAGCCGAGCGCTCGCACGTGACTAGATGGAAGGGACGATCTGCAAGACTTGACCAATCGCCTGTCGAGACGCCACTCACCTACCAGAATCGTGACAATGGTAAGCTTCGAATGTGTTCTGCATCGCGCGGCTTGTTGTACCAGCAGCCTCGATCGAGCACAACCGAGGAAGGATCGCGCGCGTCCTATCCGCAGTGTGGCAAGGATATTTTCGATCGAGTCTGGACGTTCGAGGACGTTCGAGAACGGCTGTTGGCTATCTATCTATGCAATATGAAGAAAAAAAAACATACCAGACTATAGCTTATGAAGTGTTTGGAAGTCAGCAGCATCCAACCAACAAAACAATCTTGTCTGATTCGAAACTCGAGCGTCGCCTAATTCCAGTCTCCGAATCTTACTACGTCAGGGTTGGCGAGATTCTATGCTGCCGAAGGTATCCGGGGTAATGTGGCGTCCCCGCACGGTGAGGGCACCAGTTCGCCGAGACGAAGCCGCCACTGGGGAACCTTGGAACCTTGGAAGGCGGGGGTTCCTGGGAAGGTGAGAAGACGCTGCGTCAGGAAGCATGGCATGCAGATCTCTCAACTGGCTCCTTCCTGGCCAGATTCTCCTGACGACTGCTACCTCCTCTTCAGCATCTAAACAGGAGACAGAGAGAATCGCAGCTCTGAGCCAGTGGAAGCGAGCTCAGTGTGTGCGAGGGACGTGTGGCGGATGAGACCTACTTGTCTGTCTGTCTGTCTGGTTCTCCACCAGCCAGCCAGCTGCAGATCCCATCAGTATTGTGCGCCCCTCGTGGTTATTGTGGTGATCCTATCGCATCCCTGAGCGCTTCTCAAGATCTACCGCAACGTGCCTTGGGCAGGTCAACATGAGAAGCCCCGATTTGATATCAGAGATGGTGAGAGGGCTATATAATGGGGCAGTGTCGCTCTCTGGCCAGAATCAGAATAGTATCCGACTCTCGAGTCTACAGTCAAGATGCAGTACTCTCTTACCCTCGCAGCCCTGGTTTCAGGGACCGCGGCATTCCCACATATGGCAAGGCAACTCGTGGATGCCGTCCAGAAACGAGCCTCTGCCGCCTCTGGCGAGTCCTACACTGGGTTCCCAACAACAGTCTTCGATGCTGCAGACCAGATGGTCGTGAATGATGGCACGTATTACTACAAAGCCGCAGACTTCTCGGCTGGTGACATTCGTGGTCCATGTCCGGGTCTCAATGCTGCGGCCAATCATGGCTACATTAGCAGGGACGGAATCACCGATTTGGTCGAGGCTATCCAAGGAACCAACAAAGTCTTCAACATGGGTATAGATCTGGGCGGGTTCTTGTCGGCCTACTCGGTCCTTACCGATGGAAATCCCCTCAGTACCAAATGGTCCATTGGTGGCATCGGCGATCTTGGCACGATGTTACCCGGTCAAGGTACTGGTAAGGGTCTTACCGGCTCCCACAACAAATACGAGACTGACAGCTCCCCGATGCGAGGGGATCTTTACCAGTATGGCAACAACTACGAATTGCAGTTGAGCCAGTTCCAGAGATTCTACGATTACCACAGAGGCGAGGAAAATCCCAATTATACCTTCGACGACCTCTTGGCGTGGCGAAAGGAGCGATTCACGGACTCCGTGGAGAACAACCCTAATTTCTTCTATGGTGCCTTCTCTGGCATTCAAGTGTCACAGGCTGCCTTTACCTTCATCAGCGCTTTCATGTCCAACCACAGTGCAGAATACCCGAACGGATTCTTGTCACGAGACACCCTGAAGTCTTTCATGGGAGTCACAGAGTCTGGTGGAAACGACGATGGCACGGGTACCTTGTCCTTCAACCCCGGTACCGAGAGAATCCCAGACAACTGGTACAGACGATCGAGCAGCAACCCATACTCGATTCCAGCATTTGAGCTCGATGCCGCAAGAATCTTTGCTTATGATCCACGAACTGTCAGTGTTGGTGGTAACCTTGGAGAGACGAATTCGTACGCTGGCATCAACTTGGAGGATATCACGGGCGGAGTATACAATGCTCAGAATCTCGCCGAGGGTGACAATCTGTTCTGTTTTGCTAAGCAGTTATTGACCATTGGTTCTGGAGACGCTATCCAATCTTTGACTGCTGCCTTGGGTAACGCGGTCAGCACGATCACTGGACAATACATCAATGTCCTTGGAACCTGTCCTGAGCTTACGTCTATCGACCAATCTAACCTCAAGGAGTACCCGGGTTATGTCGCTGACGAGACTGCCTCGGCTGGCACCCTGAAGAGACGCCTCGAATTGCTGTCTGACGAGCACCTCTCCAAGAGAGCTGCCAGTTTCGCCGCTGCCAAGAAGGCTTGATTGTTCAGAAGAATGGAAAATGATAAATGACCTCGATCCGGTGCGGTAGCATATCACAGCTGGGTCTAATGACCAGGTCTAATGACATTGTAGATAGCAATTCCTTTTATTCAATTATAATTACTGTTTAAAACGATCAAATCCCTCTGAATTTCCTCTTTACCTGTGCAGATAAATCTGATTATGGTCTGAGTCTTTGCTTTGACTCCATAACCGGACAGTCGATTATCATTGGAAGTAGACAAGGACTACCGTTATAGGCTACTGGTAACCTAAGTGGAGCTAGGCATCGGAATGATCAAGCGGTACCGATATAAGTGTCGGATAAGCCGATATATTATCATTCACATGCATTTCTCCATGCCGTACGGTGCGATATGTGAAGATTGGTAGAGTGTTCATTATAAAATCCGACTGCTGTGGCTAATTCAATCTGCTACGACATTGACATGAAGTAGTCCCTGTCTAGACTTGAACGCTTAGCGTGCATCACCTTTATTTAGTGATCAGCTGCATGCAGATTGCAGAGATGCCCGAGTAGAGATGTGGCTCCTCGCACAAGAAGGCGGGTACAATACATGCATACCTTAGGTACAGTCCTGGCGCTAAAGCCTGCTGGAATCAAATGAAGCGTCAGAATTCCGGAAAAATGAAGCAAGATCAAGCTTCCGCAGATCAAAAGACGCTAAGAAGCTATTTCCGGCCAAGAAGCACAACTGAGCATCCTACTCATGCACCCGCGGCAACCACATCCCCTAGAATATCTGTCGAGGTGAAGGACAAAACGCCCAATCTCGAAGACTCGTCGGACGAAGATGAGCTTGTCGCTACGGATCAGATTCTCGGCTTACGGGGACCGTCTCGCAAGAACGTGCGGGTAGTGAATGCTTCTACAATGCACATGGCCACGGGTCCCAGTGTCCCAGTATCACCTCCAGGAAAGGCCCCAATCTACACTGGCTCATTCAGCCTGCAGGCGCTGCTCGCAGACAGGCAAAGCAGAGCCAAGGAGAAGGAGACGATAACAAGACTGGAACAGTCGGGCTCTACGTCACCCATTGTACAGTCGGATGCCGAACAGGATCCAGGGCGCAAACGAGCGTATCCGGCGGCAGGCATGGCCAATGACCGTGTCACTGAGCTTGTCGGGATGAACAGTCACGAGACACCTGCATTCTGGCAAAGCGTGCGGCATTCCAATGCTACTGCGTCGACGATGACCGCAGACGAGCTCGGTGCACTCTACTCAAGCTTGCCCAAACATGTACAGAGCATGAAGGATACATTGAGTGAGGTCGAGGTCGTCGCTTCGTGGCTGCAATATCAGTCGTCGTCTTCGAGTGCACAAGATGAGCGGTATCTTTGCCAGGCACTATCAGACGCACGAGATGCACGAACGGTGATGATTGTACAGGATGCACTGATGGCGTACCAACCAGTCTCAATATCCTCCATGGTCACTTTGCTGAGCAATCTCATGGGGTTTAGTGGAGACTTGAACACAGCTCTCAAGGATACGAACCACATTGTTGTGGAACAGCCCCCGAAGGCTTGTCCTTTGAGGTCTTGTAAGTTATCGGCTGCACTAGCCATCATTTCTGGCAGGATGGAAGGAGACAGGATCCAGATCCAGCAAGGTCTTGTGTTCTTGAAGTTGGTAATTCTACTGGCACTCGACTGTACGTACGGACATGCTCTCTTCTCAACAATAAGGACTACACTAGACAATATCTTCAATAACCTGCAAGGATCAGAAGAAACACTGACACTTAGTCTTGTGGAAGTGACGGATCGTGCTGAATTCCAGCTACAAATCTTGCAGGTTCTACCCGTGACACCACAGGTCGTGCTTGTGACACAGAGACTGGCGGCGTTGTACTTTCTAGACCTGCGTGCATCTGATCTGGTCCGAGTTGATGCTTGGTCCGACTGTCTACAATTGCTTATCGACCACTTGCAGTCATCTCAACCCTTTCATCCGCTCACTCTGTCGACTTTATATGACGATGTGGCCAGAAAGACGTCTCTCTTGGCCTTCGCAACTCAAACAATCCCAGCTCAGCAATCGGAATTGACAATGACCCTGGTCGATCGTCTACAGTCACTACACGGACGAATCGTCGATGGCAAGGCAGCATTCATCGCGCGTTCAGAAGCCAAAGGTGCGATACAGCGCTTGGCTGATCGACTGAAATACACCTTGGAAGGGCAGAAACGAAAAGTCAACGTCTTCGAACACTTCAAGTAATTATCAATCACGCGCAATGCGTGACAAGGACAGACCTTTCAACTGTTCTCGACGAGTGCCGGCGCAATGACGGGCGCAAAGGCGTACCGTCCGAACGTTACTTCACCGATAAACAATCCACCAAGGACAGCAAAGAAGTACCCGACGTTGAAGGTCATGACGGCCAACATGAGCAGGTACCCTGTGCCGGCAATCACGACGTGAATCATGCCCCGTGGCAAATCGACCGACAGGCGCCACGGATTGATCAACCTCACGTTGTCGCTCGTCAGACGGGAAGACGAGATGGACGTGGTGGTATTGGATCTTATGGCGGTGGGTTCCTTCAATATTGTCGTGCTGTCGACCTGCGACTCTCTCACATGGTCGGGGACATTGGCACCCATCGATTGGACTACCACATTGGCCTTTTCGAGGTTCGTGACGCGGACACGTCGTTCCCGAGTCGCGGCATAGGCATTGAGAGCACGATACATGATGCCGAATGCGACGAGAGCGACGATTGTAAAGGCATAAGCCACGCCAGACTTTGGTGTCCAGCCAGAGAACCAAAGGGAATCGGTCGTGTTGCTGTGGAATGTCATACTCATCATTGTACCCATTGTCGAAGCCGTCGTTGTGGTTGCATCTGCAGCACTCGAACTCATTGAAGACATGTCCATTGCGACTTTTATGCTAGTGATCCCTTGGTGTGCCGCAGAAAGGTAGGTTATGCCTCCTCGTTTTCAAGACGAAATATAGCAGTCAAGCTTCAGATGGGAAATCGACACGAACCTGAGTGTCCCAAATCGTAACATTGCTTGTCAGAAGTCTGTCGGAGATGAAACAAGGGAAGCGGTCAGTGTGCTGGATGTTGAGTGATTTGAGTTTGATTCGGATTCTTATTCCCTCACAAACGTTGCTGTGGGGCCGTCTAATCTAATCTATGACATTCAAAAGTCTGTCGGAGATGGTAGAGGAGCCAAGCTTCTCGGTACTTGCCCATGAGAAGACGACAGCTCAGCCCAGAACGACCCTTGCTAGGCTTTGGGCCCTAGGATTGAGAGAGCACCTCAGATAGAGCGTTACGTACCTCATTCATACATCATCTTGTCTTCCATGACATATTTTTTCTCATCAATCCTTCGGAATCGTTCGAGCTCAGAGATTCTCTTAATCAGGACCAACCCAGTGAGGAGGGAGATCACGGCGAGAGACGAGAGACCGAAGAGAGCTGTAAAGACTTGGTTACTGACAAGATCAGGATGTTGACATTAGCGTGCTAGATGAGCTCTTACAGAAAGAAATCCGCAAAAGTTGTCAAGGGCAAGATACAGCCCTGCTTGGAAGCAGCGATTGGTGCTGTTGGACATGACGTGGAAACGGTGAACAACGGATTGTTCGAGTCGAGGTACCCACAGCAATCAAACTTGTTTTGTAAGATGATTGTGTTTGCCGCAGAGAGTCGTTGCCAAAAGACAGCAAACTCCTTGCGCTCAATCAAGGTCACGAACCAGACCAATAGACCAAAGCTGAGCGTCACCACCAATGACAGGACATTGACTACCGAGCTCAGTTTGAGCAAGAGACGTGATTGCATGGCGGCCCCAGCGATCGACACTGAAGCGGATGCCAGCACGAGAGCCCCTGCTAGTATACTTGCACGAGCATTGATCGGACTGAGAGAGAGGAGGCGAGCTACCACGAGGGGATCTGTCGAGGTGTTCTTCATGACCAAATTGTTGAAGAATGTCCCGAAAGTGAGCATGATCAGACCGGAGAGCGCATATACTAGGACCGAACTTATATAATACCATGACAATTTCCGCGTCGAGTAACTGTACCTCTCTGTAGAGATGCCAAATTGTGATCCGGCCATACTTTCAAATTTTCAGTGATCCTGCAGACACCCTGATGTGACTGGAGTGATGAGAAGGCAGAAAGACTACAGCGAATTGCTTGGAGCCAGACACTCATGATCGTATGTTCTAGCAGGTAATAGACGAGACCCTGTTACCTGTCAGGGATCGTGTTGGTACCGTGCACGTCTCATCCGTGCTCAAGCCCAGAATTTGTCTCAGCTGGCCGACAATTGTGATCAGAGACTATTATCGAGCTTAACATGTTTCAAGAAGAAAGGGTGACGGGAGAGAACGGCTAATCCAGATGAATAACAGTGTTGTGGATTGAGGACAACTTGCACAGTTGTGCAGCTGGGGTTGGGTGCCGCAATGAGATGAGGGAGAAATGGAGCCAGGTGAGGGTAAAAGATAGCGTGCCCCAGGTGGAGTGAGAGGGCGCGGTGCGGGCGCCGGTTATCGCTGTGGACGATCTATCGGCTTTTTGGTTTCCACAACCTCAATCATACTTGCTGACAGACTGATTAGCTGCTACGAGTGCCTTGAACGAATCTATTCCCTTCAGTTCCATTCTGACAAGAATCAGTCTACTTCGTTACATTCTGGTTCTGCACTGTGTGATTTTCGATGAATAGATCCCTCGTCAGGCGGTTGCCGGCACTCTCGCTGAGGTCGCCGAGAGCTGCTAGAGCACTTCCTCAATTGAGGCGGTATGCAGTGCAGCATCACAAGGAGGAGACTGACAGGGTACCTGTTTCAGTTCTCAAAGTGGAAGTAGAGTTCTGACTGTTTGTAGAGTGCCATCATACGAATCCTGAGTTCTATCGGTTCGCGGAAGGAGATTGAGCAATATCTTCGACACTTCTCAAGTGTTGAGTCTCAGAAGTTTGCCGTGATCAAGGTCGGAGGTGCCATCATTACCGATGAAATGGACACCTTGGCCTCGTCTCTTTCATTCCTCAACCATGTGGGTCTATATCCTATTGTGGTGCATGGAGCAGGTAGGAATAGTGCTTTGATCAAGAGTCTACCACTAACATTCAAAGGGCCACAGCTCAATAAGACCTTGGAACAAGAGGGCGTCGAGCCAGACTATATCGAAGGCATTCGCATAACAGACTCGAAAACTCTTGAAGTCGCTCGCAAGATCTTCCTCGAGGAGAACCTCAAATTATGCGAAGCCCTCGAGAATCTAGGTACTCGTGCACGACCAATACCAGGTGGGGTCTTCACCGCCGACTATCTCGATAAGGAAAAGTACAAGTTCGTAGGAAAGATTACTTCAGTCAACAAGGAGCCCATTGAGGCTGCCATTAGGGCCGGTGCGCTCCCTATATTGACATCTCTGGCTGAAACAAAGGATGGTCAGATCCTCAATGTCAATGCAGACGTAGCAGCTGGAGAACTTGCAAGAGTTCTTGAACCATTGAAGATTGTGTACTTGAGCGACAAAGGTGGAATGATCAATGGCACTACAAAGGAAATGATTAGTGTTATCAATCTTGATGAGGAATATGAAGACCTGCTCAAGGAACCTTGGGTCAAGTACGGCACGAAACTGAAGCTAAAGGAGATTAAAGAACTACTCGATCACTTGCCAAGATCGTCCTCAGTTGCTATCATTGCAACCAGAGATTTGCAGAAGGAGCTGTTCACTGATACCGGAGCGGGCACTCTGATCAGACGTGGCTACAAGCTGCAAAAGTCCGAATCTCTAGAGCATATCCGTGGTGATCAAGTCCGAACAGCTCTCTCCGAAGATCACGACGTTAAGCGAGGCCTCTACTCGGTGGCTACATACCTCAAGCAGTTGTCCGAGGGCAAGTATCAGATCTATGGAGATGAGCCTATGGATGTCCTGGCCATTGTCCGTTACCCACAAAGCCAAGGAGTGCCCATTCTCGACAAATTTATCTCAAAGAGGGATGGATGGCTGAACAATGTCACAGAAAACATATGGTCGGCAATCAAGAAGGATCACCCAAGTCTTGTATGGAAGGTAAAGGAAACCGATGAGAATGCTGCCTGGCATTTCGCTAGATCGGAAGGTTCGATATTAGAGAAGGGAGAATATACATTCTGGTATGGTATTGGAAGTGCAGATAATGTTTCTGCCTTGGTAAGCTCCTTCGGAAACAAAGGTGCGACCAAATCAGCTAGCATTCCAGCAAGTGCCCGAGCATTCTCGACCTCAAGTCGGCGACCTGCTCTGGGAGCTTCCGTGGCATTCAAAGGTCTAGGACTGGCTCGAGGTTACGCAACTAGTACCAAACCAGCGAAAGTAGCTCTTGTTGGTGCTCGGGGTTATACTGGACAGGCTTTGATTGAGCTGATTAATAACCACCCTGGTTTGGAATTGTCACATGTGTCATCACGAGAACTCGAAGGCAAAAAGCTGGAAGGCTACTCCAAGAGCGAAATTCATTATGTCAATCTCTCAACCGAGCATGTCAAGAAAATGGCAGGGACTGGTGAGGTGGATGCCTGGATTATGGCGTTACCAAATGGAGTCTGCAAGCCTTTCGTCGATGCAGTCGAATCCGCCAAGGGTGAGGATCTCATCATAGATCTGAGTGCAGACTACCGTTTCGAGAAGGACTGGACATACGGACTTCCTGAACTCAGTGGGCGTGATGTTTTGTCATCAAGTAAGAGAATTTCCAACCCTGGTTGCTATGCCACGGCCGCTCAAGTTGCCATTGCGCCATTATTGGACTTTGTGGATGGTCAGCCTACTGTGTTTGGTGTTTCAGGATATTCCGGAGCTGGTACCAAACCATCTCCAAAGAACGATACCGAGCAATTGGCCGACAACCTGATGCCATACTCACTCGTAGGACATTTGCACGAAAAAGAAGTCTCATACCAGCTCGGCAAGCCAGTCGCCTTCATTCCTCACGTTGCACAATGGTTCCAAGGTATCTCATGTACAGTGAGCATCCCACTCAACAAATCAATGACTGCAAGGGACATCCGGAACATTTTCCAGGACTTTTACGCAGGCGAGAAATTGATCAAAGTCACTGGTGACATTCCACTCGTCAAGGACATCAGCAAGAAACACCACGTCTCGGTGGGTGGCTTCGGCGTCGACGCATCCGGAAAACGAGTGGTTGTGTGTTGCACCATTGACAATCTGCTCAAGGGAGCAGCAACGCAGTGTGTGCAAAACTTGAACATTGCGCTTGGATACGATGAGTATGCCGGGATCCCAATCACCTCGAATTCTCCATCAGAGTAGATGAATCCAAGTACAAAATCAAAAACGTAGACATCACGTGGCGCGGATCAGGTGGTGATGGAAGGCTAGTCGCGTGTGATGATGTCAAGTGTCTTTCGCATGGTGCACATCAGGTGTCTTTTAATTGTATATATATCCTAGAAGTTCTTTGAGTTATCTATTGCATGCAATTCTGCAATGCTTTCAATCTTGTTGTCGTGCTTGCTCTGCTGACGTCAAAACACTCCGAGACACTTGTAATCACGGTGTGCAGACACATGATAAAAATGGTAGAGTACTAGTCGTCGGAATTGATACATACATTTACGAATTCGTGATGACATCAGATAGCTAAATTTGCTCGACTACTTGACCACACCGAGGCCAGATGTTCTGTACCTAGATCTTGGCGACTGGGCCGGTGGTGGTCACCTCGTTGTACAACAATGTCGTGAGGAAGTCGTCGAAATGTTCACCAGTGATTTGCGTCCCAAAGTATCGAGCTGCGAGCTCAAACTTGTTGTCATTCCCGCCCTTGCCCTGTAACTCTTGTGTCACTTCCTTCAGGTACTTCAAGTTCATCTCCTTGGTGACAGTTGAACCTGACTCGGTCTTCGGGTTGTGCTTGGCCCATTGCCACAATTGTGCACGGGAGATCTCAGCGGTAGCAGCGTCCTCCATAAGGTTGTTGATTGGAACACATCCAGTCCCACGCAGCCATGCTTCCATGTAGGTGAGACCGATTCTGATGTTCTCCTTGACACCTTCTTCAGTGATCTTACCGGGGACGTTCATGTTCAAAAGATCGTTCTGCCCAACGTTGACTTCTTCGCGGTATCTGTATAGCTGGTTAGGAGTCTTCATGTGCTCATTGAAGACTTCCATGGCAATCTTTCCGAGCTCGGGATGTGCGATCCAAGTTCCGTCGTGTCCGGCCTTGACCTCTCGAAGCTTGTCATCGTAGACCTTCTTCATAGCTGCCTTGTTCTCGGCCGAAGCTCGATCTTTGAGCGGAATCTGTGCAGCCATACCTCCCATAGCATGCACACCTCGCTTGTGACACGTCTTGATTAAGAGCTCTGTGTACGACTTCATGAAAGTGACGGTCATAGTAACGTCCGCCCTGTTTGGAAGAACGAACTGGGGATTCATCTTGAGCTTCTTGATGAGTGAAAAGATGTAGTCCCATCTGCCGCAATTGAGCCCAGCGGAGTGATCGCGCAATTCATAGATGATTTCATCCATTTCGAAAACTGCAGTAATGGTCTCGATCAGTACGGTAGCTCGAATTGTGCCGCGCGGAATTCCAATGTAGTCCTGGGACAAATTGAAGATGTCATTCCACATCCTGGCTTCAAGGTGTGACTCGAGCTTTGGAAGGTAGAAGTACGGACCATGTCCGTTTTTGATGAGATTTTTAGCGTTGTGGAAGAAGTACAGTCCGAAGTCAAATATTCCTCCAGCAATGGGCTCACCATCAACGAGGAAGTGCTTCTCCTCCAGATGCCAACCTCGAGCTCGGACGAGTAAAGTAGGCACAACCCTGCCAGGCGCCAAGTTCAGCTTGTACTCTTTCCCATTTGGACCCTTGAAAGCGACTTTTCGTGCGATAGCGTCTCGCAAATTGATCTGCCCGTTGATCAGGACGGACCATGTCGGAGTGGACGAGTCCTCAAAGTCGGCCATGTACGTGGCAACGTCAGAATTCAGAGCGTTGATGACCATCTTTCTGTCGACTGGTCCGGTGATTTCCACACGTCGGTCGACGAGTCCTGGACTTGGTGGAGCAGCTCTCCAGTGTGAGTCATCTCTGATGTGCTTGGTTTCCGGCAGGAAATCTGGCAGGACCCCAGAGTCGAGCTGAATTTGTCGTTGAGCTCTTCTGGCCAGTAGCTCCTTCCTTCTTGGATTGAAGGCTCTGTGCAATTGAGCGAGGAAAGAAACTGCTTCTTTAGTCAATACGGTCTTGGCAGCTGCATCAACCTGAAGCTGATTAGCAGTCGTGTCAGCCAACCTTTAGATGGAGTGGAATTACGTTGCCAAGGATGGTAACACCCTCGATATTGGTGAGATTAGCGTTCATGATAGCCGGCGTGATGTTTCTGCCAATTGAATCCCTCTTGAATACCTCGAGAAGGCTTTCGAATAGGGGGAATGGTAGGAATGTTTTGAGTCAGAGAAGGAAGGTCAAGGGAAGAGACGGAGGAGGGAGGGGAGGATCGCTGGACGGTGGGTGCATGAGTCCTGTGGGTGAATGCGGAGGACAGTTCCAAGGTTGCGTCGAATCGCGGCTGATGATCGTACGGGGGTGGCATGTGCCGTCCACGTGCGCCGTCTTCTTCGGTAGCTACGAGACCTCGGCATTTTGGCGAGTGACCACGATCGGTTGGAGGTTCCTTCAGCTGGCTGCCAAGATGCAGTCTGCACAACTATCAGTCGCAGAAATTCAGTGTTATGGCGGTGTATATGGCAGTGATGGCAACCTTCAAGGGGTCCTGTGTTCTCCTTCATGTGAAGGAATCGTACTTGGTCAATCTGGGATCCGTTCTGCTTCTATAGTGAGCGATGTCAAGTCCTCTGCAGATACGATATTTCTGAGGGAACCAAACCCTGTCTAGATGAGTCCATATAGGAAGTCATACTTTCTTTTGCTTCTCATCTGACCTGGCTTCTTCATCAGGTTCCTCCGTGTAGCTCCACATCTCCTTGAGCTCTCCTCGGCGCCATGCAGTGATCAGGGTCGACAGAATACAAGCTGGGGAGAGATACAGCAGGGCTGGCTGCGCGGTCCTCCATGTGTGCATGACCACGATCGTCAAGATCAGCCCGCATATATAGGACAGCATTGCCGCTTCGAAATAGGGTTTATCGAAGAAGTAGTTACTTTTATGATAGGTTGCACGCTCATAATTTCGGTGATGAGTGCTCAAGTCGTATCTCAGTGCTAGAGCAACATAGACTCCAGGAATAACGATGTCACCGAGACCCAACATGGTAGCTGGTCCGAACGGATCATGTAAGAGGTCTCGTGGGAAAAGAACTTTGATGGGTGCTTCTATCCCCTGAGCAACCTGCTACATCAGTCCCTGCTCCGTCAAATGTGCGAACTGCTGCCTTACAGTGAGCATGATGTTTGTCCCAAACACAAAATAAATGTCATACAGGAACAGACCTGACAAGAGAATCATGCCTGTTTGAAAACTGTCCAATGCTAGCAATTGTATGCCATTAAAAGCGAACGAGAGGCCAAAGAAGTTGGAGATGATCCAATTTTTGCTCCACGCATAGTAAGCACCCAAACCTATTGCCCCGATACTGCATATAATGTACAAGATGGAAATAGGGACTCGTACCATGTTCGCATCTGTCCTGCTTGTGCCCGTGTTTTTGATAGTGAAGCGATAGGTGGGTAAGTATCGCGCCGATGGAAATGTATATGTCAAGACCTTTGAAAGGGTCTGCGTATTTGATGCCAGACCCATAACGACAAAATATAGTCCTAATATTGTGTTTACCCATTCTTTACTGATGTAGGTGATCAGAAGGTACATCGAACCAAGGACACAACCACCGATGAGCGGCAAGAAAAGGGCATCAGACGAGGACAGCCTCTCTGTCAAAGACAAGGCGTCATCATCATCATCTCGGTCGGACTCTGACTTCGGGGCTGTTTTTGGACGTCGAAGCGCAGCGAAGGAGCCACAGTAGATTGGAACGCAAGCTAGAACTAGGATAGCGGTGTAAGCAATAAGCATTGAAACTACAGCCAGCGACGTCAGTCTTGGGCGAGACCTTGATAGAATGAGAAGTCTGAATGCACCTAAACAGAATTCGGAGCGACTGACAGCGGGATGACCAATAACGATAGAAAGAAGTTCAGTTTATGAAAAAGAAACGGCGTTCACAGGTGTACCAAATATGTCTTCAAGCTCAACAAGTCTCGTGTTACAACGGTCAGACCTCCTTCAAGTGAATCGGACTACACATTCTGATCTGTTCTGAGCAGAGGACAACTCGGACCTGGACTTCGGCTTCTTTGTATCCAGCTCTTTGATTTCTGCAAGATCCATGGATGGATGGCCACCTTGCTCTGGACTGATCATGATCATGGATTCCTGGATGATTCCAAAAAAACAGATGTGTGAAGGTTTGGTACGAGCTTTACGACGAACATATGCCGTGGTTCTCCCGGTTGCTCCAGCCGTTCTGAGCAAAGTGCATCACAAAACATCTGAGCATTCGATCCAAGCAAGGCTATCTTCTTCAAGCTGTCAGCCGCACAAGCTACATGAAAACAGCCAATGACTACATCTCGTACCAAGCAATGATCTGAAACTCTTCGAAGGCTCTTCTAGACTTCCTTTAATCAGCACTTGACCTTTTCTAATAGCACGAGCTATGGCGTCCTCAACGGAGGATACCTATGAGATCTTGAACCTCATTGGACGTGGAAGCTTTGGAGAGATCCGCCGAGTACGTCGGCATCGTGATGGGATGTTCCTATGCCGCAAGGAGATCATGTGGAGGAAGATGAAGCCACGAGAACAAGAACAACTGGCAGCTGAGATTCGCATATTGCGGGATTTGCAACACAAAAACATTGTGAGATACATATCCGAAACCGTCGATCATGAGACCAAAATGGTATACATCTACATGGAGTACTGTGGGAACGGAGACTTGTATGAATTGATTCAATCTCGTAAGGAGTCCTCCCCAGTTGTGAGGTTCAGTGAGCATACTGTCTGGCAAATCTTTACGCAGCTTGCGATGGCTTTGTTTCGTTGTCATAATGGAGTCGATCCACCGCCTTTGGAAGACATCACGAACAGTGCTACACTAGGGACAGCACAAATACCGCAAGCGAAGACCGGAAACATCGTCCTGCATCGGGATATCAAACCTCACAACGTCTTCCTGGACCACAACAACAGAGTAAAGCTCGGAGATTTTGGACTATCAAAGGAACTGCGCGGTCAGAACCTAGCGGAGACCTTTGTCGGTACCCCATTCTATATGTCACCTGAAATTATAGCTGGTCGAGCATATAATGCGAAGAGCGATATTTGGGCGCTTGGGTGTGTCATATACGAGATGTGCGCTTTCGATCCTCCGTTCCTCGCCCGTGACCAGCATGAGCTGAATCGCAAGATCAAAGTAGGCGCCGTCAGCTCGATAGTCCGTTACGGTTACTCGGAAGTGCTTAATTCTACAATCCAAACCTGTTTGCGTCAAGACGAAAAAATGCGTCCGAGTGCGGCAGGACTTTTACGAAGACCAGAGATGGTCATGGCACGACAACAGCTACACTACTTTGATCGAGAAGAGCTGCTTCTGGAGAAGGAAACACGCCTAGTAGCTCGTGAGAAGGAAATCGAACGGGCTATCAATCAAAAGTCCGAGGAGTTTAGACAGCGAGAAGAGAGTCTAGCCATGAGGGAATCACAATTACACAAGCTCGAGAACAGTCAAGCTAGTATTCTCCAAGACTCTGTGCAACGCAGACTGCTGCAAGCGCAACATGATATGGAACTTATGGCACAAGAAAAGAACAGATTAGCACAGAGGGTAGCAGACCTTGAAGCGAGAGCCAGTAGCAATGTGCGACCCCAGCTTTCTCACATTCATCACTCGGACTTCCTCGCTCGGCCACAGGCTTCCGAGGACGAGATGACGGGACTTGAAAGCTATGCTACAGAACAACGGCTCGAACCTCAAAGGAAACAACCCCGACCATCAATTGGAAGAGCACAGACAGAGTTGGCGTACAAGACTGACGACGATCCGCTGCACCTCATGCCGCCGAAATCCTCGATTCCTTCTTTAGTCAGACCAGACTCGGCCGGCAGTCGTCTTCGGTCACCACAACGGAGAAAATCGCAAGTGCCAATGTCACGAATTAGACAAGAAGCTCTCACCCGGGAACCACTCAAAGACCACTCTTCCGGCGTCCAGGGACTCACTCGTGCTCTGTCCAAGCAGGACTTATGCCGGGTGTCGACGGGAGTCGAGAACATTAGGCCAAGCTCAGCGCTCGGATATACGGACAAAACCGCTCTGATGCCACCCAGGACACCGGTACGAGAGCTTTCATCAAAGACATTGAGCTCCCCGAGAAGGATGGCATGGCCGAGTCCGACGCGTGCGACGGCGAGGACATTGTTTGCGGAAACCAGCGAGGGTCTGCATCGCGACAATCAGAGGCCTGCTCCCCCGGCACCGGCGCACCGGAGCAACTCGATGGTCGAGGCACTGCACAAGGCCCGCCTCGTGCGCGATACCAGGCAAGTGGCTGCGGCGTACTCTGAAGACGACCTGCCGAGTCCGTACATCAAAAAGAATTACCTTAGACCGATCGAGACGAGTCCATGAAGCGTGGCGACAGACTCGCGGCAGGAAGGGTTGACACCACTATCAAGGCTTGATTGTAATCTCAGCAAGGATGAGATTTGTAATTTTATAGGAAAATCGATGGCGAGCATTGTACAACCATAGTTCAAATACATAATGTAACAATTTCCACCATCGAGGACCCGCCTATGCGGTCATGTATCGCGAGACGTGGTGGATTGTCATGTACAAATGTTCATTTTGCACGCGACGGCGCCTACTCTATCTACAACGCCGTCCTCTACGCTCGCAAGACTCCCACGGCAAAACGCATCACTCCTCCGCTGCCACTTCCTCGATGGCCTCACGAACGATTTGCACACCCTTGGCCATATCTTCCTTTGTAATGTTGAGTGGCGGGATGAACCGGATGGTGTCGTAAATCTATTTTCAAAAGGTCAGCAAAGTCGTCAATGGCACATATTGGGGCAGGCTCTTACGCTGGTGGTGAGGATGAGCATGTCGCGCGCCATACAGGCCGCCTGGATCCGGGCGGCGTAGTTATGGCCGGGCCGACACTCCAGTGCCAACATGAGACCCAACCCACGCACATCAAAGATGACCTTTGACGTGGCTTCGCGTCGTGCCAGGTCGCGCAACATGCTCGTCAGTTCCGGACCCCTCGCATTCACATTCTCCAGAATCTTTTCGTCCTGGAACGCCTTGGCCACGGCGACGCCAGCCGCGCAACTTATTGCGTTTCCGGCGTACGTGCCCCCCATCGACCCTGGTTTCTGCAGGTCCATCAGTTCCTTGCGCGACACAATCCCCGAGAGCGGAAATCCGTTTGCTATTCCCTTTGCCATGATGAGGATGTCTGGTCGAACACCAAAGTGTTCCACCGCAAACATCTTGCCCGTCCTGCCAAACCCTGATTGGACCTCGTCCGCGACCAGGAGGATGTTGTGTTTATCGCATATGGCTCGCACTTTTTGCAAGTATCCCGGTGGTGGAGGGACATAGCCCCCTTCACCCAACACGGGCTCGATGACGATTGCCGCCGTGTCTGATGGTGCGCTCTCCCGCTTCAGCAACAACTCGAGTTGCAGTACCGGGTCTTGACAACAGTTGTCATAGTTGTACTTGCCATCAGAGTGTGTCGCGATTGAGCACTGTTTGCAGTACGGGAACGGCACTGAAAAGACACCAGGCATCAGCGGTCCGTAGCCTTCGCCATAGATTGTCTTTGATCGAGTCATTGCCATCGTGCCGAATGTTCGTCCGTGGTACGAACCTTGCATGACAATGATGTTTTGTTTCTTAGTTGCATGTCTGGCCAACTTGACAGCAGCTTCGACCGCCTCCGAACCAGAGTTCCAGAAGAAGAAGGTGTCGAGTGATTTGTGTGGCATCAATGGTAACAACGACTCGATGAGCTGGAGGTATGGCTTGTGGAACGCAATGTTGACTTGACCATGCACCAGCTTCCCTGCTTGCTCCTGGGCTGCCTTTGTGACGGCGGGGTGACAGTGACCCAGGTTCGTGACTCCAATGCCGGATGTGAAATCGAGCATTTTCTTGCCTTCGACGTTCGTGACATAACTGCCTGAACCAGACTCGAGGACTTCAGACGTCAATCTGCCAATTCCCTTTGCAATATGCTTCGTGCCGAACTGTGCTAACTTGGAAACGCTCATGTTGGAGACGATAGATGCAGATCAAAGTGCACCTCTCTCTTCTTTCTCAGTGGTGCAATGTGTCAAAGAAGGCGAGATGTCCAGTCTGAATAACGTGTTGTACAAGCACCTAGCAAGGAAAATCCAAGTGTCCCATAAGGAGGATTGACAGGGAATCAAGGGAAGCGTGAGTAGGGAGCCTTGGTGGGATTGTGGGTGAAGTCCTCAAGCGCCGCCCAATCGCGTCCCACTCAATCGTATGTGGCAATCTACCCTCCGCGGGAACAAGTTGAGAGGCCCAAAGAGGAAGGTCGTGCAAGCAATTCACTCTCGGTATTCATGGAGTGCAATACAGCATCAACAGCGCATCACCAACTTGTATCGTCTATATAAATCTAGTTCATTTCTCAATCATACATATCGCAGCCTTATAGCTGTTTCATTATTTGATCATGAATCGCCGTCGCAGCAAACACAATGGATTGAGGTATCGCACTTATTGTCTGGTGATGAACTTGAATGCCTTGATCAAGTGGCCGAATCCGAAGCTCCAACCACGCAATCGAGAGTAGACGAAGAAATACACCAGCAAGTAGTTCGTGATGCAGAAAGCAATGAAAATTCTACACTCATTAGTATCAAATAGATTCGACAGGGAGACAGAAAAACTCACCCGGTGCCTTGCCATCTGAAGTTCCAGAAAATGTTGATTGTTGCAAGATAGTCATCCCCAACCGAGAATTGACAGTAGCCACATTCCGAAGTCGCCGCAGGATTATTCAAGTAGCCGACAGCAGTGCTGAGGTATGAAGCGGCATATTCTTGACATGTTTGGCCACTCGGAGGATTGAATATCGCTAGTTCGTCTTGTGCACATTGAACCGGCACGTTGTGTAATACAACCGCCAATACCGTGTGAATGTACCACTGTACTGGAGACAGGTAGTAGATCCAATACTTCCAGAAGGTAGGCATCGTCGCGTAAGGTCGAATAACTCCAGTGAAGAGCTGAACAACCACGAGGAAGAAAGGTATGACATTCGCAATGACCGTGTAGGAGGGAGCAAATGCAGCGATGAATTGACCCCAGCTTGCCATAAAGAGATTGAAGAGCAGCCACATGAGATAGACATGGCCGGCAATACTAGGACTTGTGTTGAAACCAACCGGGAAATACCACACCAGGAAGTAAATTGCACTAGACAAGATAGCATATGGGATCTCGCACAGAATTTGTGCAGTCGTAAATGCCTGCCAGCCATAGATTCGGGAAGGTAGCTCACGAACCTCCCAGATGGTCCGGTTGAGGAAGAACTTGGGTATTGTCGCATTCATCACAGTTGCGGGCATGAGAATACCCAGGAAGACGGAGAACATCTTGTTCTGTAGGTTCGCAATAGTGTTGCCCAGCATCCAGAAAGTGAATCCATTGAAAATTCCATTGAGCAAGAAAGCGTACAATTTACTGTAGCCATAAGAAGCATCGCGCCAGTAGTTTCTCCAGACTCGGAGCGTCAGCATTCTCGTTTGAAGCCCGATCGAGGCTGCAAATTCCGTCTGAGGTATATGGTCTTCTTTGAGGGCGACATGGGATCTCTCAGACTCTATCCGGTCAATCTCGCGGCGAGTTTCCGAGTATTCTTTGCTTTCCTTCCAAATGGAACTCCAATCTACTGTAGCACCGTCCACAGAACCGACACCACGACCAGTGCCCACCTCCAGCAAGAATTCTGCAGGGTTCGCTGCAGGGTCGCATCGTGCACCACGAGCCTCGAAATAATCAACCATGGTACTACCGTTCTCACCCAGGGGACCAAAGTAAAAGGTCTTACCACCGGGATTCAAGGCCAGGACCCGGTCAAATTCGAGCATAAGTTCCGATGACGGCTGATGGATCGTACAAATTATTGCTTGGCCACTTGCTGCCAGACGGCGCAAGAATCGTACAATATTGAATGCACTCTGGGAATCTAGTCCGGAGGTTGGCTCGTCGAGGAACAAAAGCAAACTTGGCTTGGCGCACAACTCCACTCCGATGGTCGTGCGTTTCTTCTGCTCGACATCGAGACTCTGTATAAGGGCATCCTCCAAGTGAGACAACTCCAGCAGTTCTAAGACTTTGTTTACATACTGAATCTTCTCGTCCTTCGAAACGGTCGCAGGCTGACGCAAAATCGCGCTAAACTCGAATGCTTCACGAATCGTTGCTGTCTCGTCGTGTAGATCTTGCTGCTCAACGAACCCAGTGCCTCGAGCAAAGGAAGATGGCAACGGCTTTCCGTCCAGGAGCATGTCGCCAGTGACATAACCGATTCGATTATTCCTTTGACTCAAAGTGTTCAATAGCGTTGTCTTTCCAGCGCCACTAGCTCCCATCAAAGCGATTATTTCACCTGGCTTCGAGTACCCTTGTACATGATCCAACAGTTGTTTCTTTCCCGCTTGGGTGTCTACAGAATAGCACAACTCCTTGAAAGTGAAAATCGACTCGGATTTGACCAAGGAACTCAATTCTTCCGAATTGTCGTTAGACCCCACTTCTGTTGAGGCGGACTCGCTGCTTTGTTCAGATAGTTTCGCATTCTTTCTCGTAATCTTCTTGAACTGCAGTATTGAAGCTCCGGCGGGTACAAAAGTCAGCAACTCGGAAGCGATAGCAGCGACTACAATGTAAAATACCGTGTAGCCAATGACTATACCAAAGTTGCGCCATAGGTGTGATCTAGAGTACCCAAAGGATGTGCCAATATAATTCGCCCCCGAAACGACAACGCTTCCAGGAGTTGAACCAGGCAGAGTACAAGTCTGATATGGCAGGCCGTATCCCGCACCATTGGGCACAATGGAGCCTGGACTGCACTGGATTGCTTCATTGTAAAATTCGTTTGACATGACAGCTTCGAAACTGAATTGTATAGGATTGACGTATGGAATCCAGGTTCCGAACCATGGAATCTGAGTTGCCATGGCTGTCTTGCTGATTACATAGCCAGCATAGACTGCTAGAATGTTTAGCAGCAGACCGGAATATCGAATACCCTCGTTGAATGTCGGTGAAAAACTGGCAAACATTCGATACAGCGCAGTAAGATTGATCGTCTGTAGGTACACAAACAGAAGGTATATGAAGAATTGCGAGGCCGACCGTGTAAGACTGCCCAGGAAGTACATTACGATACTGAACGGTATGACCTGTATTGCTAGAAGCGGAACATCGGTGACGACTCGCGCAAGAGATACCGCAGATGGTCGATAGAAGCCATACTCCTTATGTCGAGCAATGACTGGACGGCCGCCGACAGCTGCCGCAAGTTCGGAAAGTTGCAGCCAACCATTGAACAGGATTGAGATGAAGAGCAGACCTCCCTTGCTAAAAGCACCGTTCGAATCCGCCCCAACACCATAGAACAAGGAGCCAATAATGAATGCATTTGCAAGGGAGACGAACAACTTGGTGTAGAGGGAGATTGGATCGCCAAGGATGAGATCAATGTTACGCTTGGTACAGTTCCATACCTGTCTGGGAAAGCTTACGGTGTACTGTGACTTGTTTCGCACGTACTTTGACTTTGAGTCCACGACAGCAGATCTAAAGTCGGCTGCTTCAATGTAGTCCTGCTCACGTAGTTCCTGTTCATATACAGCTATCTCGTCGCAGAGCTGCTTGTAGTTTCGGGATTGTCGGAAGGCCGACTCCAGATCGACCGCAGTTCGGGGAGTTGACTTTTCACAACCGTCTCGGAATCTTCGCTCTACAGGATCGGTGACTGCCGTCAAAAAATCGGAGGTGGTCTGTCGTGGTGGTTTGTAGTACCCCAGGTCTTCGAAATAAGCCTGCGCGTCGGGCGCCAGGCCGAAGAAGATCATCCTCCCGGAATCAATGACACAGACTTTGTCCATGAGATCGTAAATAGTCTGACCAGCCTGGTACAATGTTGTGATTGTGGCTCGATGAGAGATATCAGTCATGATTCTCAAGGACCGAGCATAGTCAGCGGCAGTCGCAGCATCGAGTCCACGCGTGGAGTTGTCCCAGCAGACGACACTTGACTTGGTCGCAAGCACCTCAGCAATACTCACACGTTTTCGTTCCCCACCAGAGACACCACGGGTGAATGGGCCGCCCACCAGTGTATTGACGGTATGAGGTATGCCGAACATTTTGAGAAATGCATTGAGATACAGATCTATCTCTCCCTTAAATCGCCTCTGGGTCTTGTTCTTCAAAGCAAAAGTGAGGGTTTGTCCGACAGTCAAAGTATCGAAGTGGACATCATCTGATGGTACATAAGAGACCTCACCACGATACTTCTTCGCAACCTCCTCGGCCGAGATTCCTCCATAGTGCACATCACCACCAATCCCAGCAAAACCAGCACGTTGATTGGCAAGTGCTCTGAGCAGAGTAGAACAGCCTGCACCCGGACGACCCAACACCAGGAGCATCTCACCTGGACGCACGAAGCCATTGAAACCAGAAAGTATGTCTTTCGTTGGCGGCTTGATCAATCGCCCCCCGGACAAAAAGTTTGCGAGGGCTAGAAGTTCTTGGCCACTGATTGTTCGCCAGATGGCTTTGGGAAATGTCTTGACGGTGGTATTGCCGGTGTCGACACCACGAACGGTCAAGTCCTTGAAAATCACGCCAATCTTTTTCGGTTTCCTGCCTAATTCTTCTTGCTTGACATTGCCCTCTATAGGAAGATCAGCCTCGAGTTTGTACTAGGATGGTGACAGGGCTTACCGCGCAGGAATTCTTCCAGATCAAAGCCCTTTTCAGAGTCATGACCAGATGCCACAGAGTGCTTCGTGACTTGTCGACGCAACTCTTCATAATCTGCGCGCCCGGTGTGTACATTGACGTGCTCATTTGACCGAGGCTCTGACTGTAGGGGGTAATTCTCCGTCCTGGTGCGCTCGGACGAATTTGAACTCGTTTCTGTACGGTCGTTCATACCGTCCAATCCTCTGTCCGCCTCTTTCGGGGAATACTTTGATTGTTTGTTCAATCAAGCTCTCTGACAAGCACGAACGCTGAATTTGTTGGGTGAAGATGTTGGACACAGCGTGCCCAAATGAACTGGTCTGAGAGGTGCAACGAGAAGCAGAGTGGTGCCAAGAGGGAAACGAATGATTTGTCAGGCGCAGAGCCGCGAGAAGGGGAGGGTATGACAAAGGATCGACACGGGGCGCAAAAAAAGCACTCGGGAGACGGCAGCCTGGGAGAAGCCTCGAGAGAGAGACTTCCAAGGTTGGAAGCGGTTCTGGTTTCTGGAGAGGATGAAGACCTCGAAGTCAGCGGCAACAAATGCCGGATGATCTGCAGAAGGTGGCTGCTGGACGTGACGTTCTGCCGCTGCTGCCTCTTCTTCTTCTTCTTCTTCTTATCCTCCAAACTTAGAATCCAAGCAGACCAGTATCTTGCCTCGTGCCAAACTGTTCTTCACCTCTCTCCCTCGCACAGAGGTACACTGGACCGTGCAAGTACGTCCGCACAGATCACGTCTATCTGTTCCGAGTGATATCTGCCGCCCGGCCACTCAGCCTGCATTTCTATGATAATTATCCAACCACAACTCTGACCCTCAGTGACTCACATGCTTTACGTCCCGGTCAAGTCCTATCCAGGTCACAGCACTACCTACAACGGGCGGGTGTCGAAACCGTGACGGACATCGGGTGTGACGGATATCGGGAAATGTTCCAATTGGCATGGTGCATCTGCCATGTGTCACTTCATGCAAAAGTCACCCTGTTCTCCATCATGCATGTATTATCCCTACAGACTCTGCCTACTCCTCCTTGTTATTAATGGCATTGCCCTACTAAACCAGAATCTACAGTATTGCCAATGGTGCTCCTATGAAAATAGCCATCATCATGATAGACAAGCTCAAAAGGCCGGCATTTGAAGTGGTCGATCCTCCCGTGCCGGAAGTTGATGCTGCTCCGGTGCCTCCTGCGGTGGTGGCAGTGGCTCCACCGACTCTTGTGCCGGTGTTAGTGGCAGCTCCAGCTCCAGTTCCAGTACGAGAGCCGGCACTGGCCCCAGCTGCTCCGGCAGTGCTTGAAGTACGCATACCGGTTCCACTGCCTTGACTGCTCTGCACGCCGCCATCGACTGCATTGAGTGCAAGTAGACCGGCAGAGATGGCTGCTGGTGCTGCAGACACTTGAGATTGTGCGAGCACGCCGGAGGCAGTCATTTCAGCTCCGCGTAAGGATGCTAGACGTGCCCCTGAGGCTGTGGACTCAGCGGCGAGGAGTCTCGCATCGACGCTGGACAGGCTAGCAAGGACAGCTCCTGAATTGTCAGATGAGTCTGACCCATCCATCACAGCGAGTGCAAGAAGACCAGCAGAGATCGCGGCCGGGGCAGCAGACACCTGGGACTGTGCGAGCACGCCCGAAGCAGTCATTTCAGCTCCGCGTAAGGATGCAAGCCGAGCACCGGAGGCCGTGGATTCGGCAGCCCGCAGTCTGGCATCGACGCTGGACAGGCTAGCAAGAACAGCACCGGAGGTATCGCCTGAACCATCAGTCACGCCGAGAGCAAGAAGACCAGCAGTGATAGCAGCTGGTGCAGCAGAGACCTGAGATTGCGCCAGCACACCCGACGCGGTCATCTCAGCGCCACGCAGAGACGCAAGCCGAGCGCCAGTCGCTGTTGACTCGGCAGCAAGTAATCGGGAGTCTATGCTCGACAAACTTGCAAGAACGTTAGCTTGATCATTGGACGAGCCTGATGCCAGTCCAAGAGCAGCCAGACCGGCCACAATTGCTGCGGCGGCAGCTTGCGATTGGCCACTGCCGAGGACGGAAGAAGCTAAAGCTTCTGCTGACCTGACAGAGCTGAGACGCTGGCCAGTTGCAGTGGCCTCTGCAGCGAGGAGCTGTGAGTCAACCGCAGAAAGGCTTGCAAGATTGCCATCCGACCCTGCAAGAGCAGCAATTCCTACGGCTATAGCTGCTGGAGCAGCTGAGACCTGTGCATTGGCAAGGACAGCCGAGGCAGTAGCTGCAGCAGAGAGAATGGAACCGCGTCTGCCTCCGGAAGCAGTGCTCTCAGCAGCTATCAGTTGTGATTCAACCATTGAAAGTGTTGCGAGTGCATCCGAATTGACGACTGGTGTGCCAGAGCCAACCAGATTGCCGCCTCTTAAAGCTGCAAGGCCCTGAGAGATAGCGGCCGGAGCCGCAGAGATTCTAGAACCTGCCAACACAGCTGATGCGGTGTTCTCGGCGGCAACCAGTGACGCTCTTTGTGCTCCCGAGGCGGTTGCTTCTGCAGCCAGTAGTGAAGAGTCTATCATTGAAAGTGTGGCCAACGCATCTGCATTGCCCACGGGTGTTGATATTGGTGCAACAGTATTGGCAGCACCATTCAGAGCATTGAGAGCGGCCAATCCTACCGCGATGGCTCCAATGGCAGCAGCTGAATCGGAGGACGCAAGGACTGCAGAAGCTGTCTGCTCAGCACGACTGACGGCTGCTCCTTGATCACCTGTAGCAGTCATGGCTACAGTCATCAATCTTGATTGAATTGACGATAAGGCCGCCAAATTACTATCACCCGCCGCGTCTGTACTCGCAGTGGTCGCTAGTGCTGCCAAACCGACTGATATCGCTGAAGGAATGGCAGACGTTACCATCGCTGTGCCAGTAGCTTGGTTCAGTACACTTCCCACGACAGTCTGTGCATTTTGAATTGATGACAGTCGATCTGCTGTGGCTGTGCCCACAGCTGTAGCCAGCTCAGATGATATTGACATCAGTTCAGCAACATTGTTAGCACTTTGAGTAGGACTCGCGAGAGCTGCTAAGCCGACGGCGATACCGGAATCAACAACTTGAGTTGCGGAGGCTGTCACAGTTGGAACATTGTTGAGTATCGAGCTGATGACGTTCTGAGCGTTGGCGAGAGTAGAGGACTGGCCGGCTTGAGCAGTCAGAAGAGCAGCATTAACCTCGGACTGGATCGTGGATAATTGAGCCAAGTTATTTGCCGAATTTGAATCCGGTATAGCCCCTTGATAGATACCCAAGGCAGCGACTGCAGCTTGCACTGCGCCAGTCGCTCGAGCACCACTGGTGGCACTAGCTTGCAAAACGTTGGCGACGCTTGATCCGGCCGCCTGTAAGGACGATAGTTTTGTTCCTGTTGCTGTAGCTTCTGCTTCTGAGATCCTGCTTGCATACATGCTCAAGGTAGATAGTGCCGCGCTTGTGTCCAGGGTTGTAGTGGCAGCGGACTGATATCCAGCGAGAGCAGAATTTGCAGCTGCAATTGCACTCGTCAATACGCTGGCGGTTTGTGTATTGACATTGTTCAAAAGACTTTGTGCTGCCACGAGCTGGTTCAATTGCGATCCGGTTGCAGCGGACTCTGCTCTTGCGAGATTGGCCTCGAGTGCTGGGATGGCATTCGTGAGATCAGTGGTGCCCGAAGGAAACACGCCAGTAAAGTAAGTACTCAAACTGTTGTTGCCCCCGCAGGCTTCAGCAGGATTTCCGAAACAGGATTGATCGCATTCAAGATTCGATAGTACGAAGGGAAGTTGGTTTCCACAATAGCACTGGTTTTGATACTCGAGCCCGTAGTAGATGTAATTCTGGGAAGCACAGAAGGCTTGACACACCTCAATGGTCATGCCATTGCTAGTGGTATTCACAGCATTGAGAACTGTCCGACTGACCGGCCAGAAATCTTGATAACAAGCCAGATGATTCGGACCATTCTGTGGTTGTTGGGCTGCGACATGAACAGACAGAAGAGTGATTGAGAATGGAATCAGAAGGGATGCCATCCGAAAGGATCTGTAGATATCCCTACAGTGGAATCACGCAGTTCAGCAAGCACTGGGTGAATGTGTACTTTTCATGAAGCTGCAAGAGCACGATCATTCATAAGAACATTCTGCTTTAGGTCTTTCGAACTCGGCGTGTCAAAAAGGACGAATGACGTGCATTAAGACCACCAAGAAGTAGTGGCTAGTGCCACAACGGCCCTTTCTGGCTTGAATTTCCGAAATGTCATTGCTCCATGGTACGTGAGCGAATGAGCTTCGCGGGATAGTATTTTTTGACGGGCACTATGCAGATAAGTCAGCATCTCTGTACTTTCATCAGTCATAGTGTAACAACGATTTGGGAAAGTACAGTCTGTGATAGAATCGAGTTTTGTATGATTCCGGTTTGTGAGAATTGCACCAAGAATTCGCTAATTCCCAGCCACTTACGAGCGCCACATTTGGGGTATTTGTCTCGTGTGATCATGACACGGGCCACACACACAATGACCCAGCTCGAAGCGGTAGCACAGGTAAGGAACGGACGACCGTTCTCAGAAAGGGTGTAGGTCAGATCATGCTCTCTTGTGCCAAAATCGAAACAACTTGATTTATCCTGATCTCATATATCCGAGTATTCATTTGACCTTTCATTTTACCTAAAAAAAAAAGAGAGGCGATACAACTTTCTGACAAAGACTATGCATGTGTGCAAACGAGCATAAGAGGCGGTGCAAATCAATGACGAATTCATCATTCATGCATGCGAAATGTTAAAACTCCAATGGGTTCTGCTATAAATACCCGATACGAAATGGTCTAGGCTCGAATTCAAAATTGCAATTGGCGCTTAGGCAAGTGTCTCCCCTGAGCAGCTAGGCGCAAGAGCTCGTTTGTCTCGTAGAAGGCTTATCCGTTGCAGAACAGGCTACAAAAAGTCACGTGACCGCTGTCCGACGATGATTAATTTTGGCTGTAGGTACGAGCCTAACGAGCGTAGTTGGTTACCAAGTCCTCACAACCAATGTCGGAGGCCGAACAGTCCGCTCTCGGGAGCGACTTGTGGATCATGCAAGCTTGAAATCGTTCTCGTCCATATCGTAGATCCTTATTGTCCTTGATTCAACAATCGAGACGTAGAATGCTCCGATTCGCGAATTGAAGCTGGCAATCGCTCCGCATACTTAAATTGCTGCGACTCGGGACCCGTTTGCGATGTTTGGTCCACATTCGACTCTGCGACGAAAGTATGATCGCCTAACGCGGCAGCAAAAAATCATCATTGGCAGTACGGTCGGTGGGGGCTTTCTTTTGTTCATTCTCATTGCTAGCATATTTCATGAAAGGATTATCGAGTACTTCAAGCCCTTGGCGGAAAAGTACACCAGGCGCCCTGGCGGATTTCTCGTGCCTTCGTTCATGCTGATGCTCGCATGTATCCCGCCGATACTGGGACATGAGTTGATAAGTTTCCTGACTGGATTTGTCTACGGAAACGTTGGTTTTCTCATCGTCATCATATCGACTGCTCTTGGAGAGACCATCCTTTTCCTGTCCTTCCGACATTTCCTTACCTCGAGGCTGGTGTCTTTCCGTAAGAAATACAAAGACTATGACATCTTTGTCAGAATCATCGAAGAAGGAGGCACCTACATGATCGTGGCCATTAGATGCTCGGCTGTGCCAAGTCACTTCTCGACTCCGCTATTTGCGAGCATTGAGGAGATTGAGTACAAAACTTGGTTGATTTGTTTCTTCATCAGCAGCTTTTCGTTGTATCCACCGGTCTACTTGGGCTGGCTGTTGAAACGCGGTGAATCCAGCAGGATAACGCCGTGGTTGCTCACCACTGCAGTACTGGTCACCGCGTCCGTTTGTGTATACATCTGGATCCAATACAGACGGCACAAGTCAGCTCGCCCGGTTCATGACGTGCCGGTAGACGAAGAAGCAGGCTTGTCCGAAGCAGACCATCAGAATCTCCTGGACGATTTCGAGATGCCGGAGGAGCCTGTGGAGGGCTCTCCGCGAGAAAGCTTTAGCAAGACTCGAAATGCTTAACCAGTGGTCACCTTATGGCAGGAGTAATACTTTTTGTCAATATCATATCTTCTGTTGTACGAGACAGACTATGCTTAGACACTGCCCAAGGGATCGCAAGTATTGTAGCACGAAGTTTACTCGTGCTGCATTTGCTTGCTAGGGGCATATCAGTTCTTGATCCCGTTCGCTATTGCTACGGTGTCACAATTGATGACGATACAAACCTGAACTAAGACACACTAAGATCTCAATACCTCTCATCTCAATATGGTGATATCTGTATGATGATCATTGGAGGGATGATGAGAAGGACCCAGCCAATCCTAGTCTGTCCCTTGCCAGTATGTGCACCTGGCCGAATCAGAAGAGAATGAACAAAATTGATGAGCTGTGATAGACTGTCTTCTAGACTACTGATGCTCGACTACAGTCATTCCTCTTCATCAAATTAATTTAATTACGATTCAACGAGTACACGCTATAGCGATGAATATCGAATTAGCTTACAGTTGTGTGATTGTGAACTGGTTGACCCGCTGATCAAAGACAGAGGAGCTCGCGTGAATCGTCATTGGCGGGTCGTGGAGTCTGATGACATCGTGGTCCGGAACATGGAAGCAATGCAGTGCTTTTGTCGGAATCAGGCAAGTAGAGGGCCATCGAGAAGCAGATCAGTCATGAGTCTGTTCAGATCCACCATCTTCAGCTCGAGGTCGACGGCCGTGGGAGCATGCCTCAGACAGATCCGTCACGAGTCCTCGGCAAAGGAGATTGCGGACCAACAGCACTCTGGATCCAGAAGTGCACCGAGACCGACGGAGGAGACCGGGACCTCGACACAGGCACCACACGACAGGCCGGGCTCCTCGCCACCGAAGCAGAACGAACTGTCCGAGTCGCACCAACAGCGGGGACCTGAACAGGAAGACGGGGAGCCGGGGTCGTCGTCGCCCATGGCCCACACGGAAGACAAGCAGGGCGGGGAGCTCAAGTCAAACAGTCCCTTCCGGGCGGCACCAGAGGAGAAGAAGGTTGGGTAAGGAAGGATGTGGCCTCCCTGACGAGACCTTTGCAGCTGACTTGTCAACAGGGCCAGGACCATCGCCCCCGACCTGGAAGCGAACGAGAGGAGTGAAAAGTGAATGTCGTAGCGAGAGATGGGGATGGGGCCAGTCCATAGCTGGGAATAGAACCAACCATCAAGCACAGTACGTATGAAAATTCAACCATTCCATATTGAGCAATTTACCACCGGTTGTCCAAGGAGGGCGAGAGACGGGAGCTGTCAAGTTGGGTTGCAACGCCTCGGCATTATCCGGCTCCACATGAATCGATGGACCGAGCATGGAAACGAGCAAGAGCAGTGAGAATCAGGTGGACGAGCACGGAAGAGAGACAGAGGAAGAGAGAGAGAGAGAGAAAAAGGGCAGGAAAGGGAGGGAAAGAGAGGATTGATTCCGTAATGGAAGAGGATTGATCCCCTGGCTGGCTTGCGTCGGTGGTCAACCAATCAGAAGCTCGGGTTGGACAGGGTGGAGGCGGCTGATTGGCTGGTGTCACCCGATTCCTCGACGTTCCTCTCACCTCGCAAGCGTCCCTCGCTCGTCCTTGTCCTTGTCCACAGATTCATTCATGCTACTTGTCCTTTGCGTCCATCATATCCCGGGGTCATCCCTCTTGGTCAATAGCATCCTTGCGCGGTTCATTGCAACATTGACGTCCACGACCACGACCGGTCAAGTCCTACTCTGAACCGGATCAAGTCAAGACTCTCCTCTCCGTCACAAATCGTACAGGACCCAGGAGTCAAGCCGACAGAGACCATCATGGGCACTCCGTCACTTCCTCCCAGTCCTCCCATGTCACCCTCCTCCCTGGATGAGAACAAGACAATCACTTCCATCATGTCCACTCTGAGGCAGGAAGCGAGCGCGATCCACCTCTTGGCCTCCCGGATATCTCTCTCGAAGGATCTGCAGGCAAACTTTGTGGCAGCCGTTGCGGCCCTGAACGGTGCGGGCAAGGTCATTGTGACCGGTGTCGGTACGTCCTGACTGCGTGCCTTGCGCTCTCCGTGGTGAATGACTGACTGATGTCCCTTAGGCAAGAGTGGAATCATTGCGAGGAAGGCTGTCGCCATGCTCCGCTCGCTCGCGGTCGTCTCCGTCTTTCTCGATGCGACAGAGGCACTCCACGGCGATCTTGGACTCGTCAACGAGGGCGATATCGTCATGATGCTCTCCAACTCGGGCAAGACTGCCGAACTGCTGCAGCTACTGCCCCATCTGGCGCTCCGTCGTGTCAAACTCATCTCCCTCTGTAGCAGCGAGGAGTCGCCCCTCGGACAGGCCAGCGATATCTGGATCGACACGAGCGTGCCGTCCGAGGCCACGCAAGAGTTCCCCGCCCCGACGTGCTCGACCACGCTGACGCTGGCCGTGGTGGATTCTCTCTGTATCGCGGCTGCTGAACACCGTATGCTCGGCAAGGAGGAGTTCAAATTCAACCATCCGGGCGGTGCAATCGGCAATACCCTCACCGCTGTCGCCGATGTCTGTTGCACCTTGGGCCCGATGCAGACGGCTTGAGGCCTCCTACCCGACCCTCTAACGTATACACATATCCCCAGCTCATGACAGCGAGGAGGAAAACGACAAATTTGTAATGGACATATATATATAACGACAGGTTTGGTAAGCATGTACATATCTGCACGACCACTGTAGGACACTGCTGAAGCTCATGGGACAATGGTCGGCCTATCGTGAAGGGGAGAGCAAGAGCGCAGGACAGCGGGATAATTCGCAAAGCACAATCTCTCAAAAGGTACTGTAGGGTAAAACTATGTAACTGAATGGATGAATGGATGGATGGATGAATGAAAGACTCCTTTTCTGCCCGACGCTACATTTGCCAAATGATGATGATGATGATGATGATGATGATGATGATGCCGTGGACGCGCAAATCAGTCTTGACGGGCACGGTAAGGACCGTCTAGGTGGCCCTGCCGGGGTCGACGGGCGTACCGTCCGGCTCGACCGATGGGTCCTCGGGCGGCGCGTCCTGGAGGGAGGGATCGAGGTGACTGGGGGGCAGGCCGGGTCCGTCCACCTCGGGCGCGGTGCCTGTCTCGGCCTGGTCGTGTGCTGTACCCTGCACGGCGACCGGTACCACGTCTCCCTCACTCTGCCCAGTCGTCGTCTTTGTGGTCGTGGTGGTCGTGGTCGTGGGGGCCGGTGCCGGAGGACCGGGGTACCCGATCGGCATGGGTCGGGGGGTGTGGGGGAGGGGCATGGGGACCTGCTGCATCGAGGAATTGAACTGGTCGTTGCTCGAGAGGGCGACCTGCATCATGCCGGGATGGTAGGGCACGAGACTGTACCCGCCCACCACCCGCGCACCCTCCCCGTTCGCGCCGCCGCCGGCCTGGGAGGGCGAGGGGATGGCCATGTACTCGTACTCTTGAATCTCCCCGTTGGCCCGACGCGCCTGAAACGACCGCAGCACCTCCCACCCGCCCCGTTCATTGTCGTTCGATTTCGGGGTCGCGGATTCCGTGCCGTCCGCATTGATTGTCTTTGTCGACCGCCAGGCCTGCCGTCTGTTCTGGAACCAGATCTGGACCGTCCGTGGGGCCATGCCCAGTTCCTTGCCGATCGCATTGCGCAGCTCCGTCGAGGGGAAGAAGGTGTACTCAAAGATCTGGTTCAGGAGAGCCAGTTGGTGCGGACTCGCGCGTTTGCGCTTCGCTTTCGTGCCTGGCGGGTTTGGCATCTGGTTCAGGAACCCGGAGTGCGGATGAAGGTGGTGGTGGTGGTACTGCGCCTGCATCATTGGGTCGTGGTAGTATGGTTGCGGTCCATGAGGTGTCATGTGCGGATAGTGAATCGGGTATTGTCCATTAAACTGCTGAACTGCTTGCATATCATTAGGCAGGCTCACCTGGTCATGCCCATCTGTCTGGTTTGATGTCTGTTCAGTCACTTCTTCCATGGTAGACTTTGTGGTGTCTGGCTCCTTCCCTTCTTCGTTGGCCATGTCTGGTGCTTGATCGTCTCTCGTCGCGTCTGGAGCCGTGACATTAGGTAGTAGTGGCTCATCAGCCCAAGGCGGAGCGTCAGTCGCTGTAAGCATCTTATCCGTGGCCTCTTCCTCTGCTTCCACAATCGTAGTCGAGTCGGTCTGTGCCGGGACCTCAAGCCTGACCTCTGCCATGCTGCAGACCTGGTCAATGCTCAGTAGAGATGTGGTGATGAGGTCTATAGATGACCTTTTAAATAAGGACAGTCGGACTTACACAGGCTCTGGAAGTCACTTACGACGCAGGTATGAGCTCTACAGACTCTTGACGCGAACTTCAATGGCTTGGATGTTCTTGGTGTCCAGGAAAGTTGGAGGAGATGGGATCTGCTCCTCGACTCGGGACGAAATTGATTCAGGCGTAGAGAATGGACGCGTGCGTGCTTCTCCACATCCGTCCATCAGTGTCGAGATGAACGCAGTCAGTCGTCATGCTAACGTAGCTATAGGTCGGACAACTGTCGTCGCAGCTTATCAGGCCCGTTCGAGAGCCAACATACAGTAATTTGACGATAATAAATCATGAATCTCAGCAGTCTATTTCATCGCACTCGCCCCGTCATCTCACTCTTGTATGTCTTGCATTCACACGACTGGCCACTGGACTGACACGTTATCCTAGCCACTCGACCAAATCGCAGCCATCCGTGTCTGCTCTTAAGCTCTTGAAGGATGTCGAGCTCAAGAGAGAAGAGGCACGGAAGCCAATCACGCTCGAGGTGACTGAACAGGCACCAACCTCGACACAGATGCAGAACATTATTGAGATTATTGGCGAATCCAGAATCGGTGACCTAGTACCTGGTGCTATCGGAAAGAGTGATGCCATCAAGATTGCCGACAAGGACCCGGATCAAGTTGTGCGTCCAATTGTTGTGGATTGGGGCAACGCTCACGTCGTCATCGGCGGCGATGGCTCACAAATCAAGAAGTTGCTCGACAGGATGGACTAATGGCATGGTAAATATAAGTCCTATAAGTCTCGATAATGCAATGGATATGACTGTTGAGTGTCTGCTGTGGCTCTATATTGTGCAAAATCATTGTTATCCATTACTATGGTTGTAGCATAAAACTGAATTGGCTCTTTGTACATGTGAATATATGTATACATATGAAGGTATCACGTGCGCTGCTTGTAGAAACAAGTGAGAAGGAGAAAAACAAAGGAAAGCGTACAGCAATGGTCAAGTCGATGTGTTTCTCGATGGAGGTCGAGAAGTCCGCCTCCCGCTAGCATTCAAGCCATGCCTTAAAATCATGGTTCGAAATACGACTTCTCCACAGCCGTGATTCAACGCTTACAGTTCACGACGCGAGCCACCCACACTGGCGCGGTGCTCCACCATTAGTCTACACTAGCCACAAGATCGGATTTGGGCCAGTTCCACCAGACCTGTGCCGCCCAAGTAAAGTATCGAGACGGAGGACAAAGAAATTCGGATTTGAGGAGCGGCAGCCCTCGATATCGACTTATGAAAAGCAGAGGCACTTGCAGTTCCTAGCGTTTCGCAAGCGGCACTAACGTGATGCAGATCTTAATGTTTGTGCTCAGCAGTGATTCTGGAATTGCCATTAACTTGGAGGCACCTGCATGAATTTGAAAGCTGCGAGCGATTCGCCGAAGTATGCTAAAGCCAGCTGGTCGACCTTTTGTCAAGAGGACTTGATTTGTCTCAACTGACCGGCCCAGCCACAATAACTGAACGTATGGCCAGGGTAAAATGGAGCTCGGCATCGGGTATGGTATACGACGAGCATCACTCTCCAATCACAGAACCAAGTGCTCGCGGCAAAGGACAGCAGGTGTGCTAAAACCAGCGAAATGGAGGAGGAGGTCGAGGAGCAAGGTTCAAGAAGGTATACTCCAGACTATCCTGCCATCTCGTTCGCAATCCAGCTAGCTTCAGCTCGAGGCTGTAGCAGAGCTAACGGTGGTTATACGTGGGCCCCCAAGCCGGTTGACCTCTATCTCGCATGAGCATGGTCAGGACTCTGCTGCTTGCGAGACGTTCCTGACCAGCTCGTCAGCATGTTCTGCCTTGATTCACTGAAGACGGTGCAGATCGACAGGGGCTGTTCAGACGAGCGACATTGAAGATTGCGAGGAGACGATGGAGGGGCGCGATCCAGACAAAGGGACGAGTGCAACAAGCCCTTGGCAGGCCAGAGTGGGGCATGAACAGAGACTGCAGCAGCAGAAGAAGAAGGTTGCAGCGAGATATGCCTTGAGCACGCCACGAGACGCCTTCGTGCCACACTGAGACTGTGGTAGCCAGTTAATGCTCGTTCTTCCTTTTCGGCAGACGGTCGAGCCGATCGAGCGAGCTGTCCGTCTCAATCCTGCGCAGAAGCGAGAGAGACTTGAGCACAGACGACAGATCAGTCACTCTCTACTAGTCTGACTCCGAAGACAAGACAATAGGCTACAAGCTCATGTCAACGCGGCGAAAAGCGTCGACAACGCTTCTGTGACTGTCCTCTACCTGAGCGTGCTTTCCACATCGGCAATTCGGGTGTATAGTCAAACGCGAAAGCACGAAGAACGAGTACGCAATTTCGAGAAATCATTGGTTTGCGAAGTTCCTCTCAGCAGAGGTTGTGGCTCTCGAACTCAATCTGTTAAAGTCTTCGAGATCCATGAAATTCTGGCAATATCGGCAGCAAATCGTCCTTGGCAACATTCGGATCTTGTAGTTACACAGATGGGTGACAGCCACGCTCGTATGGCAATGTTAATCGAGAATGCGTCTCGCGCAGAGTCAGAAAATGCCTTGTACAGTGACGAAGCATCACAGACGCGCACTGCTACAAGCACGTTAGCTGAGGTAGGTCTCATCCGGCTAAAAGACTACGCGTGGCTGACAGATTCTTAGTTCTTTGCGACAACCGGTATGATCGAAAGCACATCCAAAACAGGTGTCTAATACACTTTAGGTCCTGAGGATACTAATCATCCTACACAGATCGTAGCTAAGTCAAAGAAGGCGAATGTGGCCATGGACTTTCTTTTACGCAGAAAGCCTCCCACAACTACACAAACAGCATCCGCCACACCAAAAAGTGTCATCACAAAAGTTACAACAAATGGTGTGCGCTATCAAGAAATCAAGTCTGGTGCTTTACCACTTACACACTCTGCACAGAAAGATAATTTACATGGTGCAGACGCTATCACAACGGCGAATTATTATACCTTGATGCGTCCTACGCGGCACGAATCGAATAATACGACAAGTACACAATCATGCTCCTCGGGCAAAGACGATGCGGTATTTGACAGACAACCAGGGACTGACAATTCCTGGAGCTCTTCTTTGTCTGATCACTCCTATGACCCAAACTATAACGTAGCCACAGCTCACCAACAAGCTTACAATTCTGCATTAGCCACTTCTATTCGCAAACAACACCCGGCACAGGGTGAGAAGAGTTACGTTAGGCCACGTCCAGTGCAAAGGGTGTCAGATGATGCGATGAGCTCGTACCGCATGCGAACCGATCATGTTCCTATGACGAGATCCAGAACACTGTCGAGGAGTTCCTCTAGTGATACTGTCCCACGCCACGAATTACGCAACTCTTCGGATGTCAGACTAGAAGAGCAAACAGAAGAGTTGAGGCGTCCTTCTGCTGCATCAGACGACAGTGAAATATCTTTATCGCATTCGTTGAAACTTCTGCAGGCTATATCGGAAAGAGGTGCAAATGATCGGCATCAAGAATCGCTCCAGGACGGCTTGAGGTCTGATGTGGAATGTAATCCTGCTTCGATCTCAGCTTCACCACTGAAGAAATCTTTTGCGGGCCGCTCGAGTACATCCATGCCACGCATTGTGCCGCCACAGAGCATCACAGCTCTGCTTCGAAATGCCGCAGCAAGTCAAAAACAAACAAAACGTGATGCCTATCAGGTGCGTAGCTCTATCGAAGAACGAATGGATGAAAATCGCTCTTCAACACGGAACACCAGTGAGTTGAGCGACGTTCTTTTGTACGGGCAAATGGAGCACGCCATCACTTCCGGTGCACCTGTCTTACTATATAAACAAGTTCCGGTGTCGCAAGCACCTTCCAGGCTCGAGAAGCCATCGAGTGGGGTGTCGCATACACCATGCAATGCCACACGCGAAGTACAGCGCGAGAGGGACTCATTCGCAGAACGGTTGCAGACTCTAGAAGCAAGAAACCAACGTCTGGAGGAAGCTCTTACATCATTATTGGCGGATCGAAATGCAAAATTAGCATAAAACTGTTTGCGTCAGAATTCATGTCATAGTCATATATCGTCTATGAATGGACTGAAGAACGGAAAGTAGTTTTCAAGCAGCACATCCATTGCGCGCACCAGGATTTGATCAAACCATACGCTATTCTTTGTACATATAATAAGAACCTAATACTTAAATTTTGAAGCGGTGTCTCGTCCTTATAATCTCTTTACGAAGATGAGTACCTTTGCTCTCTGTACAGCTTGTCGCGGCAGTGGGCCCGTTTGTGGCTGAAGCATCAGCCCTCTCAATCGATCGCAACTGTATGCATCAACACTTCTGGACTCCAAAACATCTGCCGCACAGAAACATTGTAAAACAAGAGTCTGCTGAGCGTCGTGCTGTCTTGGTCCGAAGCCGGAAGACGTAGTTGTCAGCCATTATGTCAGTGAGCAAATCACGATTCACCGTGGCTAAGCTCGATGCTGGCATGGCTATCCTCTTGACCCCGGACCACCATCTCATCGAATTTCCTTCTCTCCTACTACCTTCGGGCGTGGCAGCGGGATCAATCATCGATCTCAGTGTAGCTCAAAATGCTAAGAAGGAAAAGGAGGAACACGATAATTTTGTCGCACTGCAAAATGATATTCAAAATCTATTCGCAGTTCATCCGCCAGCTACACCCGAGCTCCGTGTCAAGAATACGACACAGACCAGTGTCGTTCTGGAATGGAATTTGCTGGATCTATCGACTGCAGAGATGAAAAGCTTGAGTTTATACAAGAATGGCGCGAAATTAGGGAAAATTCCGAATGCTACTACTACTACTACGAAGTTGTCCGGGCTGGCTCTTGACACTGATTATACCTTCCAGCTGGTTCTAAAGACTACAGCGGGAACCTTCAAATCGAATGAGCTGAATGTGAGGACGCATAAGATGACCAACCTCACTGGACTGAATGTATGCTTATCGAATGTGAAGCAGGAGGATAATGACATGGTTCGAGCGACACTGGCACGGATTGGAGCCAAGCCACCACACGACAGAGTCAAAATAGACACGACACACTTTGTGACGAGCCGGGGCATGGGAGACGAGTTCAAGAAGGCTCAGAGCATGAATATTCCTGTTGTCATCCCTGATTTTGTGGAAGCGTGCGAGGCGGAAGGTCGGCTGATGCGTGTTGGGTCATATTATCTCGATTCTGATCCGACACTGCGCACAAAACGCGTCAATCCTGCAACGAGTGCTACGCAGACAAGTCAAGCTTCGAATGTTGCTCAATCCGCGACCACCACCACCACCACCGCTGTTGCTGCTGCCTCTGCCAACAACAACAGCAATGACCATCAGAATGACTCAAGTACTGCTGTAGAAACGCCAGCTGATGTCACTTCGGTTCTCCCACAGCGCACTACTCCGATCTCAGAAGAGACACCAGTCGCTTCTGCCCCAGATGCAGCAAGCACTCCGCAAGATGAACAGAGGACCATAACTGCCCAGGTCACGGGGGCGGTCGTGTCTTCAGCCAAGCAAGTTCAAAACGTAGCTGGTGAAGGAATTGCCAAGGCCGCCGAAGCCATCACAGGCCTCGCCGCTACTGCTAATAATCAGAGTGAGAGTGAGCAAGTACTGTCACCGGCAGAGGCGGCCCCTACCACGGATGCAACGACGAAGGAGGAGGTCGAGCCGCATCAGGACGCAGTCAAATCAGTCGTTGACTTGCCTTCACAGCTTGAGGCTGCAGAACCAGTCAAACCGGACGGGTTCCCACCGTCAATGGGGCGAGCAAATACGGAGGAAATGGAAGATGTAGCCTTATAATTCAAATCTTGCTATACATACTTCATCATACACGGTTGTTGACTCACTCGAGCTTGATCAACAACTTGCCAGTGGTGACTCTGCCCTCCAATGCTTCATGTGCCTCGGCGACCTGCTCGATGGGGAACTCCTTGAAGATGTCGACCTTGACGCCGCTCCGTAGCTGTTCCCATAATTTGGTGGTAAAGGTCTCAATCTCCTCGGGCTCGACGAGGTATCCAAATAGCTGTGGCCTAGCCAACGTCAAATTCTTGGGCGCGAGTTGGAGGATGGAGAATGGTGACACGGCACCGGACCTGTTGTGTTAACGAGACTGTGCAAACTCGGTGATGCCGAATACTCACGCATTTCCAAAGGAGGCCATGAAGCCCTTCCTCCGTAGACTGGCGAGGGACGCGTCCCATGTCGACTTGCCGACACCGTCGAGGACCAGATGCACTCCGGCAGGCACAATCTCCTTCACTTTGGCGGCGACGTCTTCCGTCGAATAATTGATGACGTGCTGTGCCCCGTTGCGTCGGGCAATGTCCAACTTGGCCTCGGTCGCTGCAGGAGATGAGTGGGGCGGTCAGATGTGAATGCGAGTGGGTGCGTACAGGCCGTGGCAATGATGTTTGCGCCCAGGTTCCTGAGGATCTGAACGAGCCAGTGGCCCATGCCCCCGGCGGCGGCATGGACCAGGACCCAATCGTCCTTCTTGACCTTGTACGTCTCCTCGACGAGGGTGATGGCAGTCAGTCCCTGGATGAAGGAGGCGGCAGCCAATCGATCAGTCACGTCCTCGGGAATCTTGACGACGACGGGCGTGTCCACGATCGTGTACTGTGCGTACGAGCCGCTCGAGGCAGAGTAGACTACGCGGTCCCCAACCTTGAAGCGGGCGTCAGGTCCCACTTGAGTGATCCGTCCTGCACCTTCCTTGCCCAATGTCATGGGCAATGGATGAGGGTATAGTCCTTTGCGAAAGTACGTGTCGATGTTGTTGATGCCTGCATAACTGTTCTTGACGAGGACCTGAGAACCGGTAGGTGATGGTATCGGAATCTGAGATAGCTGCAGAACCTCTTGACCACCAGTCTTGGCTATCCGTATCGCATTCATTCTTGTTCAAACTCTGAATTATGGTCCCGATGGTTGTGAAGACCATTGAATTGCTATGGAAACAGCTGTAGGCAACCTAGTGTGGAGCCGGCTCGGGATTTTCGGGGTGCGCCATTGCATCGCGACATTTCCCAAGGTCAAGAACCGAAAGCCAGGTAAGCCCGGGCGGCACGGCAAGTGTTGACCATGAGCACGCAGACTGACGAGACCTTGCAAGTTCAGCGTACGGACAGCTCAGATCCAATCAAGTCTACGCTGCACGGCTTTTTATCATCCTCAGGGCAAGTGTTCGTATCGATCTGTGCGATTCACCCAGGATTGTTATTTTGCAAGACATAGTTCAGTCATGACCTTGGAGATATGTGATCCGTACACAAAGAAATCGAGGGTCAAGCACATCATGTCAAGCGCGATCCGAACATTGTCACACGCTCGAAATTCTGCCGAAAAGCATGAGACTTGGCACAGTGGCTCAATTCGCTTCACGAGAGGATCGGACTCCTGTGCATGGAATTCTTGGCAAACACTCCCCTTGGGCTTAGATAACCTTTCTGCCTCTACAAGCTGAATTGATCGCCTCTATGCAATTCAACTGATGCAGAGACTAGTTGCAGATTGCAAGAGTCTCTCAGGGAAGCTTATTCCCAAGTGGACAAAAGATGTGCAGCCAGTTGCAGTGAGCCTTGGTATCATCAGAACCATGGATAATCTGCGGTTAAACGCGTACGTGCAGAAGAGGGGGGGGGAGCAGGAGGAGCAGGGGATGGAAAGAGATTTGCTGTGTCGGTCGAGGCATTAAGATGTGATCCAGACTAAGAATAGCTTCCTGTGTGGCCGATGACATCGTGTAGAATGGCAAATGCAGTGCCACAGATGGCCGCCCAAATGCTGTTTTTGGACACAATGGCACGCCCGGCTCATGCCAATTGGTGATTGAGATCCACAGAACAAGTCGGGGGGACTGTCCCTTGACCGAGCATGAACGGCATGATCATACTGGACGCAAGGCCGCGATATAGAGCTACAAGCAAGCGCTGTGGACTTGTCCAGGAGTCTAGGATGGCTGCTTGGGGGAGCCGACCGCCTGGGCTAACTCCCCGAATGGCGTGCTCATCTGCCCAGACACGTTCGGCGAGACACAACCGTCAACAGATTGAGCATCAAGCTTCCGGTCCGAGGGAGTCCCGTTCTGGCAATATCAGACCATGCTGCCAGATGACGTCTGGTTCATGACCCTGGTCTCCACCATATGTCTTGTCCACCACGATACATGTAATGCGCTCCAAGCTTCTTCTGCGGACATCTGCCTTGACATCCGGATCCACTTTTGAAATTTATCAACTGGTAAAAGTTCACTTCAAGTGAATATGTGTTCTGCTGATGACTTTTGATTCCGAAACTGCTGTGCGAGCATCACATGCCGACAGCTGCGGAGATTCTCCTCAAGGAAGTACCATCGTAGGATAGCTTGCCTACAAACACAGCGAACGCAGTGTGTTCAGTGACTAGATACATACTATTCCAGGATATGACTGTATCGAGCTTGTGAGACTTCGTAGTAGCATCAGATCGTTACATAGTCTATCGTGGTACTAGTCATCATATCAGCTTTCAATTGCTTCAAGTCGATGCTTTCTTTCACCCGTGAATTTAACGAATTAGTGAGCAGTTTTGGATGAGCGCTGCTGACAAGCTGCAGGTGGATCGGAGAGGATGCGCAGTTTGCTTGAGAGGCACGAACGATTGGGCAAGCCCGCTCCGTCCGACGGCCCCTTCTGCCTACCGATTCCTTCCACACATTCACAGTGTACACACACACACACACACCCAGCGCACAAGCTCTCATATGCACAATTGTACTCCATACACAAACCAGCAGAGCCTCGTACACTCACACCGGGATCGGCCATTGACAAGTCCTCAGCAACCTGACTGAGAACTGCCTTTGTTGTCAGCCAAGTGTCTTCTCCTTTTCGCAAGCGCTCTGTCTGAGCAGAAACAATTTGAAGCTCTTCCACCCTCGTTTTTCACTAGCCTCGAGCTATTGCCCACCAAATATACAGAGACTTGCAGACAACGCAACATTCCATCAGATTGTCACGAAACTTTTATCGAAGCTCTCTCGGCATTGAGAGTGTCTCTTTTCCCGTCGTCTGCGATCGTCTGACGCACCAATCTTGTCATGAACACGATGGAACCCAGGGAGGAACACAGCAACAAATTGCGAATATTGTCCAGTATGCGTCATCACAAGCTTTAGTTCCAAGTCATCTAATTTAATTAGTTGGGAGCAATGCTATCTCAGCATTCTTTTCGTGGAGGTTACAAGCTTCTCAAGCTGCTGATATCACCATCGTTTGGCGTTCACATTTCGAAGCTGTAACTCAATATGGCATCTCTTTCAGGTAGAGTCAATCTCCAAGCAGAGATGCGGAATGATCGTCGAGTCAGGCACAGAGTCCCACTACTGTGTAGCTGCTTGATGAAATAGTCGCAAAGATGCAAGTATCGTTCTTTCCCATGCTAATCTAAGTTAGATCTGACATATATGGACCTGACAGGTTTCGACCCAATCGAGGTTTGTCATATCCACTGATCTTCGAAGCAAGGCCTGATCGATACAGTTGTACGAAATGTTGATGAAGCGGCAGAGAATAGTGCGGGCTACGATTATGTCTTTGTGTGCATAAAAGCTCTCCCCGACATCTACAAGCTTGGCGAGGTCATAAAGCCTGTGGTCACCCCCTCACATACTTGTATCATTGTCAACACAACCACTGCACTGGACATCGAAGCTGAATTGATGGAGCTATACCCACGAAACATGGTCCTCTCGTTATGCGCTGGAATTGACCTGATACAGACAGGACCTGCGGATTTCGATCACATTGCAACAAACTCAGTGCAAATCGGTGCTCTACGTGCGAATCCTACATTACCTCGGGAGGCTCAAGAGGACATGACGGAGTCCTTGACCTTGACACTGGAAGCTGGTGCGCTGGAGTGCACAACAACAAACAACATAGAGAAGTACCAATGGGAACGTCTGATTGGGCTTATAGCTTTCCATCCGATCTCGGTCATTCTGAAAGAGCCCAATCACGCCAAACTAATGGACGACCCGAACACAAAGGCGCTGATCAGCGATATTTTTGACGAGTGCATACGGATATGTGAAGTCCGAAAGATAACATTTCCTTATGACTTCAAGTCCAAGGTCATGCAATCCATGATCACCACCAAGGAAGCAAAATCGACCATGTACCAAGACTTCCTTGCTGGCCGACCGTTGGAGATCGAAATCTATCTGACCACACCCATCAGATTTGCTCGTGATGCGCAAATCGATGCACCTCACATGCGCAGTGTACATGCCCTCTTGAGTCATATCAATCGCATAAACCAACAAAAGCCTGCCTCGCCGTTACCCAACGCAGCTTCAAGACTCGCTCCACAGCATACTGGTCAAAGTGTGTTGACACAGTCACGGCCATATATGCATAGAGGTCTCACCGACGGCGCTACTATGCAGAACTCTGGCCGGGCAATGTCTATGGTGTATGGGGCGCCACCGACAACGAACGGATATGCTCGGGCTCCTGTGCCTCCTCCACAAAGTAGACGAGCCCCTTCTGCTCAAATCACCAGATCCGAGTCGTTAGAGGGCTTGGAAGAATTTGCGGCCGTTGCCATGTACAGTGATCTAGTGCCAAACAACGAGGTCTATCCTTCGACTGCGCGAAGTCACAGTGCTTTACCAGGGGTTGCAAATGACTATTCTGGTAGGCAACAGAATCGTCCTCCAAGCAGGGCGTCGACATCCCAAGGTTATTATCCCACTACCGCTCAAGGCAATCAACGACCACCTCGTCAGAATGCCTTCGCCATGATGGGCAGGAAAATGAGTAATCTAAGAGCTTCGGGTCGAGGTAAGACCGGGGACTTTGACGACGACGACGACGATGACGACGCATATATCGAAAGTCCCGTTGCTGATCGTGGGCCCCCAATCGACCCTGAAAAAGTCGACATGCTTGCTATGACTCGCCGAGGTCGGAATTCTGCTTTAGGAAATCGCCTTGAGGCTGATAGAATGGGCTCTCTTGCGAATGGTCGTCCCAAACCACGACAAACCAAAACTTCTGATGCTCTCATGCACGATATACCTGGTGTGCACGATGCGGTGACGAATTCGGCTCTTTTTGGCATGGGAGATAATCGATATGGGACAGTCGACAGTAGAACGTTGGCAAAATCCGCCAATGTCAGGTTGAACTCTATGCAGTCCGTTCGTGCGCCGTCAATGACCCAAGCCCACCACGCTTATTCAGTACAACAACAACGACAGCCAGGACCACCGAACGCTATGAACGGGCGCGGCCCTTATACGAATGACATGCAGTATCAGAATCGAGCCAGGGTCACTAGTGGAAGTTCAACTGCCACATTCCGTGGTCAGATACCTCCACAAGCAGTTCAGCGGCAGCAAATACTCTCTCAAGCAGCGGAATATCCAGTGAAAGGCATGGACAGGAATACACCGGCAGGAGCGAGATCCGTGACGGGGTCTGCCTCAGCGTCGTTTGGTAGCTTGGGCAATGGTTCTGGGAGTCATTCATCTTCAAGCAGCCGGGACGAGATTCCACCACCACCTCCTGTCGCTAGGTGAGCAATCTAGACAGTAACTACATGAGTAACACCCATCCGGAGCATATGAGCACGAAAACTGTGGACTGCACTATTCATTCATTTACGTTCAAAGCATACTTCTACATTGTACAATTGGAGGCCGGTATCCTAAAATCGAAAACATCATAGCGTGGGTAATATCAAGAGTGTAGAGGACAAGCACACTATCGAGACAGTGTAATTCCTGGGCAAACATTAAATCATCCTTATATTCACACTAGACCCATAACTCTTGCACAAACGTTAGATTGATCTGCGCTAAGTGGCTCACCCTTGCAAGACTCCGTTCATGCGTTTCATCTTCGTTCACGATATCAATACGGCTATGATTTTCGTCAGTGTGTTTGTTCCGGGTCAAAGCTAAGCAGATGGTCTTACCTCTATCAGATTGAGTTTGTGCCCGAGATGGATGGCGTGCGCAACGATTGCTCCCACAGCAGCGAGATTGATGATGGACGAAACACTGTGGGCGATGGCGAACCGGGTGTTGAGGGTCCGCATGTCGTCACTAATGTTGTCGTCCGTGTACTTTGTGTTGGTGGCTCGCTCCAGTTTGTGTCGCTGGTTCATGATGGTCTAGGACAAGTATCAGGACTCTGGCCATCTTGAAACACCATTGCGTGACTCACCGTTGTCCAGGGACCGACCAGGACGAGGTTGAGTGCGCCCGAGACGGCAATACCGCCGAGTGCAATCAATTCGTTATAGGACGCGCTCACGGACCGGTAGGACGTCACGAAACAGAGTGCGGCCGTCAGTGTCTGGAGAGCGAAGAAGGGCGGGAAGAGCTTGGACTGGAGGTGGCCGAACTGTTGGCGCGGTAGACATTTATATGCCAGGGGACCACCGATGAAACTGTGCCATATCGTGGTGCCGCTCAAGATGCCGTATGAGAGAATGTGTATCGTGGAAGGACTGGTGGCATAAGTCAGGTACGTCGAGAAGCCCATCTTGTCGGACGATGAATAGGCAGAAGAGGCTTCGTCGTCGGATGAGGAACTGATGTATCCATTGATGGCTCACTGATGGACCTCAACGCAGAGGATATTGCGGAGGATTACGAGACCACTCTCCACGTGATTATTACATGCGTGGCCTTGTCGTTGTACTGTGGGGCCATCGGTACGGTAATCCTGGTTGCCAAGTCGAACCAACGTCAGCCGTGGCCTTTCCCTGACCGCACTCTCCCTGCGGTAGCACCCTCGCACACACACCCTCTCTCTCTCTCTCTCTCTCTCCCGCCAGCCTCCTGCGCTCATTGTACATGTGCCCGCAGACAGAAAGTGTGCAAGAGTCACGTCAGTATCCATAAAGGTAAGGCGCTCCTCGATTCGAAGCATGCAAATGTTGATGGTTGACTAGAACAGAATAAATCATGTCAGACAACGGCAACCAAAAGTTTGGGATCGACAAGACCATGGTGAGGAATGGACGCGCGTGATTGTTGTGCATGGCCTTGACGATGAGCAGATGCCTGAATCAGAGACCGATCCCAAGGCGACTACCGGCCCGGGACACGTCCACTTGTCCGAGAAGCAGATCGAGGGTCTCGAGAAGCCAAAGAGCAAGGAGGAACTCCAAGAACTGACTGCTTCCATGAACAAGTGATTCAATACAGGCACTGTAGCGCTCTGCAGCAATAGCATGTCAGGGTGATAGAATCCAACTTGAACTCTGAGGCTTCGATTGATTTGAATTGCGATGCAACGAATTCTCTGAACTTTGTACAATGCTTCATTAGTCCCTCTCGGGGGTTTTGGTATATAAAATATCTACACAAAGAAAAAGAGACTTCGATGCTTTACATGATCGACCGACACTATGATCCTGTCCACTGTGTCTTATGTTGATTGTTGCCTAGATGCTTCTCTAGCCGTGCTTGAAGCTCCGATTTCTTGCCTACTGCTTGTAGTCCATGCTTTTTCAGTTCAGATTTCAGTTGACTGACAGTCATGTCAGGTATCGCAGGGATTTCATAGGCAATGAGCGCACGCTTGGGGGGTAATCTGCTGATTCGAATATTTCCTTGCGAGTTGACTTCCGGTGGTGTAGGTATCTGGCTTTCGTCCTCGGGAGCAAAATAGCCTCCGACCAGGGCAACTTGTGGCATTGGACGATCCGACTCGTCAGGTGGCAAAACCAGTGTTCCTTCGGTACTTTCAACTGTTGGCGCATGGTTCAAAATCTGCGGCTGACTCGGTGATGACCAACAACTGTCCTCCCGCAATATTTGGTGTGAATTGACACCAAAGTCGAAGAAGGGTCCATACTCAAACAAAGTTTCGTCTATGGGTATGTCGAGAGGGACGCTTTCATGACTGCTGACAAAATGCTCCGTGTCCAGCATGGAAAACTTCAGAGATGAATCGCCAGGTCGAAGGTCTTGACTACCGGACTTTCCAGGACTTACAGCACCCTGACACGCGACGGTCTCGTTGGACATTGGAGTGCGCAATTCTTGTGATGATAGATGAGATGTGGTAGACCCCTGTCTGATCTTAGAAATTGGCTTAGACGACATTCCTGCCATAGGCCAAAATTCAGAGTGTAATTCATTTGAGACATCCGCGATGCTCGTCTGAGGTGCCTGATACCAAGACTGGTCGAGCCATTGTTTGATAGGCTCATCATTAATATCCACTGTTTGCTTCTGACCATTGTCCATGGCAACAGACCTGGAGCCACCCCTTGTGGTGAAAACCTGCTGATTCAAGCTTCGAGAAAAATCTTGCTCTGTGACGGCGCAATGTTCAATATCTTGCGGTGGTGCATGAATTACAGCGGCTTCCGAGACATAAGCATCACTTTGATCATCCATCGCCATTAAGGGGCCAGTATAGGCTCCTCTGGGCACATCCTCCGAGCTCATATACAACTCTGTAGGGCCGGTTGCAACAAAAGAACTCGCGACTGGCGATGTCCACTCCCTACAGGATGAACCACTAAAGAGTTGTTCTTTATGTCCATGGTTCACGAGCTCAGATCGATAATGTTCACTTGCCAGACTAGTGCCACTGCGCTCTACACGGCGTCGCTGAAGGTAAGGATGGAATTTGACACTTGCTGACGAGATTGTAGGACTGTTTCGTTGTCGCGATTCGCTTATAGTTGTCGGCAAGTCTAGACTATCGTTCCTGATATATTGAGGACCTGTCGGTGTATCATAATATGAGTACCCATCGATCGACTCCATCAATTGGAAATAAGGGAGACTTGAGGCTGATCTACAGTCCTGCAAATGGGCAAGCATTAAACAGCCTCACATAATCATATTCCGTGAAGTACTTCAGCGCTGGTTCGTAATACTGGTCGAATGCCACAGTGTAAAATAGCTTGCTTGCAGTCTGGCTGTGTATTAGGGATAGCTGATATCATGCGCAGTCAACGTAGGAGCTTTGCTTTCCTTGCTCCGTTTAGTCTTGCAGAAGTCGTTCTTTACAAGCTCTGAGATCTCAAATCACCTGGGAGCACTTACCGTGCAATATTGACTCTAGCCTTGATCGGTTCTGGCATCGCAAATGGCGCATCACGTGTTCTAGCTGAAACTTTCCTGCACATGTGTACCGTACACCGTATATGCATACTGAATACGAGCAAGTATATTATTGTAGCTTCCCTCTATTATCAACTACTTACGATATGCAAGTGCTTTGTGACTTGCGAAAATATCTGTTATGGTTCTGTGATCTGGTAAACGTTTGCTGCAGGGCTCGAATTTTATCCGATCATATAAGCCTTTGACAAGGACTCGCCATGTTCCCTCAAGATGACATGCATGTCACTGCTGTGAACATGTGAGAAGCAAGTGGCACGAATAGAGTTGGGAGAATTGTATTGGCTTGGAGCATATCGTGCTCTCGGAAACATCATGCCCACAAAGTGAGTAATAACGACTAAAACACTAGACTACAATGTACGCTTGTAGTACATCCGTGGTGCATATAGTAGCTATCCTCTCTCATGCTCTACAGGAAGTCGGCTGTTATGGTGGCAATGTATCTTGTAAAGATAATGGATCTTATCTGTGCAGCAGCTTACGTGCATGTACGGATTACAGAGACGAATCTCTTGTCCCACAAGTCCCTTCATGGCCACATGAGTTCAAATAGAACCAAGTCTCATGCTTCGGTCGCTCGTACTGACACGTCTGGGTGTGCATGTCGAACAGTCATGGCTGAAAGGACAACAAGTATAAATTTCACTATTGCACGTTGTGAAAGTCATTCGTGAGACAAGTCAGAAACTAGTTGTGAGCACATTGCCAACTTAAGAAGTAATTCACTGTAATTGTGCGATAACTGAAGGGTGTTCGAAGAGTATAAGTGCCTCACGATATCGGAATATACAGTTAGAACATCGCGTCCTTAGCAGCCGAGCTTGATTTGCTTCATTTCATGCAGAATGTCCTCATACATGAACTTCTGTCTGTCCCGAGAGAGTAAAGGTCTCCTCGCAGAGCACGAGACATGAGGGCTACAAGAAGCGAAGAGACTATAAATTCGAGGCTTCGGGGCTGGATCGATACAATTGGTACTGTTCAGTTTGGCGAGTTTCTTGTCCTGGATGGCAGGTTTTCTCCGATGCCCCGCAGTGTAACATCCCGCAAGTTATCTAGATAGGTGTGGTCGGCCATATTGGGCACCTGGTGCGAGATCGGGGTCAGTCCAAACAGGAGGGCCAATGGTCTGGCAGATTTGCGCCATACAACATGGCTGTCTCATGCCACACGGCCATCGCTACTTGTGACAACTCTTCAAGCCCCGTCGGGATGATATCGTTTCTTATCAGTCGCCAGAGCACAGTCGTATGGCCGGAAAACAAGAAAATTCGACGAAGAGGACTACCAATTGTCGAGGTTGCAAGACTCTGTCAAAAAAAGTATCTCTCCGGATTTGGTTTACTCGTTCCTGAAGGGCAAGCGGGTCGGGAGTTAGAAAGTATTGAACTCGCAAGACAGGGGGCGTCAGCTCATATCTTGAGCAGGACCAGTGGTGGAAGTCGATAAACCCACTGAATTCCACTTAAACCTTGGAAAAGGCTTGTTGCGATGGCTGTGGCCATCGCATCGGACGAATGGCTTGTTCTTAGACGGACTCAGGCCAATCAAATCCACAGGACCGCAGTTTCAAGGTATTCACAGTGGTTACCCATTGTGAACAGGCAATTGCCTGTCTTTCTGCCATCTTTCTTGAACACCGTGCCGCTGCCTATCATTTTACTAGCATGCATCCCGGTAAGTTGGCTTGGTCGTACATGAGAACAGCCGACGTCAGGAGATTGCAGTCTTGACTTCGCTTTAAGGTTCTGGATATCCCCACCTAATGCTAAAATCGAACCATAGCAGCATCTGAAATCACCGAATGCAGACATTCATATGTAAAATGGCGCTGGATTCCACGGATCAAGCTCTAAAGACAAAGAACAAGCTAGGCTATCATAGACAAAGTGTCGCATGCTGTGTGTAAAGCATCAATAAGCACACCAGCAGCGGGCTAACAGATTGCAGCACATTGCCGAAGACGCAAAATACGTTGCCTACCTAGTCCATACACTAAAGGTAGCTCAATTCTGACGTTTAAAATCACTATTCACAATGCTAGGCAAATGCGAAAACTGTATGCGAACTGGGAAGAATTGTCACTTTCTTAAAGTCAGCGATGATGATCCGATGAGTCTGTATAAGAAGAGCAAGAAGTCTCGAGAAAGGGCAATTTCCTTCGATGAAACCTTGGCTTCTCGATTCATAGTTCCTCCCAAATCAACACAGTTACAATCAATGTCCGATCACGACACCCTCTATCATCCTTCTTTGAGTCCTACAATGACTCGAGGATCTTCAGGATCGGAAGATCACCACACACAAGTGCAATATTACCGACAACAGCGACAACCATGGCCCCTAAGACAGGCGGGCAATTACAGTGTCTCTGACACGCAAGCGAAAAGACCAATGTTGCGCTACCGTATGACGGATCCAATACAGATTTCACGACTCCGGGAGTCGGATCCGGTGTACGATAACAAAGTGTATGGACAGTCCGTAGTGTACCGGGATGAGATCATGCAGCCTCCTAGCACTCAGACGCACTCCCACGTCGCTACATGGCCGGCATATGGAATCGTGCCATATGGAAGTGATATGCACAGCTCGAGGACCAGTGAGAGAAGTTCCAGCTATGAAGCAATTGGGCAAGTGGAGCATGTGGGCCTCACGCCATGGTCTCCAAGTCCTGTGCCCACAACGTTGCAGCCACCTTCCGCCTTCCACGCTTATGTGCCTGTAGCAGGTCAAGATCATGATTTTCAAGATCGTGCCGGCGGGCCACCAATGTCGAACGGCTATCCTTATGTCTCGCCTTGGAACAATCCATGAGACATCCTACAGGTTTACACCAAATTCAAGACCGACTCCCTTACTTCGAGGACACTGGTCAAATGATCGGCAGAAGTCCTTTCTACTGGCTGCCATCGTGGCTGAAACTGCTTCGGAATGAAGCACTTACTTTCGAATGTTCATGTGCTGGTAGCACGTTACTCAATTCTTACGAACCCGAATTGCATATCAAGAGCGACCTATTTTACACATTCTGAGATCATATGTGTGTTGACTCATTACGGAAATGGCTAGCTTGAGCATTCGACATGAGGTTCTCGATATATTTATGTATATATTCTGTATTATTGCATCAACATCAATTTATGAGTGCATGAAACTATGTTTTGCTGAAGTATATGCTTGTCCCCCATCAAATGATTCGTACCACATCGCCACCGGTTTTGGAACGAAAAAGAAAATACCTCTTGCAGTGGCCAGTTAACTGTTTAACCAGTTCCACTCATTGCCGTCCGCGTCATAACTGACATTGATGGAATTCGTTCCGTTGTAAGTAAAGTGCGGTTGAGGCGATTTTGTATAATCTTGTATAGAATTCTCAGCGAAAGAGTGCTGAGATTCCGGTTCCGTCATCTGCACGTCTGCCCTCACTTTTTTCGGAATCTGCATGTGACTCAGTAGTGATTGTTCCTGAAATTTCGCAAATTGTGAAACAACAGGAGAGGCGACCTGGCTAGTGATCAGAGCTGGAGGTGTCGTGTCGTCAGAAGCGTCTGTCGTGCCAGGTGAGTCAGACTGAGCAGCACTGGTCATAATTTGTTCTCGCTTGTCTGGTATTTTGGAGGTTGGCGTAGTTCTTGCTGATGATCTCACCTGGGCGCTATTCGTTCCCTGGCTATTCGTAGTGCTTGTAGTTGTCGTACCTCCTCTGTTCCTTTTCTTGATCACATCAGTTTTCAGAGATAGAGGCCTAACCACACCATGCAATTTTAGAAATAGGCCACAAGCATTGCACAAGGGATGACCTTCGGGGTTACGCCGCCACAAAGGTGTGGTCTGTGTGTGGCAATTTGTACATGTTGGAGCTTGTGCCTCAGATCCAGCCATATGCTGCTTCGAGGACCCGAGTACTGGTGACGCTGGACGAGATGGTGCTCGTGAAGCTGGCTGTGACGTTGTCTGTGCCGGACTATCAGCATTCGAGGTGTTGTTGTAGTGTGGATAGTATTGCTGCTGTGATGAGGATGGTCGTATCTGGCTCATTTGTAGATTCAGCGATGATGGTACAGAATTGTTTCTTGGTAGACTGCCTTTCTTTTTGAGATCGGTAGAAATGGAGCTCTGTCTCGAATGGTAAGGTTTTCCTCGATTCTCTGTAGAACTTAATTTACGGGCGATATGAGGTCGTCCGTTACTGACTGGAGAGGAAGGGAAGTTCGAGCCATATGATTGTGTACTGTTATCGAAGCTCCCAGGTTGACTTGAGGCCTTCATATACGGTTGAATATCTGCTTGGCCAATATCCATGACCTCGCCCATGTGATCCTCGACTTCTTCTGTGAAAGGAAACATTGGCCTGTGTTGATCAGTGCAATTTATCGAATTGACTTGACTTGGATCAACATGCTGTGGACGCTGTCCTCGATGGTTATTTGAGTACGAATTTGATGTTGAAAAATAGCTTGAGGAAGTGAGAGAACCAGTGTTAGTAGGCGAGAATAGATCTGGGTTGCTGTTCTCGAAAAAGACGTTTGTTGGTGTAACGAAAGGAACATCATTGACTGACCCACCTTGCCGCGCAGCCAAAAGATTTTGTTGCAATAAAGAAGGTGTTCTAGCCCCTGTAGGAAAATTTGGCAGGGTCATTGCAGGTGTGTGAAGATCTCGAGGTTGAGGTATATCTTGACGCCTGAAAAACGTCTGATTGTGCGAATAGTCTGGATGAGGTGTGGATGCCTGTGAGTTTGGACCAGAGTGTAATGATCCGAAGATTGCTTGAGAGGACGTCGATGAGGCTAGGGAGGCATAGTCGTGCTGACCAAAATTGATTTCATGCATCGGGTTGTAGCCAAACGAGGAAGAATACCCTTCAGGTCCCTCCATTGCTAGAGGATCTATTCCCAACATCGACTGAGGATGCGAGGTTTGTAAGGGAAATTGTGGTGAGTCAGTTGCAACTGACTCGTTCAAGTAATATTCGGTAGGCTCCGAGACAGTGGATTTGTGCAATTCGGCAGTATCAATGGCTGTTATGAAAGGCGAGAAGTCCGCGGGACGCTTTGTGCCCTCCTATAAATGGTTAAAATTGTCAACGAGTACGGAGCAATAGTTACCTTCAAGCTAGTCTTTCGGACCGATCTATTCACATGAGCGAATTCGTTGCTATCCTTGAACGTAGGCATAGATGCCGCCGGCATATTGCCTTGCTTTGACGGTGATCGGCCATTGATTACGATGGATTGAGTACCTCCTGGAGAGATAGTTGTCGTAGCCAAATCGTACATTGTGGTATGTTCATCTTCGGCTTCCGGATGAAGCAATCGTTGCGCTTCTGCCTCCTTGCGCTTGAGATCCATTGCCATCTGTGTCATAAGTCATGCATTACAAAGGCCTTGGCAGTCCACGTACCATACGCCATGATAAGTTCTCCATACGAGCGCCATTCGGAAGAGAGTCCTTCTGCTTCGTGTACATCTTCCACATCTGCGCAGCTATCGGATCTGCGCTTGTAGAATTGACTCCATTCGCAGAATTTAGATCGACGAAAGGCAATTTGGAAGCTTCTAGAATTGCTTTGGACTTGTATGAAGGATTATCAATATTCATGCTGGAAGAGCTCGATAAATCGCAACCACGAGACCGCGCTGACAAGAATTCCCCTTGAGAATGAAGAATTCGTCGATCGCCCACACGCGAACGACCTCGATATAGCCTACAGCTTGATCGTCTCTGTTGAACCTGACCAGCACAGCCGCCTCACCTCAGCGTGCGCTTGAGTGTAAAGTTTGTTCCAATGAACACCTTCAATAAATCGTCTTCCAGGGATATCAGAGTGGTTTCGAATGCCGTTTCCGAATGGAGCGGGCCGCTCTGCACAAGAAAAAGGCATCTTGTGGCCAGCCCTAAACATCATAGCACTTAACCTCGTCTGGCTTTGACCTCTATAGAGTACCGGTAAGTACGTAGGCCTTCAATGCACTGACAGCGAGCCTGGTCAAAGCCGGCCCATAGCATCCTCGTACTGCGCTTGCAGTTACAAGCACACAAGATTATGTCATGTAAGACACATTCTGGAGCATAAAATAGTGGTCAATATATCTTCAATTTTCTTGAGCCTTTGATACGTAGGACATACAAGACTTGTAAGCATAATCGTGCTACAAAGAGCACTGGTTGGTTCAGAGTAATGTCAAGCTGGGTTCTGCAGCTATCAGGACTCGAGTACGCTCGATCGCGGTTCCTTGCACTAAGTAGAGGTCGAAGAGAATTTGACATCTTCTGCAAGCTTCGATATCACGAGTATCTCAGGCGAGACTAAGATCTTGTGTGAATCCAGTGTATACACAAATATGAGAGCTTCACGATAATGCCACCAGACAGAGTTTGCGAACATTAGATCAAAATTCTGGGGATGTTGCATGCTATTCGAAGAACAAAAAAGAACTAACGCTGGGCAATATATCTCGATCATTGCGCCTACTTATAATGATGTGAGGCCCGCGAAGCTAGAGGAGTAAACATTGAGCTCATTACTGCCAGCGCACCACTGTCGAGCAAAAGCTAGACTAGAGCACGAGATACTACGGCTTCAAAGTGTCGCGTCTCGGGACTTCTGTCATCAAATGCTAACGAAGAACAAGGACGACTCAGATCTGTCGTAGATTGTCTTGACGATTCTTCCCAGACCCATCGAGATGTATCCAAAACGGACTTGCTCTATAGCAGAACAGCATGATTCTCATGCGAAACCAACATTCCTATAAAACTACCAGCATTTCCGTGCTGTACAGCGTGGCGAAGCAATTTGGCCAAGGGACCTAAAACGCTCATTATGTGAGGCTTTATCTTATCAACGGCCCGATGCTTGCGTGAATAGTTCCGATTTTGACCTTATATCCCACTTGTGATCTAAATCGCTCCACAACAGAAGCTTGAGTGGAAGAGCATTGTCGCACAACACGCACGCATACAGAGACCGCGAAGATTCTTTCGCTGTGGAACAGTAGTCAGCCCATGTATTCACAGTGCATAGTCACGGTCGGCTCCCATATTGGCCATATATGTATAGAACAACATCCACTATCGGGGCTTTGCAAGATCCTCCTTGGATTGTCTGAACGTTATGCAGACCATTCTTGGCGGATAATTCCAGACTTCAAATATCTGTGAGTCTCAGACCGCGTGAATTGTCAGATATCTAGCCATATCAGTACTGTTCAGCTGTGGATCAGATTCTTCTTGCGAATTGGCGACCAAAGCGGAAGTTATCATAGGGGATCCAATGGACCTTAATAGCCAAAATTATGCGAAATTTCTGCTTTCGGTCTTTGCTGTTGCGATCGTGCTGATATCGAGCCATTCACTATTGCTTCGCTTTGTCGTGGCCCTACGACTGCGCGCCGTTGGAAAACAGGAAAGCAGACCAGCAAGGACTTCTTTTTGGTATACCGCGATTTCTATTTGTCGGGAGTGCTCATATGGCCAACTGCATGTTCCTATTGTTGGTCGACTGCCAGCTAATGGTGTCCTTTGTGTTTGTGCGAGCTACATGGTTGTCATGTTATGCTGCCTTCTTATAAATCTACATTTATCGAGATCCATTCTGTGGGAGACAGTCGCTATGAGAGCTGCATATTTGAGTCTGGCACAATTAGTGATGCTCATGGTGTTGCCCATCAAAATAAACATTTTAGGTTATTGTCTTGGCACTTCCTCAGAAAGGCTGTTGGTGTATCATCGAATGCTCGGCTGTGGTACACTGGTGACGGTCACCATGCACATGACATTTTTCATGCGGGAGTGGCTATACTATGGTGTCTGGGACTCTCAGTGGTCGGAGATGGGTGCTGGTATGCTCCGATGGGGCTATGCAGCATGGGGTCTACTGCTTATCATAGTGGTGACCTCCATCAATCCCTTTCGAAATAGATGGTTCGACCACTGGATACTGATTCATGTTTTCACCATGCTCGCATTCTTTGCAATGACCGTGTTGCATGTGAATGCTTCATGTCGACTATGGACGATCAGCCCACTAGTCATATGGGCCATTGACTCAGTCTTAAGAATCGTATCTCGCCTCCGACGAAACACTAAATTTGGTCGAATTTCGACTGTAAAGTATAGTGCAATTTTGCAGTCATTGCCTGGCGAAGTTACAAGAATTACAATTTCGAATTGTGTGATCAAACATCATGCGGGACAATATATCTATCTGACAGTTCACAAGCTTGGCATACATTCGCACGCGGTGACCATAGCGTCCGCTCGCGACGCTGCTGATCTCGTTCTATTCATGAAAGCTAAACATGGATTCACTCGTCGCCTACTCAATTGTTCCTCGTCCGCACTGTTGCCCTATGCAATCGGTTTGCCTTGTAGCATTGAGGGACCCTATGGTGGATCACACACACCTATGCAAGCTTTCGACACAGTAGTCCTGATAGCTGGCGGTGTCGGGGCAAGCTTCACTACCAGCTTGCTGCAAGACTTGGTCAATAATCCTGGATGCTGTCGTACCATCCGCTTTACTTGGACTATCAAGGCACAGTCGCATGCATGTTGGTACTCTGATATTCTGATACAATGCCTGCGAATTGCAAGTACCCGAAATATCATCCTTAAGATTGATGTTCATGTCACGTCCGAAACGTATCCAATTGAAGATCGATCGAGCCGAAGCAGGCTGTCGGTGCAGGGAAAGCCAGCTGAGCAAGACAATTCAGTCTGTATAAACTCAGTCGCTGAAATACATAGTATATCTCGAAGTCCTGTTCTCGTGACAACAGATCCTCGCACAGAGAGGGTCAAAAGTGTCCTGACTGATATCAGATACTATTGTGGCCGGCCTGACTTCCATAAGCTCATATCGTCCACAGTGCAGAGTGCTCAAGGAGAGAGTGGCATAGCAACTTGTGGTCCAGCATCGATGGCAACAAGCATACGTAACCACGTTGTGGACATCAGCGATGCGAGAGCGGTCAAGAAGGGCACAGAAGCAGAGGCGATTTATTTACACGTTGAAGGACAAGCATGAGAACGACCTCAAGTCTGACGACTATAGACGTCAAATCAACAAATTAGCAAAGTATACTGGGCACTCAACCCAAAGGACAGGCGGTCTTGAACAAAATCTTCTTGTCTGAATTAGTGACAGGCTTGGACGCAAAGTTGATCTAATGACAGCATCTCGTCTTCGTTCACTTACACGAGATCTAATCGTGAAACTTTCTGGTCTGGGATTCTCCAAATAGTGCCGCCCTTACAAGTGGCAAGGCATTGATTTGCAAGAGCTTCAGCCGCTCCTCCAGCGTGTTATTGACTCTGATCTTACTTTGGTTGGTTTTGACAATGACCCCGCCGTGTAAACTTTTCGGCAAGGGATCATTTTCATCTATGCTGACCTTGACCTCAATACCTGACTTATCCTTGAAATCCTGGGTCGATTTGACGAAAGCCTTCTTGACCACATCGTAGTCAGCCTCGCGAGCTGATATCGACACCTCATTAGCCATGAGCTTCAAAAAACCCTACATGATCAGCATATTGACTTGCACGATGAAGTGCCATACTTGTAACAATAGCTGCTCAACCAAATTAGTGTATTTGGCTTGATCATTAGATATGCTGGATAATTGTTTGCGAGCCTCTTCAAAAATGTCATCCAAGACTTCCTGCCGCGCAGCAAGTACCTTGAGTCTTTGTTTGTTGAGCACTGTGGATTTAGCGATCTGTTGGCTCATTCCAGCCTTCTTGGTCTTTGCTTCATATTGTTCTTCAATCTTGGCTTGTTCAGCCCTTACAAGCTTCGCTTTTTCGATGGCGAACTCCTCGTCGGCCTTGATGTGAATTTCCTTCGATTTCTCCAAAGCTTCTTGCCGAATGAACGCAGTCATCTTGCGCATCTCTCCTTGAACCTGTGATTCATTCATGCTGCAGGATGCAGTAATGTTATCAGGTTCGTTGTAGTACTGTAAATCGATGAATCAGGTCGTATTGGACGACCACTGAGCACTGCGAATGCTGATTGTATTGCCGTTGGTAACAAAGACTAGATTCCTGCTTGACACGCCTTGCTAAACGTGTAGGCCGGCCTGATCATATCTGACCGAACAAGGCCACAGCAATTGATGGGTGGGTAACTGACCTTACCGTAGCTATGCCTAGATCGCAACGAATGACGACCAACGTCACGTGCGCTGATAGCATAATTAGGGTTGCTGATTATCCAGTACGTTTCCAGTACGTTCTCAGGCATAAAAACAAACACTAGTGCTGCATAATGAAAACAGAATAGATGTGTAAATTTGACACCCTGTATGTATATGTATAGCTATAGGTTTGGTACGTATATAATCAAGTCAGTAATGAAACAAAAGAACGCATAGGCTGTACATCACAAGAAGAAACGATGACAGGCTATCACTTGCTAACCATCACATAGTTCATTGTTCTATCAAAATGGGCGTGTCATATCGATACCTGCCACTCCGAGCTTGGCCGAGTGCGATGGTAGCACTTAATATTGCCAAACGCAGAATCATCTTCATGTGGAGTGACTTTCAAATGATTGTCTACAGGATGTATTTACTGCCATCATTATAGCAGGTATACGCACAGCACATGTAGATAATTAGTTGCTGAATATGTCTGCATACATGATTGGTAAGCAACTTGTTACATGACATTTTTCATTAGTGGCCATTTTCGTCGTCGCCTCGGCATGTCGCCTCTTATACTCGGACGTCGTGTTGATCTTGTAGGACAGTTGACAGAGCCACCAAAGCAGCACCTACGCCCGAACCATCTTTTGCTACCCCTATAATAAACCGCTCCTCGTTGCTTTTCCCAAGAATCTCTGCAAGCGCTTCCCGAAGCATCAACTCAAATTGTGGATAGAATTCAACGACCGAGCCGTCCACACCGATGTTATATGTTTTTCCATTTTCCAAGCCACCTGTCGAGATCGCCAAGGCAGCAATCGGAATGGCGGACAAACGTGCAGCTCGTCGACCAATAGCAAATGTGATGAGTCTTAGGGCTTCCCGGTTCGTCTTTGTGTCCTCTATTCCCAAAATGCTCTCGAGGATCTCGCCTATCGCGGCACGATCATTGCTGTTGTCTAGACATATGTCGGACATAACAGCGGTATCGAGACTCCAAGCTTCTGTCACTTTCGAATGGGGAAAGTGCACAATCAGAGTCTGGCGCAGAATCTCTCCAAGAAACATACCTGAAATACGTTTTTCGAACATCTGGATACCAGGATTAGGTGTAATTTTGTCGAGTGCTTCATCGTACGTGGTCGAAGGTAAAACCTTAAGAGCATTATCAAAACTTCCCCATTCAGTATTGATGACCATGCGGTCAGCCTTTCCAGCAATTGCTGCATTGAACTTCAGCTTTTCAATCTTCTTCAGGTTCTCAATATAAGCACCATTTGTACCGGTGCCAAAGATAGCTCCCATTGCAGCCTGTCCTACTTCCGGTGAGCCATAAGATCGGGCCATTAAAGTACCCACGGTATCATTGACTAAAGCGACTACTTTTACGGGGACGCTTCTCTTGTCTAGCTGCGATTGCAATAGCCAAACAACATCTTGCCCGACAGCTGAGTGTATATCAAAGCCTTTCGTCCAACGTAATAGAATACCTTGATCGATTGCGGTCTGCACAACAGGAAACGAAAAAGTGAACCCCAAGCGTAGAAAGTGCTCGGGTTGCGTGAAGGAGAATGCATCCTCGTGATGTTGTCGTACAAAGCCCTCGACCTTCTCTGCGATGTAGCCGAACAGATCTTCGTGATTCGAAGCTCGCTGCAGCTCCTTTGAAACTGGATATTTGACTTGACGATTGTCGAATGTGCCGTCTCCATGGAGTGTGATAGAGCACACCCGAAGATTTGTGCCACCGAGATCTAATGCAAGATAAGTCCCGGTCTCTCTTCCAGTCGGCACTTCTGTAACATAGGTTGGTATCATAGTCATGGACTGGTCATCCTTTTTCAACCCGTCTTCTGCTAGAGTCTGAAAGTGCTCAACAGCCAATTTCAGAGATTGGGCACTATAACTGAACTTATCCGCTATTGTAGCTGCTTCGGAGAGATCGAGAGACATTGTAGAGTCGAAAGAAGTACTGAAGAACAGAAGGATTACTACGAAGAACGAGAGACAGCTGAGTGATCTGGAATCAGCAATTCTCGCCTGCACGAAAGAAATCAGTGATAGAATTTAGCTTTGTGAGTCAGGAATTTTCTCCAGCAGCGTGCCTAAAGTCTGATGTTGCACTCTCAAAAGATTTCCAACAATGAATGCATATCGAAGTTGTCGACTTATAGATGAGGAGCCCGGACTCGAGCCCTCTGTGTGGGTTTGCAATGTGCAGCCACATCCCGTCCGCGTTATTGTGCCGTCTGATTTCGTGGAACATGTATGGCTCAACTCAACTCAATTCAACTCAAGTCAAGTCAGGTCAACCCAATCCAACCCAACCCAGCTTACACAAGGGAGATCTTGTGCTGTAAGCAATAATCTGGAACTCGTAAGCCAAATCGCAACTTAAAAATCCAGTCATAGAATCACGACCTGGAGCAGCAGTCCGACTGACGTTTTGGATCACAGCCCTTTAACAATTGCTTCCAATCCCTGTGCCAGCAGTCTATAAGAACGGTCATCATAATCGTACTCATGTCCTCGAAAGTATACCTTTTTCGTCATGGCGAGACTGAATGGAGCAAAAATGGACGCCATACTGGCAAGTCGGACTTGTGAGGCATGGCGGGTGCTCATGTTGATCTTACTAATCTTAGCAGACCCTTGACTCCAGATGGTGAAACCAGAATCAGAAATTCGGCCCAGAGACTGATCGGCTCTGATACTCTCATACGTCCTAAACATATTCGACAGATATTCGTGAGTCCGCGGCAAAGAGCCATACACACTTTGCAACTCCTAGCTTTGTCAAACACTATTGCTGTGGAGGAAACAGAGGCTATTAGTGAATGGGATTACGGTGACTATGAAGGTTTGACATCACATGAGATCAACATAAGGTGCGGAAAAAATTGGAACGTGTTTCGTGATGGATGTCCCAACGGCGACACCCAGGAATCGATCACTGTTCGCGTAGATGAATTGATCGGAAGGATACACAAGATGCAGTCAGAAGCTGAAGCGATTGAGCAGCGTCATGATGTCTTGATAGTAGCTCATGGACATATCCTGAGGGCATTCGCAGCTCGATGGATACGAGATCCGGTGACCAGTGGTACACATCTTGCATATGGAGCTGGTGGAGCGGTAAGTCTATCTTCAAAGCCACCTCAGAATCTGATGTCATGTAGGGTGTCCTTGGATATGAACACCGAAATATGGACGAGCCGACAATCGAGGTTTGGAATGGTAAAGCGCCCAAAGGACAATCTATGCACGATCTAATGGCACAGTCACTGACTTGACTCTGAAATAAGGTTACTGATGATGGCCCAAACCACAAGTCCGACAGTATTCAGTGGTATATCAGTGCGCGGAACATGACCACTTACACAAGATTATTTAAGGATTATTTTATGATGTTCCTGTGTGCAACGAGTAAGCTTTTTGCATAGTAAAGTCCACAAGAGTTGGCTATGTTTGTGCTGCCCTACAAAGTACCACATACAGTAAATGATGAGCAAAATGCAAAAGAGGCTAAATTCTGTCCATTCAAGACCGCTAAAGTTCCTGTTTGGAGTATTACAGGAGATGTTATAGAAGCTTTGAGACAATGAAAATTGCCAACAAGGGTCAACTTTGCAAAACATGAGCAGTCTGCAAAATTTGCTGTAGCCTGTACTGTAGGGTGATAGGGATTGTGTGACAACACTAAAAAGTGAGTGGGCTCAAGTAGGAAAGGGAGAATGTACTGTAGTACAGTAGGTGCTCACCAAAGTGCAATGTCATGAGGCAATGCGTCCTCAGTTGTAGAGTGTTGGATGACTGACACAACACACATGGGTGGCGTTTCATTATTACCCATGCGTTCCTTTTCCTTCACAGCAGTCCAAGGGAACAGTATCATCCCCTAGGGGATTATAACACTACCTCAGACTCTGCTACAGTAGAGTAGATAACAACTTGACTAGTACCTAACTACTACATTTACTTGTTGTTACCAGAGCCCAATTGTATACTAGGTTTGTTTCACCATCCCTAACATGCAACGTCCTGAGTCATTTTAGACAAATTAATTTTGGGTTTTTGATTTTGGAGATTTGTAGCACAATGACATCAAGTTCAATGGTGCTGAAATCTTGCATACTCATACATGAGGTATTTGTCTGTCATCATATAAAGTTTGACAGGTATTGATCAACATCTATGTGTTTGATGGCCCAAACAAAAACAAGGGTCAAAACAACATTTTTTGCGCTCTTGGGTTTGAGTGTCTCTGGTGCATGCCATAAATTTTGTGAGAAGGAATGATGGTTATTACAGCATTCTTTGACCATTGCTACACCTGTACCTGTGTTTTCAGGACTTTAGCTTGTACACAACGTACTCATATTGCACTTTAAAGTTTATGCTATTGCAAAAATAGCTCAGAATTTGTTTGTGCCATTGTACTTGCACTTATGACCAAATAAGCCTAAAATTCAATATGCATACACTACTACAGTAGGTGATCAGCAAAGTGCAATGCTCTGATCTTATCTAGTTGCCATCACCATCTTTGAAGTGTTGCACAGTCATCAAAATAAATACTATCAGGTTGTCATTTATTTTGCAGATAGTGATGCGTCTTGGCAGTCTGTACATATATATTTGGGTCTGACAGCCGTCTTTTGAGCCTTCTATAGCTCAATCTATCTACACCACATCAATCATGCCTTCTCAATATTCTCACTTAAGTCCTGCCCAGAAGGACTGCATTGATCTGCTCAACAATTCAGGCTTTTCACAGACTTATATTGCTTCCCAGCTATCAAGAAATTGTTCTACCATCTCTAGATACCTCAAGAAGCAGACACAGCATGGTCTCAAACATCCCTTGTCTTTGACTGTCTCAGAGCAATTTCAAAGCGCCATAGAGAACGCAATTGTTCCANTGACACAACACACATGGGTGGCGTTTCATTATTACCCATGCGTTCCTTTTCCTTCACAGCAGTCCAAGGGAACAGTATCATCCTCTAGGGGATTATAACACTACCTCAGACTCTGCTACAGTAGAGTAGATAACAACTTGACTAGTACCTAACTACTACATTTACTTGTTGTTACCAGAGCCCAATTGTATACTAGGTTTGTTTCACCATCCCTAACATGCAACGTCCTGAGTCATTTTAGACAAATTAATTTTGGGTTTTTGATTTTGGAGATTTGTAGCACAATGACATCAAGTTCAATGGTGCTGAAATCTTGCATACTCATACATGAGGTATTTGTCTGTCATCATATAAAGTTTGACAGGTATTGATCAACATCTATGTGTTTGATGGCCCAAACAAAAACAAGGGTCAAAACAACATTTTTTGCGCTCTTGGGTTTGAGTGTCTCTGGTGCATGCCATAAATTTTGTGAGAAGGAATGATGGTTATTACAGCATTCTTTGACCATTGCTACACCTGTACCTGTGTTTTCAGGACTTTAGCTTGTACACAACGTACTCATATTGCACTTTAAAGTTTATGCTATTGCAAAAATAGCTCAGAATTTGTTTGTGCCATTGTACTTGCACTTATGACCAAATAAGCCTAAAATTCAATATGCATACACTACTACAGTAGGTGATCAGCAAAGTGCAATGCTCTGATCTTATCTAGTTGCCATCACCATCTTTGAAGTGTTGCACAGTCATCAAAATAAATACTATCAGGTTGTCATTTATTTTGCAGATAGTGATGCGTCTTGGCAGTCTGTACATATATATTTGGGTCTGACAGCCGTCTTTTGAGCCTTCTATAGCTCAATCTATCTACACCACATCAATCATGCCTTCTCAATATTCTCACTTAAGTCCTGCCCAGAAGGACTGCATTGATCTGCTCAACAATTCAGGCTTTTCACAGACTTATATTGCTTCCCAGCTATCAAGAAATTGTTCTACCATCTCTAGATACCTCAAGAAGCAGACACAGCATGGTCTCAAACATCCCTTGTCTTTGACTGTCTCAGAGCAATTTCAAAGCGCCATAGAGAATGCAGTTCTGGTCGGTTCTCTCTCAAATTTGCGGTGGACCTCAAGCCAATCTATTGCTATTACTCTACAAATTTCTAGACGCAGACTACAAAAGCTCTTCTCACAAGAGAACTTGAAAAATTATGTGGCACCTGTCAAACCTTATCTCAGCCACCAACACATGCAAAATCGACTCAAGTGGGCCCTACAGCATCAACACTGGTCTGTAGAAGACTTGAAACATGTCATATGGTCAGATGAGTCTTCTATCAGTCTAGGACAAATCAAAGGACGCAAATTTGTGCTGAGAACTCCTGGTACCAGATATGATTCACTCAATCTACTTCCAGCCTTCAAAAACCACAAAAAAAGCGTCATGGTATGGGGCTGCTTCTATGGAGAGACTCTAGGAACACTTCATTACTTCCCTGAAGGCTCTATCAACTCCCAAACATATACAAAGCTGCTGGAAAAATCGCTTTTGCCTCTTATTGATAGGGAAGATGGACTGAATGAAAACCTACTTGGTAATAGCAACTTGATCTTCCAACAGGACAATGCACCAATACATACAAGTAACAAGACAGCGCAATTTTTAGAGCAAAATGGTCTACAGACCTTACCATGGCCTGCTAATTCACCAGATCTCAATACTATAGAAAATCTATGGCATTGAATGAAGAGGTCAGTTTGGAGGAAGTGGTATACAAACAGACGCAATCATCAAACGCTATAGAACCAGTGTACTTAAAATTGCTGCTAGAGAGCATGCCTAGCAGGCTACAGGCTGTTATTAGTGCCAGAGGAGGTCATACAAAATATTAGAAATTCAGCCTCTGTTGCACTTTGCTGATCACCTACTGTATGCTATAATCACGTGCACACAAGGTTTCAGGACTATAGCTTGAGTATTGATCATACCATTGCCATTTCTGTGAAATGTGGCTGTGGCTGAATCTCAATTTTATGCCACTGATTTTGGCTTTTGTGCTTAGATGTGCCGTGACGCAAGCTGTGTTATTTTGTTCTCTCATGACTTCTTGAGTGCAACTTTAGATCAATACTTAGTGTCTGTGTCAAGTAGCGTCTTTTTGACACAAAGACTCATCTCACAGCAAGGCTCCAAAGTAGTGGTGAAATGCGCCACAGGTGATCTACACACAGTCTTAAGTCTCCCCCCTTCTTCTTTACAAAGATCACGGGGGATCCCGCAGGAGATTTGGACTTCCAAATGAAGCCTTTCAAAAGCATGTCGTCAATGTATTCTTTCAACACATTCAATTTGGTGGGCAACATTCCAAACACTGGCCCAAAAGGCGGTTTGGAGTCTGGTTCCAGGGGAATCTTGTGGTCCCACTGGGTATGTTGAGGTAGTTTGTCTGCATTACTCTTGGTGAACAGGTGACGGAATGAAATGTACTGGTTAGGAACTTTGTCTAGGTTGGTTTGTGTAGCAAACCCCTGGGGGGCGGCTCAATCCTTGTCAACGTCTTGTATGATCAGGCTATCCAGCTGTTTGTTGTCCCACAAAACTCTGTCGGTGACCCAGTCTATTGAAGGGCTAGCCTTGCGCAGCCAAGGCTTGCCTAGTATAATTGGGTAGTGGGCAATATCAGCCACTTCAAAATTCCAAGAGGAGCAAGACGGGCCGGCCTGTAATTGGGTGGAAACGGTAGTATGTGTGCCACCCTTCACTACTGTGTTGTTGATGGCAAATACCTGTTCTGGAGTTGATTTTTTAATGAGACAAAAACAGTGATTAACAGCCCAGGTATGGTCAATGAAATTACGCGTCGCGCCGCTGTCTACCATAGCAAAGGTATCAATGGTAGTGGCGCCTGCGTGAATGGAAACCGGAATTACCAAATGTGCGCCTTCTTTCCCTAGGGGATTGTTTGCGCAGAGTCAAACTGGTGATTGTGTTGTTACAGGTTCAGGTCTTTGGGTTTGGTGACTGTGTGCGGCCTGAAGTGGTACGCACAAGTCCTTTAGTTTTTCAACGAGTAATCCTCGTCCAAGGACTCATGGAACTGCTCTGTCAAACTTTGGATTTCCCATTCCGGTTTCAAACTGAAGCAATGCTTGGTGGGCGCCGGGGGCAGACTTCTTCTCCTTGACTGCCAATTTTGGGCAACTGTCAATAGGGTGATTTCCCCTGCAGTATTGACAAAGGCCCAACTTGGTACGTCGTTCTTTTTTGGCTTCCGGGAGTGGGCCTTTAGGAAACGCCTTATTGTTTGGGCGAGTTGCGCTGAGATCCATTGCGTCATAAGTGACCGCGTCGGGCTCTCCGGCAGCGTGGAAGTTTTGCGCAACTACCGGAGTTGCTTTAGGATGGCCCACACAATTTACGGGCCTAAGCTGCTGAGTTAATTGTTGTTGTTTGAGGGCTCTATACTGAAACAGTCGATTGTCAATAATAATACTCTGTTGTATCAGAGATTCCAAATTTTCCGCTGGATCCAGCGTAATCATTTGATCAAGCAATTCAACATTCAAGCCTTCTCGGTAGGCGGTCATCTTACTAACGTCGTTCCAGCCCAAGCGGTATGCATACTGTTGGAATTTAATGGCATACTCTTGGGCTGACCCCTGCCCTTGTTGAAGAACGGCCAGTTTGCGCTGAGCGGTGGCCTCCTCATCCGAGTCTTGCAACGCAGCCAATAGTTTGTCTTCCAAAGACTGATAAGTCATGATCAGTAATCCCTCAGGGGATTGGGCGGCGTTAGACGCCAGGTTTGAGTACCAAAGATAGGCGTCTCCTGATAGCAGGGAAACCATATACGCCCAACGGGACTTGTTGTCGGTAAAGGATGCCCTCTTGCCGGAGATCACATTGTCCACTTTCTCTACAAAAGACCGGACACCATCTCTTTTACCCACAAAGCGTTCCGGGTCAGGCAATTGCCATCTGCCTCCCATACTGTGGGATTGGGACGGTGATGCAGGCGGCAACTGAGCTTGTTGTTTCAGTTGTGCCTCCAAATTGGCACATCTACAGTAGGTGCTCGGCAAAGTGCAATGTCCTGAGCCATTTTAGCCAAATTGGTTTTGTGTTTTGCATTTC